>JAOBAS010000040.1:3552155-3562592 GCA_025311575.1 Elanoides forficatus | reverse complement strand
CTGGAAGGTCCTTCCCTCTTATTATTCATTAGTGATTTATGAAAAATAAGTTGGCAGTGTATATCCAATGTCTGTCGGAAAATCCATGTTCCCCTCATGCTTGGCATCCTTCTTGGCAGAGGTAGTAGTGACAGCAGGGGGAGAATTAATCTCCTCCCAGTTATGGGCGTCACAGCCACCAGCGGGACGGAGCAGGAGGTCGGTGCATTGGACAACTGGAATAGAGACATTTCAGGGCCATTAGCTGACCAGATTTCAGTAGCACAACATGGATTTCTTTTAGAAAGATATAATATATCTTACGGTTTAAGATATAAAATTGACAATTCAGGCAGTTTCTGAGGTTAACAGTCTTCTGCCGAAGGATTTTTCTTCAGAGACGTGTGTCTCGGAGCCTGAGTCTCTTGGATCCTTCCAGGTCTTTTGTGCTTGGTGTGGCGTGACTCTTTCCACAGCTGTGACTGCAAATGGTATTGATCTACTCAAGAGTTAAATGTAGAAGGGGATGTAGCTTCATGTGGTGAAAATCTGCTGATCTTTTGTCTGAAGAATCCAGGGCTGCCTCATGAGGGAGCCATCTCGAACCGCAGTTCGTTGACTTCACAGATGAGCTTTTAAAAGCTTCTACCTAAAATAGCCGTGTGCACTGGGGGGGTTGCAGTTAAGACACTGTGGCCCTGCTGTGTGCTGCTGACTAATTGCCATCGCCCTCCTTTAGCTGTTAGAAGCTCCACCACTTGCTCCTTCCCAGCAACTGATGCTCCTGTCCCATCTGCTTGACCCTTTGCTTTTTCATCTCCAAGTGGTAGGAGGAGGAAAAGCAACATGCAATGGGAGTAAAGGGTGAATGTCACTGAGTTTCAGTGCTTGCATGCGAAGTTCGTGCATGCTATAGAGGTTGGTTTGCCTGTTCCGAAAGATGGAGAAAATGGGCTGAAACCTTCTCTGCACATTTTGTTTTCCTAAGCAGTTACCCACCTCAGGCTCCTGAGAGAGCTGGGTCCAGACTCTGCGAGATAGAGGATTTACAGCAAGCTGAGCTTTTAACAACCGTGAGTTATAGGAAGAGGCACCTGCCATAAAACCCTAATAACCTGCCTGCTGCTGCTCTGGGCACGACAGAGATCGCCGCAGGGGCTGCGGGTGAGCGACAGGGGAAGCACCCATCTGATGGAGCAGCTCTCGCGCGCTGCCTCGCGCAGATAAAACTCACTGAGCCGCCGCAGGCTGCGAAGCTCCCTCGCCCCAGGTGAAAGCTGCCTGTGTTTTCCTGGCAGACCTTAGCTCAGCTTTTTCCCAAGTCTTCCACACCCTGAAGGTGGTGTTGGCACGACCTAGTCCAACTCCTGCTAGTGGGAATCCAGCTTCGCTGGCATCCTTGGCATGCCTGGCACCGGGGTAACTACTTCATGGATTTGCAACACTTCAGCAGGATACCCCAGCCACGGCAACAGTCTCTGACCTCTTGTGATGTAGTATTTGCTATTGCTTTGGTGCAGGGAACATAACCACTAGGTATCTAGACACATGCAGAATGCGAAGTGGGAACTATTGGCGTTTCTGTGTAGACTTCTGTTGCTGCAGAGGTGAAGGAAGTGCTCCAAGCCAGCATTTGCTCTGCTGTTCATGCTGGAGAAATGCCTACATGTGGGGCTGAAAGTGGATCCTTTATGTTATGCTAAATCAGACTCCACCTGCCTCAAAATCCTCTTCAACTATGCCTTTTCCAAAAAAACAGACTAACAACCCACCTCCCCCAGCCCACCTATAAATGAGCAGAACCCGTTCTATCTCTGTTCTAAGAGGAGAAAATGAAACATAATTATTTGTCATGATCAAAGATAAGCAGAAAAACTTCTCGTGCTATTATCCTCGCTGTATGCAGGGAAGACTGGAGGGGAAAAAAAAAAAAGATTTTCAAACGAGAAATGCGAGGAACCAATCCGAACTACGAGACCATGACACTCCAGCTAGCTCCAGCTGCAGGTTTGGAGGGGAAGTCTACAACCGCTTCCCCCGCCATACGGTGCAAACACATTGCTTGTTTACAACCCCCTGAAGCTGTACAAACGATGCATCTCATAAATCAGGTAGTTAAATGGGGCTTTATTAACTCCAGTTTGTGAAGACGCGGTGCAGCGCAGCCGCCAGGCGAGCGGGGACCCTGCTGTCCCCCGGGCAGGCGTAGCCCCCGGCCCCTGCCTGCAGCTGCAGCAGCCCGGAGGCTGCCCCTGGGCTGCCGCAGTGTTTCATCCTCCTTCCTCTGCCAGGTTTGCGCCGTGGCACCACACGGACCCGGAGCTCTGCTCCCTCGTCTTCATCTGCCTGCGTCCCGCCGGCGCGGAGGGCGCCTGCTGCACCTTCCAGCCAGGGGAACCTTCATAAGCGGCTTCGGATCGGATCAGCCCTTGCCATTGGCTGCAGAGACCAAAAATGCCAAAGGCTTTACAAAGAAATAAATAAAAGGAATTCTGTGCTTTGAAAAGTATTGAAGTATTGCTTTTTAGGCATTAGCTCCTTTTGCCAGAACAGTTTCACTTACTCTTCAGTCAAATCCCTTCTGAAAACCCATTTATTCTGAGGCTCACAAGTACTAATCTGCATACATCATGTCATTACCTTTGCGGTTTACAAGGAGAAGGATTTACATCTAGCTCTGAGATCTCCTACTGCGTGGGTGTCTTCTCTGATTTTTTTTTTTTTTTTTTTTACTCTTTATTTTGTAAATGCGGGGAGGCAGAGCACCCTCTTCTCTCTTTTACAGTGCCAGCCATATTGTCAGCACATAAGGAGCAAATCATAACTGTCAACCCCTTTCCTGTTTTACTGTTCCAGTGGTAATCCGCAACCTGCGAATCACATATTCTAGTCTTCTACTAACGTTTCAAAAGCCCAGGCTGTGTTTTGGTGTTTAATTCTTCAGCTGATGGTTCAAAAGAAAATTCTCAAGATTGTGCCTCCCAGTGGAAGCAGCAGTTTGGCATCCTGTGCTCGGTGATAATATCATTGATACATCCCATGCCATTTGGTCCAAACAGCAGAAAACAGTATCCTTCAAAAGCAGCTAGTTGCCTCTAACAAGGTTAAATCTACAGCTTCGTGCAGTGGAAAAAAATGTACTGCAAAAACGTTTTTTATTATTGGCAGGGGCGTAAGCGAGAGTGCAGCTTCAGGGAACAGTGAGGCGCTTTGGCCTAATTACTAAAAATTTGTGTTTCAGAGTGAGATAAAAGACTCGGCAGCATGGGGCATGATGTGCGGGTCAGTGAAGGATGGAAATTAATGTGATGAACAGTACGGGGAAATGGAGTGATTCACTTTGTTCCTCTCAAGTTTCTGTGTCACCAGAGTCAGATGCATTTGGTAATGCCAGGCAGGCAGGAAGGACGGGAAAGTTTGTTGCTTGGGAGGGGTTTGTTTCTCTGAGATGTAAATCTCAGCTCTGAGATGATGCTCTACAGGCAAGATTTTAGTCAACATTTTGAAAAGCATTCAAAGGTGTTAGGAGCCTAAATTCTCGTGGCAGATGTTACTTAGTCCTCCCAGTCAGTCTTGTGCCTTTCATGTGTGCAGCCCCATGTAAAAGCCAACACCTCTAAAAGCATCTTTAAGCGTGTGCAGAAGTGGTCTGAGCTGCCAAGGCAGCAAACGGCTCCCGTGCAGCCCAAGGCGATGGCTGTGCTAGCGCGTGCGGAGACTCGGAGAGCTCCAGCCCGCCCTTCGAACGCTGGCGTTGGGCTCAGGAGCCAGCATATAGACATTTGGTTTGCATGAGTTTGCCTTGCCAGTGGGAAATTAAATCTGCCTTTGGAGAAGAGACATCGGGACTGGGTTGGAGCGGTCTCAGTCTGAGACGTTGTCTTCTTCCATGGCAGGTAATTCTCAGTCTCTGTTCCTCAACTTCTCGTGGACTATATAGGCAGAAAAATAAAATGTTCACTGTCTCTTGTAAGTAATTTAGGGTATTTGAGATGTTTGTGTGTGCACATGTATGTATATTTGTTTACAAATATATAACTGAAAGTAAAGGGCTGTGAAGACACCTGAAAATGGACTCAACACACAATTCTTGAAGCAATTGTGTTGTTTAGCGTGAGGCAGCGTTTAATTTCAGCAACAGCACGGGGATCTATAGTCTGCATTTTATAGCATAATCTATATCAGTTAAAAGCCATATTAAGGCTTTTCCCTGTAAATCACCAGCGTGAGCATCTCGGCGGTACCTGCCAACTACTGAAATAGCTGGTCTCAGGGAGAATCTGCAAACTCCTCTGGTCTGGGCACTTGCTCAAGGTGTCAGAGATGGAGGGGCAGACCTGCCTCTGACCGCAGGGCTGCAAGAGTGGTTTTGGCTTGTTCCACTCTTCCAGCAGTTGGGTGATGCTTCCAGCCACTTTTAGGTGCTTGGAAGTGACTTTTCCCTCCAGACTGGATGAGACATTTTAGCTCTACCAAAGCTGAGATCAAGCTGAAATCTTTGCTTTTTTTCTTCCCTGGTAGCAGTCCAAACACGAATTATTTGCACAGCCAAACTGTAGAGTTACACTGGCACTAAAGGAAATGCTCCAGTTACTTCCGTGGCTATTTCAGGACGCTCAGTAGGTTTGCGTGTGCCTACGTGTGCAAAAAGGGACAGAGCTAAGGAATTAAGCAGCGTAGTAGGCAAGGCTGTCCTGGAGCTGTGTCACACTGTTTTGCCTGTGTCACTAGCGGCCTTGCAGGGAGCTGTCGTACCTCCGGGGAAAACCCAGCACTTCTGGTGCAAAGAGCAATGAGAAGAGAAGAAAGTCTCTAGAGGAGCGAGACCAGCAGGTCAGGGTAGGCCAGTTTCTCCAGATGTGTTGTGTAGGGGTGTGACTATGGTGTTTGAATTCAATTGCAGTGGCCTCAAAGGTTTTGTTTTAGGGAAAATATTTTTAAATGAGAACTGCTATCTTAAAATTGTGGAAATAAGCATACTGAGTGAGTGCATTTCAGGTCAAGTGACAAAAAGTGCGAGAAGATTTCCTAACAGGAGGAACAGTAGGTGGTAAATGGGAAAAGCTTTTAAGACTATACCTGATGGTGTAAAATAATCAGAATTGTAAGGCCCAACACAAACAGCTCTTTAAACACACTCAGCTGTTGAAATGTAAACATACATCGGAAATAATTACAGCAGCTCTAACCTGCTTTGCCTCTCCTACCCACCCCTGCTTCCTCTTACTGACAGATCTGTGCTTGTATAGGGTAGTAAACCAAAAAAGAGATTCTGAATAAAAATTAAAAGAGATTCTGAATAAAATTAAGCATCTTTTAAGGGTGCTTAAGTGCATGAGAATTATTGCCCTCTCATGTGGTCCATGCCACACGCTAGACTGCAAAATTGTGCTTCCTGCAGACCCGGTATTGATAAGTCTGGATAACATAACGATGGTCTAAAACTTATAAGGTGAACTGGCAAAAAGGAGTTTACGTTTGTGTAGATGCAGTTGTGCTGCTACACATGGATGCCGGTCGGAAACTTGAGCGTAGCTGGGTGCTGCTGACCTCATCTGGCAAAATGCAGGCAGACACCGAGGGAAGGCAGCTGCCCTCTCTGTCCTGGCTTCGGTATTTTATCTCACTGCGGGAGTTAACATTCAAGACTTCCAGAGCTGAGAGTGTTGGCTGATAATTTGGATATAAGAGTATGCACAGGGCCGGAGTTTTCCCTGCTGCTGTTGGCAATGTGAGCTCCCGCTGCTGCGAGGTGTCCGGCCTGCTCCTTCTCCAGGAAGGCAATTTCATAAAAGATGCAAGGCTTTTCCACACATAAATTAGGCCAGCCTCAATTTTCATGTCATTTTAAATGAAATGACAGGATTTCTAGTTTCTTCTTAAGTTATTTAAATCTGTTATTTAAACTTTCCTGGGAAGAAAATATTTTTCATCAACATTCATGTCTGCGAAGTACAGAAAAGTGAAAGACTGAAGTACCAGAACAGCTTCACAAAATAACACGTGTGCCAAAGTATTTCTGTACCTTCCTCTTTTTGACACCTTCCTTCCATGTGCAAAAGATATTTACACATGCTAATTACATGCATCTCTTTTTTCATGTGAACTGTGTCACTTAGGCAGGCACCACTCTGAGTCCTTCCTTGTCATATAACTCAACTTCTAGTCTTGAAAATAAGAAAATTGTGGTTCTTCTAGTCCATGCCCAGTTTGGGTTTGGGTTGACTTTACATCTACCTACTGTGTTAAAATTAATGTCCGTACAGCTCCCAGGGTCTCTACAGCACAGATTTTTCTATCCCATGAAAGGGTAATCTCCATGGAAAGACAAAGAGTTTCCAGTTTAACATGTTCTTGTATCTCTTTCTGAAGCTTTTGCCTTGGCTGTAGTTTTTGCATATCTGTAATGTTAGGATAATGGTGGTTGGGGCAAAACCACAGTTCTGAATGTGTGGGTTCTGAGTGTGCAGCTGACTATGGAAGGGGCCAGAACATTTGGCTTTATTCTCACACTCTTTGCTCACTAATGTCTGTAGTTGATTCTGCACAGAAGACGTTTCTCATCAAGTTAGATATCCACCTGTCAGTCATTTCCTTGAACACTTTTCACTACAGTTACACTACAGAGAGTGTGGGGAGAGAAGTTCAGTGATTGATTTCCTGAATATTTTAGAGTCTCCTGTCTCAAACTCAAAATACAGACAATGGAAGTAATTTGTCACATAGAAACCTACTAATTCATTTGCAGGCATCTTACTGCTGGAGCTTAAGCCAAAACTCAAATTTAAAAAAAAAAAAAAAAAAATTAAATTAAATACAAAGGTCGTTAACTCACATCCTTAAGAAGTAAGTCTCATTGGAATTTCTGTTTCTTTAATGCAAGCACGCTCTAGTCCATCATCAGTAAATCTGTAATCGTTTTAATAGCTCAAATTCAATCAGCCCTGCAAGCCTCATTTTCCATAAATTTCTGCTATAAGGGAGCTAGTAATTTCATATTCAAACAAACGACCTTTTATCTCATGGGTAATGACTTTAAAATAACAGGAGAGCCATAACAGGATCAAAGGGCATAAAACACAAGGATTACTCTGATATACTGTGGGTTGTACTGCATTGGGAGTAGCTAAACCTCATAGCTTTTGGAGACGCTGTCTAAATTTTTCATGTGATGCCAAGCACCACCCTCTCTGCAACTACACCTGCTTTACATTTCCTGCAAAGAGGTCCCCCAAGCCATGTGTACCATCCTCCTTCCCTGCCACACACCTTACATCTCCCAAACCTGAGAGGTGGCCGGTGTCCAAACTGCGGCCGCGGCTCCTCCATGCTGCTATCTCACGTCCTGGCATGGATCCTGGCCCCCAGCGGCTGGGCTGCTGGACTGCTCTGAGATAAAACATGAGAGAAGGCTGTCCAAATAGGAGTCACTCCCTGCTCCCAAGAATTACAGCCACGTTTTTAGGTAACAAGGGAATATGACTCACTTTGAAGGACAGCCTTAGTGAAAAAAAAAGAAGGATGAAATACATCTCTTTGGGGATTAGATCATTAAACCACTGCTTATTATATGCTATTTGGCACACAGAGAGTGGATTTAACTAGGAAAATAAGCATTGAAGTACTTAAGGTATTTACTATGCTTGTTGCAATCAATATAATGGAAATTCAACTTAAATGATCTGAAAATACATTAAAGCATCATATGATTTCAGTAGGTTTGTACAAATCACTTCTGTTGAAAGCATTTCAAGAAAGATTTCCAGCTACATCTTTACTGCAGTCTTATGTATTTGAGATTTTCTTTTTATTGCTGCCTTGTATGTAGAGCTGTTATGGAACTAGGATGGTGTTTGGTACCATTCAGGGTGGGCAAGGTTGAAATCCAGAGGGCCAAAGGCAAGTAAATGAGGTATCTAATAGATTCAGTGGACACCTTGAGAAGTAAGAGTGTTTGTGTATGAGTTTAGCCTGCTGGAATTAATGCTGAGAGTTCATTTGAAACACTTCTGTTGCAAAATGGCAGTTGTTTTACACTAGATTTAGAGCCTAGGTTAATAAGAAGTAATCCTTCACTATTCTTCCCAAACCTCTCCAAATCTGAAAGCGTAGATGTCACAGCAATGCTGGGATTCACCACGTGCCCCGAGGCACCCGCTTGCACAGACCTGGGGCAAAGCATTCCCCTTCCAGGTGGGCACAGCCTTCGCACTCACCTGGCGAAGGGGGCAGAAGCAAGCCAGTTTGGTCCTGTCGAAACAGTAGCATCAACCAGTGTTGCACAGAAAATAGAACTGTTTAAGTGCCTTATGCTTAAGAAATGTTTTCCAGCGGTGTCGGCAGAACATCTGAACTATTTTCTGTGTCAGTTCAATGAAATTTGCAGGACAATTTGCTAAACTTTTTGAAATTCCCCCCAAGTTGTGCAGTAGGAGGCTGCATTTCTTCGTTGAACATAAAACAATGAGAAGAAGGAACAAAACAGCAGACGGTTATTCCGTTGTGTTGTCCTCTTTCAAAAGGCATTCTCAAACGGTCAGGGCTCAGTATAGTGTGTTGAGCTCCTTAATCTAGTGTTGGACCTGCCGTTGTACCAACACACAACATGTTCTCTGTGCGCCATCGCTTTTATTGTTAGTCAAATTTCCTCTATCCAGCTGTGCAAAGCTCGCTATTTAAGTTTGAAGTGTCTCAGTTACGGGGTAGTGGAAGATTCTCGCCTGGAAGAGTAATTGTTTAAAGTACAAAGGGCCAGAATGGCAAAATCTTATGTGGTTCACAAGATTAATGTTTTTCAGACGCAAAGTATTGAGAAAAGCCTTTGAAAATAGATCTTTGTAGGCCCAGAACTGTGCAGTCACATTTACAGACGCAAGCTGTTCCTTTACAAACATTTCACAGATGTTTCTCTACCGTTTATCCATAGCAGGTCTGGGGCTGTTCCTGAGCTAGAGCGGTACGTGCAGCACAATTCCTGCAAACCAGTGCCGGTGGGGTGAGGCCCCTGCAGCAGCAGTAGCGGGGTGAGTGGTGTAATTAGGCTCTCATCAGTCCCCGTGCTCAGGATTTGCTGCCAGCTGGCTTCAGGCTGTTAAAGGACACGGGCAGGAGGGCTGCAGCCAAATTTGGGCTGGCTGAATTGGAGCACGAGCACACAGGCGTTGTAGTGTGGGCTGAGTTTCAATTCTGAGTTTGAGTGTGAAATTCACAGGAGAAATATTTGTCTTTGGAAAACAAACACATCAGTTTGCTATACACTGAAGTTAAACTGTTAGAGGGGGATTGTGCTGCATGGAAGACAAATACACCTATGCCAGTTAATCCTCCATTACGTACTTTGGCTCCAGAGATCCCTTCCAACCTCAACTATTAGTTGATTCAATGAGACAGTCAAATTACTCATAATAACTTTCACTCCAGTCTAATTCTGTCTTTTCAACCTCATGCCGATAATTCACATATCCACTTACAGCCTGAAGCAGGTGCACATCCCTTGCGCTGAAAGTCTAACCGACAGAGAGGTCCACGTGCGTGCTGTTGCTCATCAGTTGGTGATGCTGAAGGCAGAACTGACACCAGCTCGGGGAGAACTGGCTGTGTTCGAATAACCTGGGCTTGTCCTCTCCCTTGAGTGCCAGATCTTTGCAGCCCTGGACTTTCGTTCACCTTGTGAAATGACAGCCTGTGTTGTGGCTGTCTTAAAAGAGGGATAGTGATTTTTCACTATGAATCTGCCATTTCTTAATAGACTTCAATGCAAATTGCATAGATTAGCTCCGTAACGTAAGTACAAGCAAGAATTAAGGAAGTACATGACATATATCAAATGGTTTGAAACCTCACTAATGCAGCCTTGTGGCAATGTTGGTGGCACTGCCAAAAACATGGTTTAGGTTATTGCTGAGATGGAGAATGAGCTTACTTGTGGTTCTGCTGGTCTTACGGAAACAATTTGAAGTTCTGCTCCTAATTTCTACTAGACAGGTATCCTGCTGCATCTGCTAGCTTTAGTTCTCCCTGCCTGGCATCATACCAGCTGTTGTGATATAAACCCTGTTTCCATCAAAGCAAAGGCTGTTCTTCTTGTTTTAGTGGTATAAATGCAGTGCAATTCTATACACAGGTACAACTAATAGAGTTAACAGACCGTTTTCCTGCTCATACTCATTCTTGAAAGAACTCACTATGAGAAGGTTTGTTCTTAAGAATCCCATTTATGAGCCCCGCTTAAGTACACACAGCAATGCCTATCTACTGCGGCAGCTGCTCATTTAGCGCTACCAGGGAATAATGCTGCTCTGCTCCGGCCTATATTATTCATCACTGTGCCTATAAAAATTCATTTCAAAAAGGTGCTATTATAAGGAAAACAGATATGCTGCCAAAGCAACCGAAATCTCTTCTGATGTGCAAAGACACTTGCCATCATATGACTGTTTTCTTTCTTTTAGTACTTTA
>JAOBAS010000040.1:3520041-3534922 GCA_025311575.1 Elanoides forficatus | reverse complement strand
TCTGTTGGTCTAAATTTTGCAAGAATCTACTTTCTGGCTTAGTTTTCTAGGACAGGGACCCCCCCCCCACTGCCAGGTTACCTCGGCACCTCTGCCAGGCCCCCACGAACGGCCCCAGGCGTCCCGCCAGCTCGCACTTCTGTGCCCAGGGGCCATTGTCACCTGCAAGAGAAAGAAACGTCCCCATGAGTGACACTGGGACCAGGGGGGCTGCCAGGGGACACCCCCGCAATGGGGGGTGGGCGAGGACAAGCCACCCCTCCAGCCCTCCTTCCCACCTCCGCCATGCATTCCTACGTTAGCAAGAGCAGTGGGTTTATTTATTTTTATTTCTAAAAGTTTATTTTTAAGGGCTGGGGCTGCCTGAGTCCCGGGGGAGGGGCTGACGCAGAGTTGGGGGGGGGGGGGGATGGCTGCCACCAGCTTCAGGCGTTAATGAGCAGCGGAGCGGTTCCTGTCATCAGGAGCAAGACATCCTCATTAGGGAGGCTGCTCAGCGAGAGCGGATTTGGGCTTCTTAATGAATGAGGATTTGCAGTTTAATTAGGCACGGCCCTGCCGGTTCAGCCTTGCGGCCGAAGGGGGGTGGCGAGGTGGGCACCCGGCTGAGCGGCCGCAGCAGCACCGGGACCCCCGTCCCCGCGGTGCGATGGCCCCGGCCGGCTCGGCCGCAGCTGCCGGTGTTGGGCGAACGGCGAGGAGGGGGCCGCCCTGGGAGTAGGATGCGAGGGCGGTTCGGAGAAAACGGCGTTGCCAAGCTAAGGCTGCCTGCCGGCTCTCCGCTTTTCTTTCGTGAGAGTTACGTCTGTGCCGCCAGGTGGGGATAAGATCCTTTTGAGTTTGACATTGCATTCTGCCGTGCGCCTCTGCCGGCGCCGCTCTGCCAGCCGGTAGCCTGTCCGAGGCCCGCGGGCCGAGCGGCCTTTCCCACTAGCCTGCTGAAGGTAGCGCCGGGATCGGCAGCGTGGTGGTGACATCTTAAAGCAGATAAGTGAAACTCGATTGATGGCTGGAGAGGGCAAAAGAATAAGATAGCTTTCTTTGCTATCCTTTCTTTCATCACGGAGCTGACTGCCTCAGAATACCTCTTGGGACAGGGCGGTGCTGTCTTCATCCTGGCTGGAGCACTGACGCGGTGGTATTTCTAGCAGGTGAGACTTACCCGAAGTCTCATCGGAAGCGTGGGGCAGGTCTCTGCTAGCCCAGCCGACGGGCAGCCGGGGGAGCTCGGCGCTGGTCGGCGAAGGAGACATCTCCCTTCCCGCTGCCCTTGTGTTGCTGCGCGGGCCGAGACCTCGAGGACATGGAGTTACTGCGTTGTAGCGCGTAGCATTTGCGTTTGAGTAATCTGGATTTGGCAGCTCTGAGAGACTGATTATTTCGGATGCTTCTGATAGCATACAAGTATATTTTTATTGGCTGGTCATGTAGAAATCCATCTGTTTTAATCTGAAGTCCTTCCGTATCTCTTTAACTGAGGCCATATCCTAAATAGCAAGGAAGTTTTGTATCACATTAGGGAAGCATTTCCAGTGCTTTCTGAGTAATCTCTAGATATATTTCATTTTTCATATCAGCTGATGCAGATGTCCTATTCCATAACATTCAGGATTGAATGTCTGTCTGGTCAAAAAAGTATCCTATCTCCTGTCCTCCTACTATGCTGTGGTTATCACTCAATATTTGTCTAAGCAACATTGGCAGAGCCTCCTAGTACCAGGTTCTCTATAGCAGTGAATGAAGTTAGTTATTTTCCGGTCTATTACATGTATGTATGTGTATATGTCCTGTGTTTAGATAAAGATTTCCGCTCTTGTAATGGGGGAAACAATGAGTTATCACCAAATGGGGATAGAAAGCTTAGACTGATATTATTTCATCTTATTTTTTTCTCTTTTTTTATTTCTTGTATCTCTAGCAGAGAGGTACAAAACCATCCTTTTCTGTTTGCTTCTCCCTGTTTCTCAAAGAGCCCTTTCAAACACAACATCCTCCCTGAGCTCCTTTGCTGGAGTGATTAGCACGTGCTTATGATTTTGCCCCACTTTCCAAGAAACCCTTTGCTTTGTGGATTCTTGCACAGATGTTGCTTTCTATGTTAATGTAAGACAGAAATATAACAGAAATGTGAATTGCACAGCAACTGCCAACCAGAATATGGCCCCACACACATGCTGTGAAAGCAATGGTGAGAAGATACACAGCAGGAACTTGGGAACAAGCTTGTTAGGCCATTGAAGTCTTCTTGAGGTTATGATGTTCACATTCTCCTTTTCAGAAAATGGCAAATAATTTTTTATATATATATTATAAGCAAAATCACCAACACACTCTCCTGTATAGTGTCAGCAGGCAGTCCATGTACTTGTTGGCATGCCATCAGTGGCGTGCTGAATCTTACAATTTCTGCAGAATTTCATGAAGGAAAAATACCCTGGAGGTGCGCAAGAGAATAATATAAAACAATATTTCCAATGGAGGATGGACAAAGTAATGTCAGGTATCGCGGGCTTCTGGAGACGTGTCTTTGTTAGTGAATTGCTTACCAGTTTATGCCTCCCTGCGGGGCTTGGCTCCTGGGGAGGAGGAGGAGAAAGGTGACCGGCCGTGCCCATCGGCCATGGGGAGACACACACGCTCTGCATAGTCAGGTCCTGTGTACTGGTAGCAACAGAGCAGGAAAGTCTCCATCTTCCAGTCTCTGAAAAACAGGCTGATGTTCCCTACAGAGCTGTCAAAATACACCGACACTGGGGACAGCAAAACGTCTCCTTAGTCGGGTTGTACTGTGAAAAGCTACAGAGACTACAGTCTCTGCGTGCAGTGGTGGATGCAACCCTGGTGCTGCTGCGTGGGAGCTGCACAGTGGCTGCCGTGTTGCTTGTGCTAGAGAAAGCTCACGGCAGCACCTGGGGCTGTAGTGTGAGGGGGTGTGGAGACCTTGTGCACAGCATGGCCCTTTGTGTTGTTCTCATCCTCGGGATTTGTGAAGGGGTGCACCCTCTGGTTTGGCGGCTAGGTCATCAATGCGTTGGGCAGCCAGCGGTGTTGGAAGCCTGTGAAACGCGGGGTGGGATGTACTGCGTGGAGCGCTTTGAGTTGGAAATTGCGGCCTGCCACCCATCGTGGGAGAGGCCCTTCTCATGATGCTTATTAAACCACCATTAACGAAGTTACTGTGCTTTGGCAAGTGGAGAAAATGTTTCTCTGAAACATTTTTTACCCAAATCTCCTTCTGTAAAGAAAACTGCTGGGAGACTGATGTAAGGATATGGCTATGAAAGCTCAGCTGACTCCACTCAATAGTTTGGAGTCCAAGCACTCGCTTCCGTTGTAGGAACAGAAGTTCACCATGTGGCTGGTGGCTTATTACCTTTCTTCTACTTAAAAGCTCAATTAAAAGTGTACAAACCCCATCTTTCCTAATCTGCTCATCCTTGCACTCGGTCATGTAGTTTCAAGCAACGCTGCAATACTCTGTTGAGTTGTGAAGCAGCAGGGGAAGGGAAAGCTGGGGGTGGGAGGCAAGACTATATGAACGGACAAAACAGTACTTCGTAATTAGAAGAACGTCAACAGGTATTTTGTTTTGCCATTTGGCAATGCAACCTTTTGTAATTAAATTATCAAGATGAAAAAGACTATCTTAATTATTTAAGGGCTAGGGGAAAAGTACGGTCAAATAAATAATTCATTATACTGCAAAAAGTTATTTTAACTTTAAGTACTGTGAAATTTTTCAGAGGTCCCTCATTTATTTTCACTTCTCAGTGACAGATTTTTGTTAAGTTTGAAGCTGTAACCCAAAATTTGTATTCTGTTTTCTTGCAGGTAAGTCTGGATTGGTCTGTTTGAACTGTGCAGTTTGGGAATGTAAGTGAACAAAGTAAGCCTTCTTCAAGCTGTCCCAGCCTGTTAACAAGGTCAGAGTGTTGTCTTTATTTTTGAGCTCTAATACTTTAAATTAAAATGAAAATGGAATGGATAACATAATTGCAGATTGATATGGCTATGCAGACACAATGTGATCTTTCCGTTTATGTCAGATGTGAATGACACAGAACAAATATGTGTTATTGAGAATTATTATACATGCTACTGTTTCTCCAGTTCATCCTTAAACCAAGAGTGGGTGGAGATAATATGAAATATTCATGTTACTGATATTCTAAAAGGTAATACAGCTTTTTATAATATTTTTTCATTGATCATTTACATGGGTTCTCTAGTTATGATCGATTCCCAGATCTAAAAATTTCAGTGCCCGCTCTTGAACAGGGCCAAGTTAACAGGTCACACGCTGAAAAGGTTGCTTTGTGGATCGTTCAGAACTGATTCTCTTTTATTCATCACCTGGCAATAGGATCTTGCTATAAGTCAGTAAGATACTGCTATTGGACTGGCATGCTTTGCTTCCTACCTAGCCCTTGCTCTGTGACAACTCCTGCTAGCAGTAAGAAACCTCTTAACCCTGCAAGCTTCCTTGCATTGGAATGAGCAGAATCCGTTGAGATGGTGTCATGTTATTGTGTCAGAGCTGAAAATTATTTCCTTTTAATTTTTCTTCCTCTCTTTTCTTCTCCCATTATCTCCAGGAGCAATTAAATTCACCTCTTGTCAAATTCTGGTGTTGGCTTTCTTTCGAAGTATTGTCTGTGTGAATCAAACTGTGGCTTCTTTAGAAGTGCATAGGATGAAGGATTCTGTTGTCCTCATCTCTGATTCTTAGTCATGTACCAGTACCAAAAATCTTTTTGCAATATTTCTGTACGCCCATGCTGTGGTATCTGTTCAGATCAGTGCTATTGTAATTCTAATTGCAGGACAGATATCGATGATCAATACACAGAAAATGGTACACAAGGCATGTTCTCCTGCAGTCATTTGTGAAGCTTAAAATTGTTCACTTTCCAAATATGGACTTCTTTCATATTTCAGCTGGACACTGTAAAAGCTACTCAGCGTCCTCAAATTCATTGATTAGTTCTGCACCATTCTTGATTTTTTTGCGTTTGGTTATCTCATTTCAGTTACTATTCAGCTCAGCCAGCAAAATTTTATATGAATGCTAAGGAACTTCTTATGCTTGGCTTTTTTCCTTTCCTTTCCACTTCTGTTGACTGATGTTAGGATGTTTTTTATCAACTGAGAAAAGGGTCCATATGTTCTTTACAGCTGTATCACCACTACCATTTTGAGGCTGAAATAACAAGGGAGTGTTTTGCCATGCTAGTGAGTGCCTCGCTTCTGGAGTGAAGCTGAGATTTGAGGTGGTAGCAAAATGTGTCACTAGATTCACATAAGCTGTATTTCTCTCTGAATGACCTATAGTTTTGTAGTAGATGCTGTATTTTTTTCTTCTGAAAGATTACAGTGTGTTTGGTCATGCTCACCTTCCTCTTTGGACGTACTAAACATAATATCCTCAATATGCATTCACATCCACTTTTGAACACCTTCTAGCTACCAGTTTTATACCTTTGCTTGCATCCTCACTTGGTATGGAATAACTGATTCACCACGGAAGGGTTACACTTTCGAAGCCTTTTGAGTCTAACTTCCCATTTTTAGCTTTTGAAATCAGTTTGGCTTCCAAAACCTGGGTGAGGAGGTTCTTTTGCTCTGCAGCAGTTGATCAGCCTCTAATGCATGTGTGTGCTATTGACTCTGTCATGACGTGATACTTCTGTGCCTTTTCATTCACGACATACTGAGCTCATCCCTTAGGTACCCACCTGTATTCCCCCTCCACGTTCCTTAGACGCCCTCATCAACCTTGGCTTAGGGAGTTCTGCACAATGAGCACACTCTTTAAACAATTTATTCGTCAACTGCAAGAGCAATAAGCATCACTTTGAACCAAGCACATTGCACGTTATCAATGGAATAAATATACTGTAGTGTAACAAGGCTGTGTAGTATTTCTCATATTTTAAGGAACTCTGGAACAATTAATGGAAGAGGGGTTGGACATGAAAATGCCATCCGTCGTGTCTCATTGCAATAAAAAGCAGGCTTGTATTTCAGCATTTCTGTTTGAAACGTATAAATACCTCTTTCAACTGTTTTTAGATGTAAGTAGATAAAAAGTTATTACACGTGAATATGAATACTGACAAATAAAAAATAAAGCCTTAAAAATAAACATCTGATGCAGTCGTAAGTTACAAGCAGCATTTTGAAAAAAAGCTCCATTTTAAAGAAATATACAAAAAATAACCTTCTGCAGATCCACTGAAGTCGAAATTAATATTCAGGTCATATGGTCCTTACACTGGCTACAAAAAGGACGCTGAGGGGTTTAGGAGATATGTTAAAAATTAATGCTTTTGAAAATGCTGTCCATATATAGCCATTGTTTACCCCAGCATATCTCAGAACTCAGCACTATGGTAGATTTCATCAGGCTTTAGAAATTCATTTTTTAAAATACACCTCTTCTGTAAGCCTCCCATAACAAGTAATATTCATTTGTTGCCCTCAGGCTAATGATAATATAGGAAGAAAAATACTCTGCTTTAAAACAAAATGAATCCTAAAACCCAGAAGACTGGGATTGGCGGTTATCTTCAGTAACAACTAGTTTGCGTGGCGTCTATAGAAAGCTGCACTGTCAATTTAGACCTTGGTAGACGGTGAAACAAGGAGCCTTGGGAAGTATGTATGTGTGGGAGTCCTTCATGTGAAGGAGAATTGTTACGGGAAGCATCTACTCCAGCTCACCTGGTGGGCTGTGCTCTGAGGATTGATTGCTGTAGTGCACTCTGAAATCTACTGTGAGAGCCTTTAGTTTGTGATTTATACCTTTATGCTGATGTTGAAATCCTCCTTGTCGTTGTTTTAGTAGAGAAGAGGAACAAGTCAGAACCTATGGCTCTTGGAAAATGTAGGAAGGAGAGGCTTGTGATTAGACTTTTGATCAGGCAGGTTATTGGGATACCACCAGTGGAAGAGCAACAAGGAAATTCAGCAGAGAGAAGGGGCGGAGAGGCTTCCTACTTTTGAGATGTTTGCAATTTTAGTATGAAAAATGAGTAAGTTTATTTCTTATGTTTAATATCAAATCAGTATTTATAAAGGCTGGGCTATTTTTATTTATAAAGAGAATTCTGCTTGTTCAGGGTCTTTGCGCTGTTCTTGGGCGAACGGAGTGCAGAGCTGTAACATGTTTAAAAATATATTTTTAAGCATATTCTTAAATGTATTTGTTTGGGGTCCTGGGATTAGTAGAGGAGCCTTGCAGGGTGCAGGGAGTACCTTCAGTTTCAGTCTTGCCTACTTGATTAGGCACAGCACAACGCAAGAGATTTCATTGAGTGTGATGTGACCCAAAAGGTATTTTTAATGGTTAATTGAGCTTGCTGGGCACTTTGCAAAAGAAATTGCTAATATGGTTGGGAGGGGAAGAAAATAAAGGTTGTAAGATTAAAATATACTTATTTTTCTTTAAACCTTGCAGTTCTGGAACCCAAATGGTACTCAGTAGCCCAGATAAAGCAGCAATGGTAGTTTAACCATAGTTCTGTTTACTACACTTTTTCTTCTGCTGTAGTTCTGCAAGTATCCGTGGGCTAGGGAACTGATTGTGCTCATGTTCATGTATAAAGACTGCTCTGATTTTGAATGAAATGAAATGTGACTTCTCTGTTTAATTGATAGAACTGTTTGCTCAGCTTTAGCCATAGAGTCAGAATTTCAAGCTTTTCCTACTGTAGATTTATATATTTGGCAGGCATGGTCTTGAAAGCACCAATATGATGCAAGATGCTGAGGAACAGAAGAATGCTTTAAATCTCCTCTAAGCAGGCTCAGCTATTCTGGTCCTTGAAATGCCAGTCAGCTCCCTGAGGCCTGTCTAGGTGAAAAATCGTACTGATACCACTCTCACGGGCATTGCGTGAGCAGTAATGCAGCAGTGGAAATGTTTTAGCCTGTAACCTTAAGTTGAAATATAAAGTAACCAACTTTTTACTAAAAACTCAGAGGAAACCTCAGGCTGCTTTTGGTTTTCTGCTGCAACTCAAAAAGAAGCGTACTTCCCCTGAAACAAAACTGCTATCTGGAACCAAATGACTTACAACCTGAAGTAGAGATGCTTAGTGCTTTGGAGTTAAGTGGCTTAAATTTATCGTGAAACAGACTGTGGAGGAGAAAAACAGTTCTTTTTTTTATTGTTTTCTGGAGATTTGTTTTTGTCTTTCACTGTTTTACATTATTTCTCAGTGTTTCTTTTCCCATAACAACATCTCCCTTGTGTCAGAAAAAAATCCTGATCAAAAAAATTCTCCCCGAGTTTCTTGTTTCTCTGTACTGCTGATGCTTGTACTGAAGATGGAAAGCGGTACATCATCAGGGTGTCTGGATAACCCCCCTATTTCTGAAGCCTGCAACATGGTTCTGGCAACAAGAAGTGTCTGAAAGACAGAGCATGTCTTAAGATTTCTGTTAAGTAATTTATGTAAAAATTGAAGCTTTATATTGGAACCCCATTTCACCATGTATTCTTCAAACATTTTCTTCCCTGAGGTGGAAGTTGAATGCTCAGTAGTCATTTATATATTGAGGAGTACACCGGCTTTTAAAATAATGTCTTATTAGTGCACAGGTGTATATTAAGTGCCACATCATGAACATAGGCACAGCTCAGTTCTTGCCAAACCCAGAGACAAGTCTGTTTTGTTCTGAAGCACTTTTTCTCATGTTTGTGGCAGTGCAAAATTGCAAATATCTGTGGCCTTCTTGAGCATAGTTTAGATTTTACAGAACTTTAGTCCTAGTCACAAGGGGACTAGGGTTACACCAAAATTTCTGAGGACAAAAAGGCTCCCTATATTGGGATAACATATATTTAGTTCACAGCATCACTTCTAGTCTTCTGAGGAGAATGAAACTGGCGCTTTGTGTTCCTGGTGCAACTTTCTCTCATGATTTTAAGACATAATATGAATGCAAACTCTGCTACATATCTTGTGATAGTGCCTTCCTTTCTGATGGAGAACATAAATTCCTCTCAGTAATACAAAATCAGGTAGTCTCTGATTTTGTTAGATTTGCTAATCCTGCTAGCTCGTCTTTGTCTTCAAGTGGGTTCCTGTACTTCAGATCTCTTTTGGCATCTCTTCATCTTTGTTGTCTGGCATTATCACTACTAAAAAGGTGGAAGATAGCGTATGTAAGAGAATGTTTTCTGTGCCACTGTCTTGTGTACGCCAAAGCAAGGGCAGCATCGGTACAACCAACAGCTCTATCTGTGATGTTTGAAAACTATCAGATTACTGCCCATCTGCTTTCTAGTCCGGTCATAATGTTATTTCCTGTAAAAATGGAAAACACTGAGCACAGCTACACATTCACTCATGCCGCTCAAGCTGTTATGAGTGTCTGGATCACCAACGCTTTGCTCTCTATAAATGCAATATTTTGCTATTGGGAAAACATTTGACAGTGAAAAGACAAATACTCTACACCAAGTGAAGTGTTGTGTCTTGAGGCTGGGAAGTGTGGCTGTGAGGCAGCCTGTCTGTGAAGTCTCAGAAGACAGGTAAATTCTTCAATTCCAGATAGACTCGTGCATGTAAAACATCAGCTTCTTTTTCCTGCTTTCAACTTGCTCCCAGCTGACTTCAACACCACAATTCAATCAATTTAAATTTTTTCTCTTCTTAAGCAGAAGGGCATCTGTTCCGTTCCGTGGCTGGAGTGTATTGCTGTTGTGCATTCAAGTATCTCATCAGTAACTTTTCTTGCTGCAACCATCTCCCTGGGTTGCCGCAGTGTGCAGATCTTCCTAATTTTTCTCTGTATAGGTCTGTGATATTTCATCTCTTGTTTGTTAGAGCCATAAACAGTTTAGCAGGTGAATAAATTGCCGCTGTGATGCAATCATTGTGACAAAATATGATTTCCTAATTCTATATAGTTTTCCTAGATCTTCTGGATATCTGTCTCTATCTCTCGGAGATAGTTGCCCCAAAGTGATTGGTTTTTGTTGTGTTTGATGTGAGTCGAGAAGTGTCAGTAAGCCTCATGCATTTATTTGCACGCTTCAGGAAAGTTTATTTGTTGAAATGTCTCTTAAATATAAGCACAGTGTATGGAAGTACTAAACTTTGCCTCACCAAATTCAAAAGCTTATTTTCACTCTGAGTTTATAGCCCATTGATAATTTAGTCAAGACCAGGGAATGGCACTTGGCCTACCAGAAAGTTATTAGCACCTCTCAAGACTTGAGGCCAACTAACGCTTTGGGAGGAGAAAGTGGAATTTTCTTTTGAGTTAGTTAAGAATTAATCAGTCCATGAGGGAATGGGCGAGTTTGAAGGTAAATGTATCACCAAGAAAAACTGTGTGGCCTAAAAGCGAAGCTGGAGAATCCCAGCAATTCATTCTCCTGCATTGAATTGATCATTGTTGGGTTACACAACACTTGGAAGTTTGCCAGGTCGCTAAAGCCTGTTGAATTTGGTTTTGGAGATGAAAAAATTAAATTTGGTTGTTTTTCCTTTCCTCACCTTTGTCCTTATAAACCTTTCTGATTCTGTTGTCTGTTTTCAATTAAATAAATGCTGTTGTTTGGCTTTTAGAGTGACCATTTCTTTGTTAAGGACAAATTCTGGGAAATTGGGTAACGTTACACAGTTCCCCTTTGTGGGATGTAGTGAGCCTGAAATCTGGGTACCTCAGTGGTCCTGGGGGCCAACATCCCTTTGCTTTTCTGCTGTCTTCTTGCAGGTGTCCACCCAACTACAGTTGCTCCGTAAAATATGTGTAAAATACGGTTGCTGACCATGTTTGCACACTTTTTATTTGATATTCATAGAGACCAGGCGTTACTGTTCTCAGGCCCCTGTGTTATTCACTAATCTGTATTGAAAAAACTCAAACAACACACTGAGATTTCCACACACACTGTAGGATGTGTGTTGATATGTATTGCATGGAACGAGGTCTTTAATTTCCCTGGGTTTCTGGTCAGGCATCTGCAGGAGAGAGAGCGTCTCCATTGCACACTTCCATATTTCAAAGTACACCCAGCACAGACTGGAACAAGGCAAGACGAGACGAGTCAGCCCTTTGAAAATGCTCCCAGAGCGCAATGATCTCAGTGAAATGCATTGCTGATGCTCTTCGTCAGTGAGTGCAGATTTCAGTGAATTCAGGAAATCTTCATTAACTCAGATACAGAGTACTCTAGCAGTGAGATTCTGTGGGTCTAAGTGGGAGTCTTGCCTGTATATGAAAATCAGGGTCAGACCTGCACTTTCCTTTGGCACCGCTTCATCCCATTATTTTCAGTTATGCTCTGTAAGCCCCTGCAACAATTCCTCTCCCTCCTTGATATTTATGCCTTTTAAATATAAATGGACAGTTAACACCTTTTCCTGAGGCAAGTCATAAATATTTATTTTTTTTAATCTGTCTCTATAAGTCATCTGTAGCAGCCTTGTGGAGGCAACCTTGTCATTCCTGCTGATGTACAGAATCAGCCGCTCAGCTCGAGTCTTACTTTGAGCAGTTGGAAACTGCCCAGGGCCATGGTGGTGCAATTACTGTGTGGCGTGTGAGCCTGAGATGTGAATTTCCGTGACCTGCTAAGTTGCAGAGGGCATACTTTAATATCTTCTGCATAGCTCAATTTACAGCTCTAATTTCTGAAAAGAGAAAGGGAGAAAGTCAAAATTCACCACTGGGTAACTTTAAAATGGTTTTCTTACTAAGCAAGTCTAATAGAAAATGCTGTAAGAGAAATGAGCGCTTCCATACATAAGACAAGCTCGGTAACTTTCTGCTCAGTCTACTTGTCAAGCAGCACATTGCATCTTTATTTCTTAAATGTTCTGTTGAGGGCTATGATAAAAGGAACATATCTGCTAACACAACAGGCTGCCTTCAGATGTGAGATACATCTTTCAGAATGCTGCTTCAAAACAAATATAGTGTTTTCTTCCATTAATAGGTAATCTTTCCTAAGCTCTTAATGTATGTTATCTGACGTGCTATTGGCTAAACTTGCTATTTTAGAGAGCAATTATTAAGTGTAAGATTTGGTTCCTTCCAAAAGGAAGTGGTATTTTGGATTCTCTGATAAAATTGAATCACCAGGGACTTGCGGTAGATCTGAAAGCAAAACAAAGGTGGTGGTTCTCAGGGTATTTTTGTAGTCCTGATTTTGGTACCCGTTTAAGATTATGCCAAACCCAATATATTTTGTGAGACGTGCTGAACCAAGAGATTCTCAGATACTCAGTGGTTTGTCCTCTCATTATTTTCCCCAGCACCAGTATGTCCAGAATACAAGTCTCACTGGGCAAACTGCATTTCCCAGATCCCCTGGGGCAGGGCAGGACCTCCTGTGATAACATTCCCACAGTTTCCAACAGTCTTTAGACTTCTGCTGTAAATTGGACAAACTTTAATCAAATGCAGAGTGCTTTGAACAACTAATTATCAGCTTTGAGGAATCTCATAACTAGATCTACTTGTAGGCAATTTTGAATCTTCTATGTTGTTTCTTTTGCATTAAGATGCACTCTAGATGTTTGAAGTGTGAACTTGTGCATTTTAAATAACAATATCTACCAGTCATGGGTGGAGAAAGAATTATTTCCACCTGTAAACCTGTTCACTTTTATCCACTAGAAAGGGAGTGCTATGCCATTATACATTGCTGTGAAGTGCTTTATTTCACGGGTTAGTTTCTTGCAGTGTTTTCTCTAATGAGAATGCTGAAGTTACATCTGTTTTGAAGCTATCAGTTGAACACTAGGGTTGAATACACGGTTTGAATATATAGTTTAAATATTAAGTTAAATAGCTGATAGGTTGATAGAAGAATGCTTTCACAGCTCAGTAGTAATGTTGGTGGGTAACTCTATTCCATCCTTTGACGTCAGCAACTGTCACTAGATACTAAGTGAGTCAATGAAGTATGGTGTAGAGGAGGCTTTCCAATGGGTTCTTCAAGTGCCAAAGCTTTCTAAATGATGTAGAGAGAATTAGGTATGAATCTAAAGGAAGCAGAGACTTCCATGAAAAACCATATTAATGCATTGGGATATCTGTGCCTTTGAAAGTCTGCCTGTGCCACAATATTGCATTTATACTTAATTTTTAGCCTAAGTCGGAACCTTTGCTTCAGGCCCTTGTTCTGCTACTCTTAATGGTGAAATCCCAGACATGACCTTGATTCTCGTCAACCTTTTGAATGAGGTAGGTTTGAACACAAGCCTGTACCTGGTGTAAACATCCTTCCCAGGAACGGAGGAGACCTTGGAAAGTAACTGGGGAGCCGAGCGAAGGTCCTGCCCCTCGTGCCCCCAGGCTGTGCCCAGCGGGGATGGTGGTGGTGGGACGGAGCTCCTTCCTGCCCTGCCACCGCATGCTTTGCTCAGCTGTAGTTGCCTCTCCCTTAAAGGCTGGGAGGGAGGAGAAGTTGTCGTATTGTGGCCTGAGCCCGCAGGGTGCTGCTTGCTGCCACCCCCCCAAGGGCTGCAGACATGAGAATGGCAGAGGAGTAGCTTCGCTGAGCTGATACCCAGCGCTGCAGCCATGGCTGGAAAAAATAGGTAGACATGGCCGATGACCAGAGCGAACTGGTGTCTTTATGCAATAGGTAGCAGCTCCTTTGGATTATAGGACATTTGTTGCTGGAAGTTGGTGCATATGATGGGAGAGTTTGTCTTCAAATAGAGTTTTCTTTTTTCCTTTTGAACATGACTTTGTCTTGAGGGTTCTTTTTCTCATTGTAATTAGAAATCAGAAAGTGAAGGCAATTGGCCTACTAATGCTGCCACGCCGTTTTAAAAATCAGTGGCAAAAGCTACAGGTCAGACATCATGGCCGGGCTGCAAGTCGTACTCGGGATGAGAACGTGGCGGTGTCCCTGCAGCTGTCAGTGGGTGTACTGCTTCGGTGGTCGCAGAGCCTGCCGCACGTTCCAGCTGCAAGGCAAGTACGGGGCTTAACCACTGGGCTCTTCATTTTCTAAAATAAGACCAAGAAGGTGAGAGCTTCACCCAGTTAAGTTAAAGGTTAAAATAGATCGCGATTTTTTGGCAAGTCTGTATGTTGTGCTAAGATAGGGGATTTTTTCAAGAATGCCTCTTGAAATGGCTTCCTGTATGATAATCATAAATTGCGACTAAAATGTAAAAAAGGCAAAATGTTTCCTTTCTAGGGTATCATACTCTGCTTGTTGAGGCGGGATTGGTTCAATCCAGTGGTTCCTCTTCATGTTTAAGAAGACTCCTGGTTTGCTGACCCTCTTCCCTAGTAAATTCCTGGTTTATATTAAAGATAGTTATGATGACCCCTTTTAGACTTTTTCAAAAGCAGAAAAAAACCAACCAAAGGAGTTGCATTTTTTTCTAATCCAGTTATTTCAGCGAAGGGAATGCTTCTCACAGGTATTTGTGCACATTTATGTTACAACAGTAACACATCTGAGCCTTGTCTGCGGTTGGGACAGAGTTTTATGCAGTGAATACTCAACACAGTTTTGCTTGTCACAAGCAGGTGACTGTGATACCGGAAAGCCGGTCAAAGAAACTCTCTAAGACTTGGTTTGGAGTTTTAGAAAGCAGGCATTCTTTATTGCAGCTCTGGATGCATGGGGGACAGTTCCACCTAGCGTGCATGCCACGGCTTTAGCACTAACAGGTTATATAGAATAACTAATTGCATATTAATCAGATTAGTATACATATACATAAAAATGATTGCAACTGATTACTTTAGTACTGCCTACATCCGATCACGCGCAATGAAGGATCCATTTGAGCCAAAGGGCTGCTTTTGTGACCACTGACCCATTTGAAGTTCTTGCTGGCTGTCCCTGAAGTCTTTATTCTTGTCCTTGTTCTTTGATCTTGAAGCTTAACGC
>JAOBAS010000040.1:3484759-3505277 GCA_025311575.1 Elanoides forficatus | reverse complement strand
CTAGACCATGGCACAGAGTACCTCGTCTGTGCGCTTTTTGAATACCTCCAGGGATGGCGACTCAACCACTTCCCTGGACAGCCTATTCCAATGCCTGACAGCCCTCTCAGTAAAGAAATTTTTCCTGATACCTAACCTAAATCTCCCTTGCCTCAACTTGAGACCATATGATGGCAAACTGAAGAACGTGAGCTGGGTTTCTAGCGCACGCACTGGTCTGCACCTCCCGGAGCAGGAGCAGCGGCAGGCTGCTCGCCCAGCCCACCCCAGGGTGACTTTAGCCGTCAGCACCCCACAGAGTCTGGCTGAGTGGGTGCTCTGCCCCTGCGCAGGGCCAGGCAGCGGCAGGCTCAGCAGAGCCGGCAACAGGTAGAAGTCAGAAAGAGGAATGTGGAAGCCAGAGGCAAGGAAGCAGCAGGTAGGAGCAGCCAGGGCCTCTTTCTTTTTGCTGTTTTGGTTTATTTTATTTATTTCCCCAATCCTCAGCCAATGCAACTCCAGATAATGGCGGGAAACAGCTACGAGGCAGAGAGCTCAGCCCCGGCGTAGCTCTGGGTGCCACCAAACGGGAGCAGCCAAGACTGGCTGGCCTGCAGCCCAGGATGATGCCGGCTCCAGCCAAGAGCATCCTTTAAGGCTTATTTCATATCACAACCTTGCCAGGCTCAAAGTCAAAGCATTTATAACTTTCATTCGAATGAAGTCAATGTATGTTAAAACATGCAAATATAGTCAAACATTCCATCTTATTTGCATTATTGAATTTCTGCCCTTAAAAGTAACTGCTGGCAATGAGGTGCTGAGAGGTGATAAGAACGTCACGGTGCCTGTCCCAGTGCCTGTCCCGGCCACAGGACACCTCCTGGACCATGCTTGTCCCTGGTAGTAACAGGATATAAGTCAGAGCCTCTTCTAGTGAGTACGGAAGGGTAACGGTCACAGAGAAGGACGGACTAGGGCAAAAGATAAGAGGGGTATAATGGAGAGTGCAACGAAACATGAGAAGTGTTGATGTGGGTGTTTACTGGATTAGCCTGCAAGGAGATGAAAGGATAGCTCTTAAAAATGAGGACGTAGGAAGAAGATAAAGATATGAAGTCCAGACTGAAAAGAGAGAAATATACCGAGAGGCCCTTTGTGCCAGCAGCTGGCAGCATCCACAAGGTCCCTTTGTGGCTTTTGCTCCTTGTCCTCTTTTGTCTAGCACAGCACTGGAACTTCGAAGTCAGGGCTACTAAAAATATTCCTTGGTCCCTTACTAAGGGGCATCCTAAAGAGCATTTTTCTCTCCTTTTGGGAGGGCAGAAGACTATGTGAGATAAGGACAAGACAAGGTGCTTAAACACAACGGTTACCTGCAGACCAATTGTTGGAGAAGAAATAGACCTTTTAACCTGAAGTCAAAGGATGGTGGTGCATTGCCTTCTGGCTAAAACCAGCTACAGCAGATGTCTTGATCTTACCTTCTTACGTAACGTAAAGCATATACTTAGAGTCAGCAGGGACTCTCTGATAACTGCCCAAAATTATAGGCCCTACATTGCTTAACATTGCCTCTTTGCAAAATTGCACCCTTAACACTCAAGCCTTCTTTCTGTTTTTATACCCAGTTTAGGAAAGTAACTCAAACCCAAAGCACTTACTCAGTCAGATACGTACTTCTCTCCTGAGCAGTGGAGGCCTATCTTTAAGTGACCACTGCCCATGTAACGGGCTCGTTCTGACGGTAGCACTTGGATACACACACACTGCATTTCACAGTTTTTAGGAGGAAGGCAAGAAAAGCAAAACCTCCTCATTATTAGAAAGTCTGCTTTATAGACCGCTAAGACATCTTCTTCCACGTACAAAGAAAGCATTTGGAGGGGGGCTCAGTTTTTTTACCACATAATCCACTTTCTGGTGCTTTCTTAACAGCTTCTCTCTATTTATGACTACATTGACAATCCCTTGAAAGAAATCATAACCCTGAAGCTAAAGCAGCTTGCATTCTCAGGGTTGTTTTATGAAAAAACCTATAATAATACAGACATCTTTCAGAGTAAATTACCAAATATTTGCCAGTGGCGTAGGCAGGCACCAGACCTCCAGACCACGGAAACAATAAATAGTTAATCTGCAGCAAACACATTAAATACTTGCCAGTGTTTTGTATTTCCACTTTGAATTTCTTTGCATTTCCAAACAAATCTTGTTATCCTGTGACAATTTTCTTTCACTCTTATACCTCCTAAGGATATAAACCCGTTACCTTAGATATAGACACACACGGTAATGTGATGTTTTAGTACCCCGTACTTGTATATGCAAACCCTGCTTGGCCATTGTCACAAAGATCAAAGGCCTTGTGCCAGCTGCTCCAGCATACGAAAAAGGAAGCAGATACCAGCCAGACTGTCCACCTCAGGGAGCCTTGTGCCACACTACAGACACAGGGATCTACAGTCAAACTCTCACAGGTCCCCACGAAGTCCTCTTTGATGCCAGTTGCTGCACAGTCAAGTTAATGATCCAGAGGCCCCAGACACCCTCTGCCCGTCTGTTGCAAGCTCAGAGTAAGGCAGCAAGGATCACTCCCGGCAAAGCTCAACTTTTCTGCAAGCACAGCAAAGCATCTTCTTCCTTGCCTGACTCCTTCGGAATTAACTACTCACAACTTACAGGAGATGAGGGAAATTTTGTCATTTATGTCTGACCTCTAACACAGCCAATGAACTAAACATCTTTAGCTTTGAGGGCACTCTGGGGAGCAGGAATGGAGAAAAAACAACCTCGAGTCCAGGAACTACCCAGTTTAAAGGGCACAGACGGTGTGATGGACACGCAGTTCATCTTAGCATTACTGATAGCCCACTGCACCAAAGACAAATTGTCATAGTGCAAATACTACAGGATAGGTTATATTCCACATGGTTAACCCCATTTAGAAAAGCATTCAGGCATATGGGTATTCCCATCTCTGTTCAAAGTGCTCAAGGATATACTTAGCTTTCTAGTTGATGAGATCTGAGCACATGCCTAATTAATGATTTGAAAAAAGGTCTGGAGATGCCACAATGATGGATAACACAGAAAACCCTAAGTGAAAGCAAGATCTTCCGAAAAGCGAGTGGCTACATTGAACGAGCTACATCCCTTGTAACTGCTAGGTCAGAACATTTTGCAGACTACCCATCCGTAAATTAACACATTTCAAGCAAAGCCATGCAGCTCCTAGCTTTATGGTATTAAAGGCTGTCCTTAATATTGCTTTTATTCAACTAACTCAACACACAAACCAAGCCTTTTCATTATCAGCCAATAATTTACGACCAGTAGAGACCTAAGTGATTGGAGACATTTCCCTGGAAACTTTGTCTTTTCACCCTTTCCTTACTCCAGGGAAACTCCTCCGCCTTGGACTGAGCCAGTGGATAGGGGCGAAGGAGGAGGGACTGTACCAAAGGGAATTCCCTACAAGCCTAGTGAAACCCATATAGCTGAACTGTGCCTGCAACACCATTTTTGTATCAGCATCAAACATTACAGCATGAAACACTTCATAAAAGCATGAAGGTGCATCTGGGGAACCCCGGAGATGGAGTCCCTCAGGTTTTTGACTGTACCAAAGAATAGACAAGGCAAGGCCAAAGCTGTAACAACTAGCTTTTCTTTCACTCTAGACCTTCTCTCACAATATATATGGCAACAATTGCTTTTACAGAACACCCAAACAATATGACTTTCTGTTACAGATGTGAGAAAAAGACTTAAAGGTACATTTTGTCTAATGATTCCCAGACATTATTTTTGCCAATATGCAACTGCGGAGACTCCAGTCACAAAGACAAGAAATAAAAATTAGTTACCTGATGATTTGTATGTTGTTTTTTAAAAAAATATTTTTGATCAGGAACATGAAAAAAGAAAAACAAGAAAATAAACCCCCACAACTTTTTCCCTTACCCAGATATCAAATGCAGCCCCATCTACAGTGATGTTTGTGCTGCTGAGAGACTAGGAAATCCTCCTTTGAGTACATTGCTCCCTTGGTTTTGTATGACGGTTAAAAAAGGCTTAATAAGCAGCCTGAGATTTCTTACTGCCATTTTTTAATTTCCTGTGTTATCACAGGCAGTTGGCATAGCAGCTGATAATCTTAACAGACTGAGAGAAACATTTTCATGAAGAGACTTACAGGAACTAACCTATCTCCAGTGAATTCATTTCCACTTTGAGTTTCCTACAATCTCAAAGGCCATCCCCATTTCATACTTTTGGGCAGCTCAGATGATGTAAAGTGTTCTGTCATAATACCATCAAAGTGAGAAAAATTATTAAATCTCCTCTTGAGTATGTAGATGTTTAAAGTTCAGAAGTTTGCAGTAAGTGTGAAGTTTCTGGATTTTTAACTTCCTTTTTTTTTTTTTTTAGTTACTGTGCAGTACCTAAATCATGCCCCAATTTTAAGTGGTCTGTACAGCCTCATTTCAGTAAGATTACTTTACAACGCGCCACAGATACAATTCAAGGGACCAAAGACCGAGGCCATCCCAGTGCTCCTCACTCACAACCAGTGTAAGGCACCTGGTGTCACTCTCGCCTGCAAATCCTGCAGCGTCCTCACCCACGCTGCCGCGCTGATGACACACGGACACACTGCCCAGCAAAATCACTGCTTTGCCTCAAGTGGAATAGAATTATGCCAGTGGGTGGAAACTTAGCACAGGCTTCTTGACCTAAAAGGCAACTGCAGTCCTGTGGATGGCTAGATGCAATTAGTAAAAACAACTGGATGTGGAGAAATGTGGAAAACAACTTTCTACTCATAAAATGAAGTAATAGCTCTCAAGGACCAACCCTAGCAATTGCTGCAGGAAGGAAATGAGAAAAAAAAAGCCAACTAGTGCCAGGCAGATAGAGACAACAGAGGCAGCTGGCTAACTGAATTAGCAAAACAGCTGGTCCTGAGCACTTTCATTCAAACTTCTGTGTACAAATTAGAAGCCAAAAGATTCTCATTCTCTCTGCTATATTAGGAAATACTGCTCACAAGAATGAAGCATGGTTTTCAAAGTGACAAAGCACACAATAAAAGGGGCGTAATTTAGATATCCTACCAGCATATTACAGCAGTCCACCCACAAAGCTGACTCTAGAGTGAAAGGATTCACTACTCCCATTAGCCTGAAAACATGAAATTCAAGCTGTCTCTGCCTTGCAGGGATGGGGGCCAGCATTCTTTTCCGCTTTCAAAAAAAACTTAAAATTGCCAACACTTCAAAAGTCACAGAGGAAAAGAAAGACAAATAAAAATACATTTATGTTTACTAGGTTGAGGTCAATCTGATCTGTTTCTGACTGGTACCAATTTCAATAGCTAATTTCAACTTAAAAATAAAAACAAATATAAAAAGTCCCAGTGTTCTGGCTACCATTTTGAAATGATGTTGCAGGACATATTTGGTTGCACTTAACTTTTTATTTGAACTGTTTTCCCCAAAGTAGGGACTGCACTACCCTAGCCCTTCAGTGTAACTTTGGTCAAAACAATCTTATTTATTGACGGTTTGCTTTCCCTAGTAGAATTGGAATCTACCATTAGATATCTCCGTCATAATAACAGCCCCACAAAGCTGATACTTTAACAGCCGTGTACCTCTCAGTATTTGTCCAGTGATCAGTGCATGCAAGCTGATAAGCCACTAACAGCATTTTGTTATGCCTTGCCATACTTCAGGGAAAGCCACCCACCAGGTGTTTCAGAGGTGGAGCTCCAATCTTACATCCTACAGCCCTGATTCTTCTGGCATCTGCACTCTATAATACTGTGAGTTCATTCTTCATAAGGCAGGTATTGCATCTATCGCTGCTGCTTTTTGGATGGTTTTTTGATCCTCAGTACAGCTCACTGAATACACTGGTCACAAGTTACTGTCATCATGAAAGCCTCCTGATGTCACATGAAGATAATCCACCAAGCCAGAGGATGGATGTTTTCCATGATGCAACAAAATGCCAGTGTAGTGAAATGAGACCCCTTTCACTACTACTCAACCTTCTAGTGTAGTTCATGTGAACCAGAGCCCACTTTAACCACCTTTTATGCCCAAGAGCCCCTGGGAACAGTCTAGTGTCTAGAGGAACTGGATGCCCACCTGCTGCATGACCAAAGAGGGCTGTCCACCCAGTGTACACAGCCCACTAGCCCTCTCCTTGTCCATCTCTGAAAGACCCTCAATAAAGAGGAGAAATTGGACAAACATACCAGTAGAATAGGACTTATGGCTCCAAACAGAGCTGATGGGACACTGCTGCTCTATCTAGTTCATCACGTCAGCATTGGAGTGTTTTAAACTCCAACAAAGCTGTCTCTGCAAACTAGGGCAAGTCTTGTCTTATTGCAGGTGGTGAGAAGAGCAGAGGCTGTTTTCCCTCCTTCTCCAGGGCTAGCATGACAGCTGGCAGTAGATGCCCTGCTTCCCTCATTCCACATCCCACAGCATGTCCAGCCATGTCACAAGGCCTTCTTACAGAAAGACAGATTCCCAGAGCCTGATGGATGTTTTTTGGGTGCTGATTTCTGTAAACTATAGCTATAAAGTAGCTTAGGCTCTCCTTGGATTTCATATCCAGGTATATCCATGCAAAAGTCCTGCCTTTTACAGGGGTCTCTGCAGATTCCCTCTGTTGTAATGATGACAACAGGAAGTATCCCAATGACTCCCTGCTTCCCAGCGAAGTTAGAAATGCTCATACTGTGTCAGAGACAGAAACCAGCCCATGCTGCAAGAATAACCACTGCTTGCGGTTAAGAAGAATGGATGAGCACTCTTCAGCTAAACTGATGTCACTGTGGCTCACGCGGGAGCGAGAAGTAAAGTGCTCTATCTGAGCTACATTTACCTCCAGGACTGGCTAGGCTATATACAGACACCACCATTTTCATCTCAGCAGAGCTGTTGCCCTGGAGAAGAGAAGCACCCTGCTCAGATAATTCCTTTCCTTTCAGAGAAAAAAAAGGTTAGTAGTAGACTAAAAGCATATTTTTCTTTACGTATAGGATGCATTATCTTAGTCTGCTGAACTGAATCATAGGCTGCTAAGTGCTTTTGGCATCCATATCTGTGGGTATAGCTCCATGCATGAATCACAGTGGTTTGCACTGGCAAAGATCGGGGGGGAACAGGACTGGAATGGGGGCATTAGTCACAGTGGAAAAATAGCACTGTGAGACGTGATCATGTCTCGCGCATTTTGAGGAACATGCATTGAACTACTGGTCGTTACTTTTCAGTGGGAGGTTTTTCGTTACTTTTCAGTGGGAGGTTTTTCTACTTTTCTGCCTCCAAAGCAAGCTGCCTTATGCTATGTCGAGCCTTTCGCATAAGTTCAACCTAATTTTAAATGCAAATATCTGAAATAGGCTTTATATAAAATAGAAGCATAGGGATTTGCAAGTTGAATACCTCTGAAACAAGAAGAGCTAAATATAGAGACTGGATACAGCATTTAAACTTAAAATCCTATTTCAAGTGCTAAGCATGGAATGATATCCCTCCACAGGGGTAAGACAGTCTATGCAAAACGGTGACTTGATAACACTCATTAAGAAGAACTGTCACTTCATATTAAGCATGAGGTATTCAAAACAACTGTTATTTTAAGTGCACTCCTTCTAAAGGTCTGTGGGAGTAGAACTAGGCCTATGCTGATTCCAGATCAATATTTGCATGGCAAGAAAGGAGCCTGTGAGAACAGAGGAAAAAAACAAGACAAGCCATTTTTGTAGGGTTAGAGATACGCTTGGCTAAAGCAAATTAAGGAGAATCATTCCCAGCAGCAGTCTCAGATGAAGCTAAATGCTGGTGATCCCCACTTTGGGTAGACGAGTGCACAGAACCATATGTAGAAATCCTCTCAAATCCAAGGCTGCCAGCCACACATTTCTGCCACAGACCACGCTGACTGCAGCAGTGTCCCCTGTCTTTCCAAGGGCCAGGGAGTGTCCCTCCCCCGGCACCAGAAGTTATCTCTTCCTTTCAGACTCTCCCACTATAAGCTCCTGAACCAGCCTGTGTGGTCAAGTGGGCACCTATCCTGCTGCCTTCTGGAAGCAACGTGCCACTGTCCCGGGCTCTGCATGAGCAGTCAAATGTGTCAGTCGTAAGCATCGCTACAGCCATCGCAACAGAGCTCTCCTTTTACTTCAAAATAAGCCTTCACTCGAGTCAGTTATCTTAAAAATATAAAGTACGTATTTAGACCACACACAATAGGCACAGTTAGAAAAAAAAGTTGTAAAGACACAGGTGCTAAAAGGGAAAGAAAAATAACACTTGAGCTATTTCACACAGCGTAATTCTCAGAAACCTGCCCTTCTTTCTCATTCATCAGCCCCAGAACTGCAGGCACTTACCTCCCGCCTGGACTCTGGGTTTGTCCTGGCCAGCAGCCTGCACACCTTCCCCAGCAGACTAGTTTCCATACTCCGTCCCTTTTCAGGGTTTGCCTGAGTTGTGATCCAAATATCCCAAGGGTTTCTGAGCCTCCACTACATCGGGAAGCAGTTTCAACACTCCTCCCTCCACAAGGACTGTCCTCCCTTCTTCAGAAATAAGAATATCCCTTTGGCAGACAGCCACCAAGTGCAGGAGTCCCCACCTGCTACTACATTTCTACTACATTGAGGGACAGAATTTCTTACTCATTCTGTGAGGCAACGGGTAAGTCTCTGCAGAAAACCATTGCATATGCTGAATTTATACTTTGCATCAACATGTAAATTGAAACCATAGTTGGCATTTAATATATGCAGCTCATCACTAGGTCTTGATTGAGATGAGAGAATGGCAATCAACAGCTCTGGGAGAGAATGGATTTGAGATGACCCCCATCAGGTCCTTCACTACCATTTACATGTGAATGCAAAACACACAGCCTAATCAGCAAACATTTTCCCAGTTCAAGCTATTTGGATGGTCTGTTTCAGGAAGCAGCCTCTGACATGCTTTAATCAGGCAGAGGCAGAAGTGATGCTCATTTGTGACTATATTTCAAGCAGACATTGATCTGCTGGGATGGATAAAACCTTCCTGTCACAGTTGATGCAGAAGGGAAATACCTATTAGCATAGGGTTTATGAAAGGCAGGTCCTGCTTAACTAACCTGATCTCCTTCTGTGACAAGGCGACCCAGTTAGTGGATGAGGGAAAGGCTGTGGATGTTGTCTACCTGGACTTCAGTAAAGCCTTTGGCACCGTTTCCCACAACATTCTCCCAGAGAAACTGGCTGCTCGTGGCTTGGACAGATGTACTCTTCACTGGGTAAAACACTGGCTGGATGGCCGGGCCCAAAGAGTGGTGGTGAATGGAGTTAGATCCAGTTGGCTGCCGGTCACAAGTGGTGCTCCCCAGGGCTCAGTTTTGGGGCCAGTTCTGTTTAATATCTTTATCAATGATCTGGACGAGGACGAGGGGATCGAGTGCACCCTCAGTAAGTTCACAGGCAACACCAAGCTGGGCGGGAGTGTTGATCTGCTCGAGGGTAGGAAGGCTCTACAGGGAGATCTGGACAGGCTGGATCAATGGGTTGAGGCCAGTTTTATGTGATTAAACAAGGCCAAGTGCCGGGGCCTGCACTTGGGTCACAACAACCCCATGCAACGCTACAGGCTTGGGGAAGAGTGGCTGGAAATCTGTCTGGTGGAAAAGGACCTGGGGGTGTCGGTTGACAGCCGGCTGAAGATGAGCCGGCAGCGTGCCCAGGTGGCCAAGAAGGCCAACGGCATCCTGGCTTGTGTCAGAAATCGTGTGGCCAGCAGGAGCAGGGAAGTGACTGTCCCCCGTACTTGGCGCTGGTGAGGCCGCACCTCAAACACTGTGTTCAGTTTTGGGCCCCTCACTACAGGAAAGACATGGAGGTGCTGGAGCGTGTCCAGAGAAGGGCAACGAATCTGGTGAAGGGTCTAAAGCACAAGTCTTATGAGGAGCGGCTGAGGGACCTGGGGTTGTTTAGCCTGGAGAAAAGGAGGCTGGGGGGAGACCTTATCGCTCTCTACAGCTACCTGAAAGGAGGCTGTAGCAAGGTGGGGGTCAGTCTCTTCTCGCAAGTAACAAGCAATAGGACAAGAGGAAATGGCCTCAAGTTGTGCCAGGGGAGGTTTAGATTGGACATTAGGAAAAATATCTTCACCGAAAGGGTCGTCAGGCATTGGAACAGGCTGCCCAGGGAAGTGGTTGAGTCACCATCCCTGGAGGTATTTAAAAGATGTGCAGATGTGGCACTTAGGGACATGGTTTAGTGGTGGACTTGGCAGTGCTAGGTTAGCGATTGGACTTGATGATCTTAAAGGTCTTTTCCAACCTAACCGACTCTGTGATTCTAGTCTGCTAACAGTGTTACTGCTGTGCACATAATAAACTTCTCTCTTCGCTCTGCCACCACTGACAGACTCATCATAGTGATCATCTAATTCATTCCTTAGAAGTTGGGTGAGAGATCGTCACAGGAGACTTGTTGGGTGTAATGCAGAATCAGATTCCTAACTCTTTTCCACTAATCTTACATTGCTCTTGGTTTGTAATATCAGCTGGATATTTTACATCTCTGCTTATCACCTACACTTGAAAAATCTTTCCACTGAAAGTGCTTGATGCTTTCCAAGTAAATATACAGCTGCACCTTTCTCATATTCACTGTACTCCTCAGGCATATACACTTCCTTCAGATGTAGAAAGTAACAAAATAAGATTCTATCTTAGTGTATAATTCCTTATAAGCTGTCAAGATGAAGGCAGCAAAGCAGGTTAGAGCAGAAGAATGTACCTCTTCTCTCAGGAGGGTGGAGCATGCACTGCAGATAGAGCAGGATGGGCAAGAAAGTCTTTCCCTGACTCCTACTACTATGTAAGTTAAGAGGACTTCTAAAAACATTATAAAAATTCTGTCTTCTAAATACATTTCTCAGTGTTGCCTTATATCACAGTGGCTGAGTGGCATTGGTTTCCCTCATTGTCACACTGCTGTCATTCCTGGTCTTCCTCTATATCAAGCAAAAAAGGTTGTTTTTTTTATTCTGGCAGGCAGTCTGTGTTTATATCAGCTGCTATTTCAGTTTATCAAACATCCTAGATAGAGGACATCAGCAAGGAGGGTGAGAGGATTTGATAATTCTGATAGGAGTGGGATTGACTTTTTGGGAGAGATAAGGTCTGTTTCTTACACATTATCTAGATGTGCCTGATGTCTTCTCATCAGACAGCTCAGAATGTGGAGGGAGAAAAGATGTACGTGTGGCTAACTTGCTTCACGTATCAGAGGAGACCAAAGGGTAAGCTGTGGCTGAAGGCTGAATGCAGTAATGAGACAAACCCAAATAGATCTTGGCAGCACAAACGGCAAGCAAGCATTTTAACCAGTACTGAATGTTCTTTCCTTCTTCCTTCCTGAAACGTAACGCTAGAACACTGTACCTTATCTTGGAAGTCTGTTTGCACAGTAAGTCTCATACTGTGATCATGCTCCGTACTTGTGCTATTACAAGTTGCAGTGTGCAGCTGAGACCCACAGCGGGTGCAGGGTGCAGCTGGATCGAGGGTTCTGGGGAAGGTCCAAGAGCACAAGGCATCAGCACTGTCGTTTCGTCCTTTGGATCCTTTAGTTGGAAGGGTTTTGTTCAGTTCCTTACAAGAGTGTCTCGGAAATACGGTATCCACCTGCAGAGCATGTCAATTAAAGACCCAGGTTAATGAACGCACTGGGCTGGCATGACTGCCTCTAGTAAAACATCCAGGCTTTTCCTTGCACAGCTCGGTAGCCTGCCCACCTTAGCCCAAGCAGTTGTCAGCACCGGGCTGTGAGATGGAGCCTGAAGGCCCTCTGGCGTGATGTCCTTTTTGTTCTGTTCATCTAGGCTCCTTTTTAAACAGAATTCCAAGGTGCTTTCCTTCATTTTTCACACCTCCTTACTCCATGCTGAAGAGTTTCAGCCTGGTGGGGAGGTACAGAGCAGCCCATGTGCTGGTGATGTTCTGGGTGATTGTATTTCCTCTTGTTTCTGAGAGAAGTCAGGGCAGAAGTTAGCCCATCCAGCATATTGTGCAAAAGCAGGGAAATAAACAGTCACTCAGAATTGTTGCAAGAATAATGCAGAATTCACACACTGTTCTTCACACAAGTTTTCTCCTGAAACTGGAAATGCTGTATTACGGCCCTGATTTTTGTGAGCACAGCTTTTTCTTCACTTTGATTTAAGGATGGCTGCCCTCATTTCAAGTGTTGTTTGATCAGTATTTTTGTCAGGAAAATGATCTGTGTACATGTGAAAGGAGGCTGCATATAAAGTCCAGTTGTTCAGTTAGGTTTTATAAGCACAGCAGAGGCAGCTTTTGCACAATCTAAGATTATCTTACTGACCCTTAAAATAATATTTTAAAGCGTTTCTTTGGCCTTTAAAATCCCACTTAACACAGGTATGACCACTCTACATTCTTATCTCATGAGATAATGAAACAGTTTGAATAATTTATGTCAGCTTAGCTTGAAGCAGGTTTAGTTGCAGGTGGACTGCAGTGGCTGTTGTGTGTGAATAGCTATGATACCCAGTGGAGCCTGTTTGGTTTTTAATGAAAGCACAACAATTTTTTCCACCTTTGTCACTAGGTGGGGATGAGGAGTCATTTTGCTGTGGGCTAGTGAAATGCCCTGTTTTATGTGGGTTTAAATATGCTTGCCCAACCACAAACTCGCTTCTATCATGATTTGGATTAGAACTCTTGTCAAGAAAAAAAGTATTTCATTAATCTTTTTCACTTAGGTGTTTTCATCGAGGGAAGGCTTCTGAAATGTTGATACATTCACATTAATAATTATGCTACTTGCTGTATTCGCTAAAATTTAGACTGTGAAAAGATTTATATAAGTTTCAACATGACAAAAACTGTAAAAGATTCCCTCAGTGCTGAAGCACTGCTCCATCATGTCTGAGAAGTCAGAAGCATGTACAATTTCTTTGGCTATTAGCGTCTTGTGACTGTAAGCAATTGGCACACTGTCACTTCAAGTGCATACCAGGCAGCTTCTTTGCCTAAACACCCAACAGAGGAGTTAAAAATAATAGTAATAATAAAAAAGCCTCACAAATAGCACAACACTTCATGCTCCAGTTGTATAAACTACTTCTGCTGCAGAGACCAGGAAGGTCCTTGAGCTGGAGAGTGAAGAGTGGATTTGTGCTGTTGAGCTGCTGCTAATATACAGTGAGTACAGCCAGGCTCGGTGCCACAGACACTGAGGCTCACTAGTGATGCATACTTTTATCCTAACTAGATTAAAATATTTGTATCTACAAATACATGGTGATAAATGATGCCACTGCGTGTAAGAGTGGGCATCCTTGGAGACAGTGCCCTGGGAGGCTTAGAGCAACATTTTAAAGCTCAAGAGGAGCTGGGAAAACTTAAAGAAGCCCACAGCTGGAACAGCATAGGTTTTATCATCCTAATCAGTCTCCAGAAAATTAGGAGACTTCTTGTCTTAGGCAGGAACTGCTAGTACATGTATGTCCCCAGGGGAAATTGTATCAGCGCAAGAGAAGGTGAGCTCTGAGTGTCACTGCGAGCTGTTGTGGTGGTGGAGCTGCTGCTAACACGTCAGTAATGGTGCACGGCTCCATGTCAGCGTTATACCTCCATTGCAAGGGAACATTTGTATCATTGAAAAATCCTACCATAGGACAAAGCAGGTGGAAATTGGATGCAAAGTACGGTGAGCTGATATGAAAGCCTGTCTCTATTTACAGCTTCATCATCTCAGATCTTCCTGAAAGGTTAGGGAAGCTTCTGTGGCCCCATGATTCCCACAGAGTCCACTGTGGTGGACATCATCTCTCTGGGGCACTCACAGGATTCTACTTACTAACTAATACCAAGTTCATATTGACAGAATGTCAATTTTATTTTTATATCTCAAAAACCTCTAGCTTTGGGCTTGTTATTTAATCCAAGTTTGCTGTACTGTGAAGTAGAAAAAAACTTTTTGCTTTAGTCTGTGCTTTTCCATTAAACACCTGACCCACTTCTGTCCTAACTGGATGCCTCTGTGCTTAAAATTGCTTCATAGTTCAGTTCTCCTAGATTCAAAGGATTTACCAGTTGTTGAAATTGTCCCCTTTTTTTTGCCTTTTGTCCTGACCTCTGAATTGTTACTATTCTTAAAGAACTTCTTCTACTGTGTCATTTGAAGAGGTGGAAAAATATGAATTCAATAAACATCCCAGCAATGTTGAGATGACCTAATTCTGACATCTTCAGAAAGGTGGGGGGTTTTTTCCCCAGTTCATTCTTGTGAAAATTTTGCTGTACAATATGCATATTTTAGGAGGAGAAGAAGAAGTTCTCCATAAAACTGATGCATCTTGGTTTCCATGTATCACATAGTTCAAAATACTGTGCTTTCCATAGCACATTTTTCAATGCTTTGACCTCACATTGTCTCACATACACTCACTAATTTATAGTGAGTTATATACTTGGTTAATATACACTGAATTAATGTATTTCATTGAAAATGTAGGTAAATAATTTTCTTCTGCCTCAGTGGTGATACACTGTAGTTCTATCAGATACCACAGTGTTATACACTGTAGGAGAATTGGAGTTATCTTTTGAGGGTGGAGGATTGTTGCCTTGTATGAACCAAAAAGCACAGGGTGAAGAGGCAGCCCAGAAATGAACATAAGAGGAGGGCCTCAAGGATCCCACTTCAGCAGGTATCATCCCACACCAGAAAAAAGGAGAAAGGGAGCCCACAGGAGTGAAATAGCCTGAAGAAAAAGCATTTCTACATCTGAGGAGGATACATACAGCCTTGCAGATGGACAGGTCAGGGTTCAGTGGACCAAAGAGAAGTTATGGACCAGAGGGGTCCTTCTGTGCTCCTGCTTTGTCCATGGCCAGTCCCCAGGGGTCTCCCTGTGTTGGGACTGGTGTTCATGCACAAGGCAGGCTGACATCTACATGAGCAGCAGCTGGTGGACACATCTTGGGGCTTTCTTTTGGCAGGGAGGGGATACATTGCAACTCCAGGGGCATCAGGTCTAGGACAGCAAGCGAGCTGCTCTACCAGTCTAATATAACTTGAAAACTTACTACGATGATAAAAGCAAATCATTACACAGTACTGGAACTTGGAAGACCTGAATCTGTTGCCAATGCTGTCACTTACCTGCTTCCTTTACCACACCCTATGATGTTTTTTCCCCTTGGTAAGTAAGAATAGCTCCAGGAACTGCTTTCTCGGTTTTTCTTTCCCAAGAATGTGAACATGTCACTTGCTTCCTGTTGACCTAAGTTTATTTCCTAGCAGGACTGCATGCTGGCTTGTTTCCCCTTGTCAGGAGGAGCATTGGCTGTTGCCGGCCATCTGCTCACCATCTGCTGTCCCTTACCTACCTTACCTACTGCTGGATGCTTGCTTTCCTTGGTTTTTCTCTTCATGTTTATAAAACTTGAGGATCCTATGCTAAGACTCCCTGCAGAGCAGAGAGTTTGATGAATAGTGGGGAATGCTGTGAGGACCAAGTCCCTACCACCAGCTTGTCCCTGCAGAGGCATTCAGGAAAAACCTGGGGTCAGTCCTGCTCAGAACAAGCCGATGAGGATTGCCATACAGAGTGCAGCCACTGCTGCTGGGTTTGCATTCTGCATGAACAAGAAGTGAATCAGCAGGTTGTGCTGGAGCATTTATGCTCCTTCCCACTCCTTCCCACATTTTGAAGGTTTCAGTAGTGCTCCCTGCAGCTGTTTGATTTTTTGCTTCTCAATTTTAAAAGCATCTTTTTGAGCTCAGCTGCTTAGAACTCCCAGCTGGGCTTTTTGAATACAAAAGGAAAAGGTTGAAAGCAGCTACCGTTGAGTACGAAGTACAAATGACAACCCCAGATACAACGTGCACATACGGTTGGGATGAAGAAAGAAAACAAATGTGATGGGACTTGCAGGAGAAACTTGAGGACCACCAGTGCAAGCATCAGAGACAAATTAAAAAGTGTGCCCTGTGAGTGATTTCCTGACGCCCTGTCTTTTAAGCCATCATTACTCATGACCTCTCTCCTTACCTGCCTTCATCCTTGCAGCTCTGACTCTCCCACATCTATTCAATAGCAAAGGAAACTGGTTCCAAAATAAGGAACTAGGTAATGTACCAATAAAGCCAGCAGAAACACAGAGCCTGCTTGCTTAGTTATGGTTTGGGAGCCCCCCCATCCCAATAGTAACAGTCTTCCACTTGTCCCTAGCAGGTCTCATAATGCTCGCAAAGGAGATTGTTTATCGTGATTTCAGTTTTACGGGCAGAGATGGTGTGACTAGGCTTCAGATGTTGTACAGCTCTCATCTTCACAGCTTTTGTTTTCTGCAGTCTTAGATAGCTTCATGGCTCTAAGTTCCTTGGGACATTGGCTCTGTCCCTGCAAAAGGTTTTGAAGGTCTCTCCTGCACTGTATCTTCAGATTTCTCATTTTGTTTTCAATGGGGAGGCCAGTTCTGCCTGTGAATGAGCTTTCAAGCAATACCTGTGAGAAAAGTTTTTCTTCCTGGTCTCTGCTTGGATACTTGGGTCTGGCCCACTGCAAATATGCTGAATTGCTGTGCATCTAACCATAGAGCAGGTTAATCATGTTACACTGTATGCCCACAGCTACTGTTGTACAGAAGAACTTTTGCTTAATGTAGTGTTCAGGCTATATTAATTTGTATATTAATACCCTATGTAAAAAGGATTCCAAATTGCCTGAAAACCAGCATTGTAAGTTTCAGAAAACCTATATGGTAGGCTACTGTAGGCTTCGGCAAACACTTTAATAGTCCTTGGCTAAAAAAGTAGCATTTACCATAGGTCATAAAAGCAAACACAAATGCAGTAAATCCAATTACTGTGGAGAATCAAACATCAGAGTGCAAGATGAAGGAAGTTGTACGAGAATGCCTGACAAGAAATCTATTGAACATATTAAATTATACACCTCTCCCAGAATAGCTAGAGTTTTAAAAAGAACACAGAGCAGCAGTGCTCAATCAAGAACAAAAATACAAGCCTGGTGCACATCAGACTTGGGACAACTTACACACAAGGACTACTTTGAAAGTGAGAAAACAGCTTTGAACTCCACAGCATGCCATTACGCAAGTACACTTGCATGCAAATTACAAAGAAATCTCTCAGTAAAGTGAAGCATTATGACAGCCACCCTCCAACATAAACCAGGACACAGGTGATGGAAGCAGAAAAAGGAGGTGGGAGGAATAGACGAGCACGGAGTCAGCACCCAGGGGCTCTGCTGGCCAACTCCAGATTTAGCTAGGAGCACAGCTAAAGGGACCTGAGAAGGGACGATGCTGATGTCAAGTCCAGCCTTTTCTAGTCACAGGCCACCAGGTACCCCACAGAGCATTTACTCTCCAGAGTACTTGCAGGACTCTCTGTAGCAAACTTAGTAAAGTACCAAAAGCCAGGAAGGCCAGAAAAATCTACAACTGCCTTGAATTCTAGGTCTGTGCATTAGCAGGATGGTTGTTAATAAATGACGCTTTCAGGAAGCAGGCCACAGCCCATGCTGCGGAAAAAGGAACTTACCTCCAGATGTGACCCAGGAGTGTGTCCCAGGGGGCACCAGCAGCAACACGGAGAGAATTCAATTCATTGCTGAGCATGGTTTTGTGTTACGATATTGTGTGGGGAACTGGGCCCAGAGAGGTGCAAATAGTTTGGGGTTTTTTGTATTTCCTGTGGTGTAAAGTGAGTGCTAATTCTAGCAGAGTGTAGTCAGGATGTACGTGTCCCAGACCATGGCAACTAGCTGATATAGAGCTTGTAATTCTGTAACACCTAGCTCTATTACCTGAACTCTGATAATTAACAATTTACTGTCCAGAAGATTAAACTGGTTCTAAATTTATGCCTGGGAAGAGGATAGCAATAACTTCTTTAGCAGCTCGGGAAAGTGGAGCTGGATTTTAGATTTCTGGTCTGGTGAGAAAGGTTAATGAACGTTGTACATCCATACTAAAATAGTTGAGGGGAGAGTGAGCAGCTGGCGACAGCAAGGGTGCCTGAGCCACAGGAAACACAGAGCATTATTTGCTCTGTCACTGCCTTTCTGTGTGACCTTGCATGTTCTTGCTGGGAATTTTATCTATCACATCTCCTAATGTCCCTTAATACCTACAGGTATGTATAGAGCTTTAGCACTTAGGGCATTATAGATGTTCAAGGTATTAAGGTGTGGAAGGGCTTCAGTAGGAAAGAGGAAGATACCCTTTTTAGGTAGTTTCCGTACCAAATACAGAATATCTGTTTGCTTTCAATTATTTTCCCGTGGTTTGTATGAAAGTGAGCTGACAGACTGCAGCGTGGGCATAAGGCAGCAGAGGCATTGCGATAGCATAGACTCCTGTGGACCCAATTTGATCCGTACGTCTGCCCCAAGGCAGCTTCTGACAGCTGTTTTCTGACTTGTTCATAAAACCCTCCCAACACGGAGGCTCCCCAGTCTCTCTAGGCAATTTATTTCAGTGCTTTGTTACCTTCTCCAGTGAAAAGCTTTTTCCTCATACCAACTGATTGTTCCTTGCTAACCTTGAAGCTTGTTACTTCTCTCATCCACCAAGGACATAGAATAGATTAACCTCTTCCTCTGCACTGGTCTTTTGTGTACTTATCATCTCTTTTTGGTTTCTCCTTTCCTGAGGAACCTCAATTTGTTTAGGTCTTCTTTATTAGACTATTGATCATTCTCACTGCTCTGGACTTTCTTTAATTGGCTTACATCTTTCTGGGTGTGCATGACCCACAATTGGATCTTGTACTCCAGCTGAGGCCTTGATAGTGTGCAGAAGAGTAGGAGGGCTATTTCATTTATTTTGTAACTTATCTCTGTGCTTGTACTTCTAGAAGAGCATTTGCCTAGTTTTTGTAACACATGGGTTTTGATCCTTTATAGCTCCTGAATTTTTTTATGGAGCTCTAATACCAGTAAAATTCTTTCCTGCCCTACATTTGTGCAGATGATTATTCCAGCATAGGTGTAGATTTCTGTGTTTGTTCTTACTGAATAGAAACCTAGGTTTGTTTGTTTTCAGAATTCAACTTTTAAGATATTTTTTAAATCAACATTTTATCTGCAACCTATTTCCCTGCTTTCCCAGCTTGGTATTATTTGCAAATCTAGTAAGTACAGTAATTCATCTGCCATTCATAATGACTGATACCAGACCTAAGAAGGCCCCCCATGAGACTCAGGTTTTTTATATCTTCTGTTTTGAGAATGAACCTTTGGCATGACTCTGAGTAGCTTTTCAAATAGTTCTGCATCCACCCCCTAGTATTTTAATCCAGACTATGTTTTCTTAGTTTATATACAAGAAAGTGAGATGAAATACTGTGAAAGGCTTTAGAGGAATCAAGATGCGACACAAAATCTATTGTCTTACTATTGAAGGAAACAAGATTGGTTTGACACCAATTGCTCTGAACAGATCCAATCGGGCAGCCACTCATTTTCCTGTGATTTTCTCTCTGCTTACCAGTTGTTTGGTTTTATTTGTTTCTAGGAACTGCAGCTAAACTGATAGATATCTAATTCCCCATCTCCTCATCCTCTGCCTTTTGTAAAGACAGGAAGTGTATTTATCTTGTTTCAATCTTCTGCACCTCATCCCTGTTCTTCAACACTGGGTTGCCAATAGCTGCTAACAGCCCTGAGATTTCATCAGCTGAGGATGGATATCAGGCCCAGCCAATTTAAAAACCTCTGGCTTATCTAAGGATCCTCTAACCTCTTCCTTCCCTATTAAAAAATCTAGTCCCATGTCATTGATTTTATCAGTTTCCATACTTTTGTTTAGAATCCAGTCTGGATGACCCCTTTTCTAGTTGGTTTTTTCCACATCCTATGTGATAAAAATTACTGAATTTGACAACCTTGTTGGCAATATCATACTTTTTTCCAGTCATGTCTGTATATTAACACTTCCTAGAGGCTGCTGTCTTTGTTGCTCAAGGGCATTTTTTCACATGCTCACAAGCAAAAAAAAAGCTGCGTTCCTCTTATCTTCCTCCTTTGGCAGTTTGGATTATTAAACTCTCTACTATGATAGGAGCCAAGGTTTTTTTTTTTCCCAGCTAGCACCCTCTCCTACAGTATGGATGCTCACCTTTGAGGTAGTCTTCCTGTTGATTTCAGAAAACAAATACTTTCAGCAATCAAGTAATTCTCCTCTTTGCAGCTCTCATGATGGCAGGCCGGACTACCTTCTTCAGAGCACTGGGAAAAGTTGCATGCAAACTGCAAGCCACTCAGCCCTGGCTGCAAGCCTGTTTTGTTCCTACTGTACTTCGGTGTCGTGGTTTAACCCCAGCCAGCAACTAAGCACCACGCAGCCGCTCACTCACTTCCCCCCAACCAGTGGGATGGGGGAGAAAATCAGGAAAAGAAGTAAAATTCGTGGGTTGAGATAAGAACAGTTTAATAGAACAGAA
>JAOBAS010000040.1:3462855-3478131 GCA_025311575.1 Elanoides forficatus | reverse complement strand
TCAGTTGATTTACACAGTAGTCAGCAAAACAGTAAGCAACATTTTATCTACTAAGATTCCCTTAACTCCTTCTCTCACCAGTAGTTTTACAAATCTAGATAGTACTAGGCAAATAGGTTTTTACTAAAAAATTGAATAGATGGCTTTTGAAAACACAAAAGCATTTCACAATGACTTTTAAAGAATTATTTGGAAATTAAGTTTCTCTTAAATACTTAAAGCACTATTTTTTAAAAATACAAAAAATGTGGACAAAAAACCCCACCAAACCACTTATTTTTGACTCAAGCCAAGGGTTTTAGATTAATCCCTAGCTAACTAGAAGTTTTGCGTTTCAGCTGTTAAAATGGAAAATCTGTTCCCTGCTTAGTCCTGATAGTCTCTGCCTGGTTAGTTTACCCATACCTCTCATAACTTTGCTCTCTCAGAGGCAAAGGGACTTCGGGCGTTTTCAAGGTCCTATAAATTTGATGTGAATGGACTGTATTCCCTCATACAGAAGTGGTGGGACAGGGCTGGGTGGAGGACACGGCCTGTCACAGTGCTACGTTCTGTCTGAGCACTTCACTTCTCCTGCACGCATAACTGGATCTCTTTTTCCTGTGAGCCAAGATCAAATCGTTGACGAATGGGCATTAAACAGTGAACTTGTTTGTGTCATGAACGAAGATGTACAGCTACTGACCACGCAGACATTCATCTTGCTGGTGCTAGCTCGTGTGAGCAAGCTGAGCAAAGAGAGCTCATGCTGGAAGGCTACATGGCGTGTTTCCAGACAGGAACGTTTCTGTTTACTGAAACACTGCTTGTCATAAAAATAGCTTGAAGTGCCATTTGCCGCCTTTGCTGCAGCTGTTGCCATCGCACCTACCTTTCACGTCTTTTCCAGAGCCTATTTAGGGCAGCAGCAGAGACTGCCCTGACCTTTCCAGTGTTCTGCAGTGTGACGGGCATTTCCTGCTCTCCCCAATTTACAGTCCTGGCAACGTTTGCGTAAGAAAGATGAGCCAACTAATTAAAAGCAGAATTTTTAAAAGGTTAAGGTCCAGCCTGCTGTCTGAGGTGGTACATTTCCAATTGCTGATTCATGAGAAAGACTTGAACAAGACCAGGAGGCGTGCCTGACGTCATTGGGAAGAACCTGGAAAGGTGAATGCTTGTCTACAGGGATTTGGGGGGGGGAGTTGAGAGTCCTGTGACAGGAGACAAAGCCCAACAGCAGTATCCACATGGGTGTCAGCAACACCAGGAAAGCATTTGTTTCCTTTTCATTGCCGTGGTGAAACTGGGCCAGTAGAATGAACCGCTATCTGCTACTGAAAATACATTGTTGTTCTGAATATATATGTAAGGAGATTATTGCCCTTCCTCTTCTCTTTGCTGTTCTTAAATATACCAACTGTGAGAAAAATGAAACACAGGACTTCATCAAAAATTGCTGAATTTCTCTGATGGGGGTAGGTTGGCCTTGGCCAGCTTCCCGCTGCCCGCCCAGCCGCTCGCCCTCTCCCCCTCCTGGTGTTACGGGATTGTTTCGCGCATATTTTTCCTCGCTGCTAGGCAGCCTTTTGCCCTTTCTTAAACACGCTTTCCCAGAGGTGCCACCGGCCCCGCTGAGGGCCTCGGCTGCGCCCGGTGCTGGGGCGGCTGCAGAACCGGCTGGAACTGGCGGAGTCCAGCTCGGGGCAGAGCCGGCCGCTCCTCACAGAGCCCGGCCTGCAGCCCCGCTGCCGGCGCCTGGGCACCGACGCCCACGGCACTGTGAGACGGGTTAGTTTCCAGGCGCCCTGCTTCGTTCAGGGCGCATTTCTGCTTTACGTTCTGGGAAGAATTCGGTCTCTTGGTGGCTGAAACGGGAAGGGTTTCAGGGAAATCAAACGGCCCTGCGCAAGGAGGAGCTGCGACCACCCTCGCCCAGGACCGGCCGCAGGACAGACAGGTCGGAGGGGTCCTGGAGAACAAGATGTCCCCGCCTGGAAGAAACTTGTGAAAATACAGTGAAGAAAAGCTTTGATATAAAAGAAGGTAAGTTGAAGAGGTTTTCAGATGTTTCTGGGTAGCAATGGCTTTCTTTATTTTAAAGATAATATAAAGGCTATTGTATGTCAGTGCTCATCATAAACATCACACAAAATAATGTGAAACTCATGATACAATGCTGGAATGAAAATTCAGTTTCAGTTATTCCAAATGAATTCCCAAAATTCCTGGTCAAAAAGTTTGTGGCCAGTTTTCTCAAAAGCAAGGTACTTTTCAAAGCATGTCTTAGTTTGTAACCAAAGGAATTTTGCTTGAAAAAATGTATAATGGGATTTCTTTTGTATTGTAATAATTTCTAAATGAGCAATCTATGATTCCACGTGAGCAAAATCCCCAAACCACATTTGTGTCTTTGACTTGAGAAAGGATGTGAGGATTGAGAGCTTCTGAGGTGATGGGATTCAGCTTGTAGGGAAAAGCCTAACACCAACTTATAAAACAAATAAACATGAGGTCAGTATGGGATTCCACAACAAGCTACCTGGCTTTCTCTCATTATCAAGTTTTAAATGAAAATACTTCCTCTTCTAATGACACAAACTAACAGAAAATGGTGCCATTCAAGATTTTTGCATTTAAAAAATATAATTCAGTTCTGTTGTTTATCTCTGAAGATTAGTCCTGATTGGGGGAAGTCCATACCACTAGCATAGACCTGTAAAATCCAAGGGACCCACTCAATCAGAACATGTGTTTTACTGTTTTCTCAGTGAAAGCCTGGCTTTCACCCAGACACATTAGGCTTAAATTTTCTTCGATAGTGTGAATAAAACATCTGTTGTTTTTAATGATGATTTGCTGCAAGTTCTGGTGCCTGTCATCCCTTCTAATCGTAAAGTAAATTACTCATTATTCCAAGAATTAATTCAAACAAAGAAATGGTTCTTACAATAAAATGGATTCCAGCTACTCATCTTGCCATAATCTGTAATACATGCAGTATTGGTGACAAAATCTGATCCTAAGTGAAGAAAAAAGTTTAAAAACTTGGATTTTAGACTTGATGTTTGTTTAGTCATTAGTAAAATTCATGTAGCATAAACATTAAAGCTGGGATTATGAAAGCAGACAAAGAAATTCACCCGTGTCAGTGCCATGTGTTTTAATGAGTTGGTAACTAAACCCTAACTCACATTGGCTTGGCAGGCTCTAATACCTGTGCGTAGAGTACTCGGAGGATTTGGTAGTCACTGCTATAAGCACCATAGATTAACATTTGTTGGAAGTTTGCTTCTTAGCTGGATTTAATGCAAGACCCAGCCATTTGGCTGAATTCTTTTTTTAGGTTTGTGAGGTTTGTTTTTCTTTGGTGCTACAGCAAGTACTTTGAAAATTGCAGTACTGCTTGTAAGACCGGTGGGGGAATGTATCAGTTACACGCCTCTGTTATAGTTGCCTTTTAGCTGAGGATGGGGAGGCCTATCCTGAAATTTGAAGGACAAATGGTCGGTGTTGGACATGCTCCAACACCCAATCTGGGAACTGGACAGTACTGCATACTCTCCCCTCCTGCTCTGGTTTCCATACTCTGGTTTTCTGTGGTAACAATTTCATGGTTTGACACAGTGATATTCCTTGGACATTTCAGAAGCAGAAGAAATTATAATTTGTAAAATGCTGTGCTTTCTTTCTAGATACAAGTATCTAAGAAATCATCTTCATAAATTAGTATCGCCAAGTACCCAAAGAAACAAGTGGTTTTAGGCAACCTAATGCAAGTATTTGTAATGCAGAAAACACACAGATGCCTCTTTTTGGATCCAAGTTTTCTAACAGCCTAATTTGTAAATGAGCTTTCTGTGTATTCACACACTCCTAGTAATTTGGCTCGCAGACCTAAGGAAATGCAGTCATCAAGCTGTGAGTAGTTTCCCACGCTTTAATGCTTCATTTCCAGGGAAAGAATCATGTCTGAGTGACTTAAGGGGAAAGAGCTGCTGAGGCATATAAATACATCTATAATACACACTGCTTCTTAGAAGCGAGCCTGTGTCTTGGTGGAGTTTTGCTAGTGTTTTCCGCAGAAAGCAAATCTAAATGGGACATACAAAGGTCTGCAGAGAGGAGCAGGGCCTCCTGTGCGGAGTGAAGGTTACACATGAGCAGAGGTATGGTAAGTGTGTGTTCTTCCCTAATGTGATTAAAAATAACAAAAGCTAATCTGACTTTCCATCTGGGGGATTTGCAAATGCCATACAAAAATGTCCGTATCTGAAAGTGTGTGATCCATGCACAATTGGATAGGTAGATTCAGCTGCTGTTTAATGATTGCAGCTTTGCGTAGCTGTGGATCTATTAATATAACAATACATTGATGTTTCATTATCTGCTGTCATAATCCATTAACTTTATGATGTCTTCTCCCCAGTGCTCTCTGTATGTCTGAGACTACTTTGTTTCAGGGCTGAACTGTGATAGAGAGGAAAGCATTGCACTGGGGTTGAAAAGAGTTGATGGATTCAGCTGTGGAATTGGTGTTGAATTTTTTCTATTGAAATATTTATGCAGCAGAATGGTCAAAGTCATAAATATGGCACCTTTAAATAACTAGTTTTAGCCAAAATAAACTACTGAAGTGACATACACACAACACATTTCATTTGAGCTTATTTTAGAAGTTAAGGTAGTTACACAGAATAGTAAGAGCTGAGTCCAGGCAGGTTCTAAGGAAACCACGAGCTAGATTTGTGGAGCCTGAGGACGAAACTCCTCTCCCAAGAGGCTGGAGCACTGGTCTGGTTTAGGGGTGAAATTCCATGTTTATGAAGTGAGATTTGAGTGTGTGTTCCCCTTTCCCAGGAGAACGTATCTCACCCCAAGAGGCACTCTGGTCCAGATCTCTTCCAGCGTCTTTAGTTGGGGTTCATCATGTGATAGAGACGGGTTTAATATTCATAAAGCCAGAGAGGAACCCTGCTGTTGGTGGCAAGAGCACTCCAAGGATAACTTGGGTTTAGAAACCTGAGGCACGGGAAAGCAGTATAAACTTGGGTTTGTGTGTTCTTGATGAACGCCAGGATTTCTGGTCCCCAAACTTTGAAACTGAATTCCAGGAAAGGCCTCGTGGCGATGAATGCCCATCGGAGGGAAGTGCCAAATTCCCCGTGTTACAGGATCAGTCCTCTTTGCCTTTCCCACCACCCTCCCGCTGCCTGTGCGGAGTATAGCCATTCAGAAGCCCCTCGGAGGAGCCTGTCTTCCCGTGCAACGGAAAGGCTGGCCCATGCTTAGGTTGGGAGTTCCTCTAAGTACCAGCTTACTAAAAATTTAAGCAGTGCTTAAGTGCTTAATCCTGCTCCTTACCATCACTAAACTGAAATTTAAAAAGGCGTTACATCGGGATTTTGCTACCATTTGAGCTATTTTGCATGAAAACCTGTGATTACCAAATGATAATGTTTTGACACAGTGATGAAAGCCAGGAAATTCACCATTAGCGGTGGTGTTTCTCTCTTGCCTTTACTGCATGACAGCTTTAGTGTAGGCAGTAATCGAGTAGAAATGACAATAGCAATTAACTTATAACCTTCTGCTTCAGTACACAATTTAGCATTCATTCAAGGAAAAATATCCATTAAGAAAGTAAATATTTGTGTGTGAGTGATCTGTGATAAAAATTCATACAGCTTGGAAAATCTACTGTGAATATCACTGTCAATATAAGTATGACTAGGTTTTTCAATTTCCCTTGCAGGTTTTGCCATAAAAAATATCACAAATCCCTTCTCTTTTCTTTCCTAGTTTCATGCCTTCCCTGTTACAATAATTAGTTAGAAAACTGAAGTTTAGATAATGTTCTTTATGCAATAACTGTCAATTGGTTAAATAGGCCATTTTGGCATTGATTTTTTTCCCCCAAGAAGCCATTAAGTTTTTTGTCCATGGTTCATTACTATTTGTGATTAGCTAGGTGGGAAAAGAAATGGAAAATGCTGATTTATGCTTCATGAATGACAGCTTCCTATTTCTGGTTGCTCCTTATCTGTGGTTTAAAGCCTGGTTTATTAGCTAATAAGTCGAAGTTCTCTGCATATTTGATCATTGATACTGTTACACAGAATACTAAATATTTAAAAGTAGTTTCCAGTTAAACTCTAGCACTTGTGCTGCACCACAAGTCAAAGAATCACCATACAAGAACTGCACACAGTGATTAAATATATAAGATGCTTATATTCTAATTTGGAGTGAATGTACTGTTGGTGAAAGTGATAGGTTTAACACTGATATGAATTGATTGTCAGGATAGACTATGAAATGTCTCCTAAAATAGCTGCTGAAGAAACTCAAAACAAAATTATTTTTTAAAATTATCCATGTTAATAGCTAGGCCTGAAAAGGAATAACCTCATTTTCTGAAATCCTGAGCCTTTCAGAAATTTTATGGATTTCAGTATCTCTGAAAGTCAACTTAATTCATTAAAACCACTAACTTTGACCTACAATTAGGAAAAAAAAAACCCTTCAAAACAAAAACAAACAAACAAAACCCCAACCAGACAGCACCATCTCCTTCTAGTTTATTGGTGGTTTCTGAGGACCTGCTTAATATGAAGACTGCTCATGTAGGCACTGGTTTTGTTACTGAAATCCGGAATAAAACTCCTTAACACCAATGTGAAGTTAAGAAGCCGGCACTTCGCTTATTGCAGCGCTGGGGACACCGGGGATCGCTCCTCCAAAGGCATGTCCAACTTAGTATCAAAATCCATCAGTTTTTATAGACTTTTTCTGTCAGGTCATTGTTACATAAGCTCTTTACATAAAAATGCATGCTATGCTCACTCTTAAATTTAACCTTTATAATGATTGGTCCTTTGATTATATAACTTTATCAATATTCTTATTAAAAACAATTATTGGTTAATTTCACTTAGCTCTACTGGTTGGAATCTTCAATACTCAAATCGAGATGGGAAGGGTAAGGGGGTTTCCAAACAGCATAACTGGTGTCCGTGACAGTTTCCTTAGTTTCTTAAAACAAAACATAGAAAAACCAGTAACTTCCTGGTGAGGTTTCCATCGTTAGCTGTTTCAAACTTTAACAATATTAAGGTTCCTATAGTCACACATAACACAGTTCCTAAAGTTTCTATGGCTACATTTTGAACTTAACAATCCTATACATTATGCTTCACAATTTTATTTCTTAATCAAACCTAACTCTTCTGTGTGATTAAATTTTGATTTCTTTATCAGAATATTTGCAACACTTTCACATGCTTGTCAGCATCAGGACTTTCTACCAGTTCACGCATAGCAGGTGAATTTTAAAAGGAATCTGTATTTGTGATAGCAGACAGCAATTGTTACCTCCATAAAGCTTTCCTCGTCTGTACTAACACATGTGCTGCAGAAAGCTTTTGATTCAAAGGAACCTATTTTGCCCTTTGATATGGCACGAGCCCTACTAAAATGGAAAGGTGCTGCCCGTGCACATCGGTAGGAGTCTGGGCTCGAGCAGGCTGGAGCTCGCTGGCCGAGAGCAGCTCTGCCTGCTGTCCCTGCACTGGGAGACAGGGGCTCTGCCTGATGGCCGAACAAAGCGGCTGGATGAAGTAGGCAGGCCGTGAGGGACATTTGCACCCAGGGCTTGCTCACCAGCTGCCCCAGCTCTGCACCCCCAAGCCCAGGCTCTGATCACCTTCACCTGCTGCAAGCAGAGCCTTGTTGAGGTGAAGGCTCATTTGCCAATGAGCAAACCTCCCATAACTCAGCCCACCTGTTTGTAGTTTGTTTGCAGCTGTTTCCATTACACCTGTCATATATGTTGCAGGTTAATAAATGCTGGTGTTGTAGTGTGCCATAATGTGAGTGCATCCTGGTAGTATGGGTGTTACTCTGCTAACTGCTAGAGTTATGTTTGTTAATGTAACATTAGTCTTATTAGTGAGATTAATTTGTTATGCAACGTTTCTGCTTGAAAAAATGTGTTTGTGCAAAATGTGGCCCCTTGTTAGGAGTGGCTCTTGCTACTGCTAGGTGAGCTGCTAGGTGAGCACCTGAGCTGAGTGGTAATGCACAGAAGTCTGGATACCAGACAAGAAAAGAAGGCTCAAAGGGGTAAGTGCAATGTCTATCCACCCTGGCACCCTTGAATGTCTTGGAGGGATGTTCATATGTAGTAGAGCTGTTTCAGGTATTTTTGTCTTATTTAGTCTTAAGACCATTTATTTAGTAGTCTTATTTATTTATCCAGATGTTTTCAAGCTAAAGATTTTCATATGAGTTTTAAAACATTTTTTTTAAGCATATTGAGTGCTTCTGAAACCTTTTTTTGTATATTGCTTTTCCTTTACTAGGTTATTTAGCTGTAAATAGACTAGCAAATTGTTTTAGTCTAGCAAAAATTTTGAGTTGTGTGACAGGGAGCTTGTGTAGCTACCTGGGTGGATCAGGCTTGCAGAGAGCAGGAGTGCTCTGAAGCTGAACTAAATGCATTGCTTGGTTTTGATTTAGTGCTAGACTTCAGTCTGGCACAAAATCTTGGTGGATTGTGGACATTACTTCAGAATGAAGATTGATTGTCTAAGACTGTGGAGTTGTTTTAGAGTTGTATGTTTTAAATACTGAGTTCTTGATTCAAACTATTCTCAGCTCTCAAGGGAACCAAGAGGGCTTTGAACAACCAGCTTGTAAATGTATTGATAATGAGAAATTTGTGTTTCCATTGTTTTGTTTTAGTAGAGGCATATGCCAGGCATAGCTTACGAGCTGGTGATCTGGGAGCTTACAGGGAAGCAGAGTGTGGCATGGCTGCACAGGGAGCTTGGCAGAGGCTTTGGAAGCAACAAATTCTAGGAGAGGGTGGGATTTCCTGCTGTATTTCATTATCTTACAGGTAGTTGGGGGTTTTTTCCAATATATGGAAATGCAGATTAGAGGGGGGTGATATGGTTCAGGAAGTTAGACCTGGTTCAAGGCTTCTTGTTACTGTGGATAAAACTGAATTTTGTCACTGTGAGATTACTGTGTTTTAGTAAATTTAATTCTGTGGGGCCAGTTGAGCTTGGAGAAGGAGCCTTGTGGGTTCAGTGTGATAGAAGAGCTGGGGCATGGGGCACTATTGGTAAGGAACTTTCAGGCTTGGTTTACCCTCTACTTATCGTGACTTCTACATACCCACATTTGTCCGTGTAGCCTTTTACTTGCAGTCAGTTTTCCAAGAAACGTCTTCTTCTTCCCCTGCAAAATCCAGCAGCCAAAGAAATAAAGGTGTTATTTGCACCCTAACAAAAGCAAACACTTCTATAAAGTAAATGCTGATGGACATCTAGTCCAGATGTGCTCTCTCCACCTCTCTTTTCTGCAAAACAACCCTGTTAGTGGCTGAGGAGGGAAGAGGAAATGAGGCTGAGACCAGGAACAGATGTGGGCACCTGAGGGGCAGAACTGGCAGAAGCACCATGGAGCAAAGCGCCTCTGCCTGCACCTCTCATTCCTCTGCAGAGAGCGGACAGGCAGGGAGCAGGAATGGGATGTCCAGACAGGGCAAACAGAGCTTCTGGGCCAGCACAGAATGTCCTGTCCAGCCCTAGGCCACAAGAACAGAGCAAGGACGACAGCTTCAGCTCCAAGCTCTGACGGCAGCTGTTGGCATAGCAGGGAGCTGCAGGAGGCAGGATGCCTTCATCCTGGGTAGTCTGCCTAAAATTCCCTTTTCTTCCCCTGCTAGCGGGGACTGCTGCTCTGTCTACAGCTCTGGTGACTGTTTCATCCCATAACTGCCTTTAGTTCAGATGCTCCTCCCTGAGAGGTTGTCACAACTTCACTGCTACGGATCCTTCATTCCTGTGAAAAATGACCACATCTCCCATTTGTGTGTGAATTGTGTAATGATACCCAAAGCAGACATTTCAACACCTGCCATTTTTCCTCTTCTTGGACTAATATTTTTCCTTGTTCAGAGCTACCTTATTCTTCAGCAACATTTGGCCACTGGTAAAGTGACATGTGGCAGCTCTTTCACAGTTGGTTTAGGACACAAAATAAAAAAATCTGTATCTTAAAGAGTAAGTGTTATGGGAATGTGAATGGGCAGAAAGTAATTATACACTTGGAATGCACCAGGATACCATCTGACTGTGGGAAAAAAATTAGCATCCTTGAGAGCGAGAAGTTTAGAGATACCCAGGTTTTCTGCTAGGCTAGAAGAGAAATTCTTATTTTCCTGCTCAGTTAATGGGGTGAATTGACTCTCCAAGGGATCAGACAGGCACCACAGCTGGTACAACACAGGGGACAGGAGTGTGAGGACAGTGGGTGAGAAGGGAAAAAAGAGGAGTGTTCTTTCTGGCAGTGTTTGTTAGCATATCTCTGAGTCCCACTCGAATACTGACTGGAATTGAATGACTTGAAAGCAGGATTTAATCAAATCCACAGTGTCAGATGTAGGAGGGTCTGCACTTGCAAGGAAAAGCCCGTTTCATTTTCTGTAGCACTGGCAGAGAGAGAAGTGGGTGTATTACCTACCTCTGAGTCTACATCAGCAACTCATTTGTCAAAGAGCAAGGGAGAAAGTGAGTAATGAAAGTTTATGGAGTATATTTTCTTCTCAATATGCTGTTAGCATTAATGGGAAACACACTCAGAGCAAAGAGAATATGCCCCCTTGTGTGCTTAATGATCGAGCTCCCAGGTCACTACTAAATTTCACGCACTTTATGTGCTCCTCTATGCAATGTTTCTACACTGTAATTTTAAAAAGGGTAAATTATATTGCTGACCTTAGTTAATTGTTGTCAGTGAAGCAATATCATAGCCAAGAGCAGACTGCATCACAATGACATGAGATCGATCTTTCACTTTCTAAAAACAGAGCTACGATGTATTCTTCGTGTTATTAAAAATGTAGTCACTCGGGATGAAGCATCTAGAAAGCAGATAATATTTGGTCAGAAGATCAGAGAAACTAGCTTTGGTGACACTTATTTTCTCCTGAAGGTGTAATACTTGGTCACTGCTGTGGAGTTCTAGCAGGAGCAGAATACAAACTCTTCTGGAAGTGTCTTTTCTGTACCAAGTGAGGCTTTTTTCCTTTGGCACTTCTGTAAATGAAATGAGGAAAGCAGAAGTGAGAGGGGCTAGCATGGAAATTATATGGTGGTGTGTACATAGTTTGTTGGGGGTTTTGTTGTTTCCTTTTTTTTTTTTTTTTTTAATTTAGGAAGACTATAGACCTTAAATGTATGTTAGTCCTCACTGGATCTCACTGGAGAATCACGGTGTATAAAACTAAAGCACAAGTTTGTTACTGGGAGTGAATGCAGAAAGGGAATCCTTCTCCTCCAACTTTCAATGTGACTCCTGTTAATTCATGTTTAGGGTGATGACATCATTGCCATATAACACTTAGATTTGGTGACTTCAGAAGGAGTTTTGGGAGAAAGCCTTTGCACCAGCTTTCCTGAGCTTTTTTTAGCAAAGAGGGGGGTGTTCACTTGTGGAGATGTGACAAAACTGCTGGGAGCCTGTGCATGGACACAGGGCTGTAGCTTGCAGGTGATCTGTTGTTCAAGGACTGGGTTGTGCTTACTGCAATGAATAAGATGGGGGTGATGGAAATCAGCCCAAAGTTGTGATTCTCAGCTTGAAAGGCAAAAGACTTCCAGGCAGGAGGAGAGCTTGCAAGCGGGGAGAGCCGGTTGGTTAGCCGCTCTCTGGAGAAGGGTGTCAGGCCCTGCTGCCAATGTTGGAGGACACCAGAGTTGTTTCTATTTCATTACATTAATTGAGGTAATGCCCTATTGCAGTGTTTGTGGGGAAAGCTAAGAGACCTCTGGTGTGGTGGCATGCAGTGGCAAGGTGGCGGGAGGTGACTGGTGTCCACAAGGCAGTGTGTCATGTTAGAAGCTACCTTGTCCTGTTCAAACTCCACCAAGTAATCATTGAGGAAGGTGAAATGTGGTGCAGGTCTGTGAGGATTTCCAAGCTTTGTCCCATTCCCTAAGGCACTGTTTTCTGGGGCTGCATGTACAAGCAGAGTGTGCTGCTGCACGCAGGATAGTTTGCTCTTCTGCTCCTGGGGCACAAAGCCAAAGTGCCCTGTTAGAAAGGGAGCCATAACATTTGCATCCTTCTCAGCCTATGTTCCCAGCCCTCATGAATACTGAATGGCTTTGCTATTATAATGCAGTACACTCAAAATTAATTAGTAATGATTAACAATAAACATAGAGATGAATGTAGTTGAGTTTTTTTGTTTTGTTTTCTTTTCTAAAAGTGATAATTGTTTTTTATGCAAGCACTGGCTCTTCCTCCCCCTGAGCACAGAGGAAGGACCTTGCTGTTGTAGCTCTCAGCAGGCCATGGCTGCCGTAGCACAGGGGCTGCTTGGTGGGAGAGCTGTTGGAGCCTGGCACTTGGGCAGTGTAGGTGCAGGCAGGTGTGTCAGCATGTCTGTGCCAGATGGTGTGGGGCTTGTGGGCACAAGTGATAATAAAACTCATCTGTGATGTACAATAGGCTCCTCTTGGTTATGCGCATCCTGTGGTCTTAATCAGCTGTTAGAGACTCCTTTAATCATAGCCAGGATCTGGAGAGCCTTTCCAAACTCCCAGAACATGAATCCTTGAATGCCCCTGATGCAGCATGCAGTGGAGCAGAAGGCTGGTGTTGAGCCAGATGAATAGGAGGATTTTCACCAAGTGACTTTATAGGAGCTGCTGTAAGTCTTCTCCCCTTCCCTGAAGCACAGAAGGAAGAGTTTGTTGTTCTGTACCACCACCAACAGCTCCCATGGCTCTGCCATCTGGAATGAGAAGGCAGTCGTTTAAGAAAAAAGTGTGCTTCTGTGTAAGCTCTCGAATTAACCTTTGTTAAACCTCTGCTGAATCATGACAATTGAAATGTTACTGTAATTAAAAAAAAAAAAGGGAAATTTGGTTCCATTTCACTTACACCAACTGTTAAAATGGTGCGTATCTAAATGTATGTGTTTATCCTTATTTCCTCTGCTTTGTTTCTCTTGCTTCAAGTTTTTCTAAAAGATTGTTGTTTTCAGATAATCAAACCTCAACATTTGCATCCAGACAAAGTTTGAGTAAATTTCACACTTTGTGTTGTATGTATCTATCAGAATTACTGGCTAAGACAAGCTCCAGCTATTGCCATTTGTACTCTCATAAATCTCTCCCTTAGATTTCCTGGATACCTTGATTTATTTTAGTTGCTATTAGATGAGCTACAGGAAAACAAGCTTGTAAATGAAAAAAAGGTCTGGCCTAACTTTACTGTGGTTTGTATATCCTAATCTAATCAAAGCTTTTTGATAAATTTCTAAGATGCACGGGTATGATAGACCTTCTCCACCCTAAACTCCTAAATCATCTTTGTACAACCTCCATTCTGAAATAAGCTTCATACTTTATTGTGGGGATTCAGAGCAAGAATCGTTCCCCAGTGGTGTTAACAGACCCTCCTTCAGTGTTTGACCATGGTCAGAGAATGGAGGCTATCACTTTGTGTCACTAGAAAAATCAGGACTGACTCAGAGGTGCATGTTTATGAGTCTCTGTGAGGGTACTCTGTGATCTCTGTGATATGTTAATTGTGGCAGAAGTAACATAATGCTGTAGAACAGATGTGTTTTGAATAAACTGGATGACTTGAAACATCATTTGAAACTTTATTGTGAGATTCCATGTCTGGTCTAAAAACTTAATTATTCTATAAATTCCTGGGCATTTGGGCTTTTATCAGAAAAAAGATAACTCTGAATATCCAGAAAGTTGCTAATTAGAGTTATTTTTAGCTACGTTGCCTTTACTGAATGAAATGTTAATAAGCAGCTTTCTGTGAATCTGTCATATATAAAATTGCCTAATTGCTTGCATGGTATGCTAGTGAGATCACGTTTTCAACCTAGAAGTGGAACTTGATAGCAATTTTTCTCCTGCTGAAATTCTACAAACGGTGCTTACAGTAGCTGATGGGGTGGTGGAGGAGCTCTGCTCTGGGAGGGGACCTGGAGGGAGAGCACTGATTATCTCCCTTGGGGACTGAGTTGGAGAAATCCCCTAGAAAAGCCGGAGGTGGCCCACCCCGACTTTCCCTGCTTGCCACTGTTGGCGTGTCACCCGTGAAGAGGAAAAAGGGTATCCTCGATGGAGAGAGAGGCTCACTGGAAAGAGCAGGTGGTTTCGGAGAGCCTTATGAAAGGAGCTGCTGCTTGGGACTGACCCTGGCTTGGCCAAAGGTGTGATGAGTTTGGAGCACGTCCTGGTGGAACTGTTAGTGAAAGGATGGATTTGGGTTATAGGGACCATGTTGGTCGGTTCTAATAGCAGTGAGCACAGTTAACCCTGGCTGCAGTACAGCCAGTGCCAGCACTTAGTCTGAGACAGAGCCCTAGTGCAGAGCGGCCCTTGGAGGGCAAATCTAGTCTGTGCTTTCCAAGCATTTAAATCTGCATTGTTGTAGTTGCTTCTTGTAGGGAGTGTGGAATGAGGTTTCATTGTTTTGAATTTGCTTTCAAGCAGGTCTCCATTCAACATATTAAAAGAAGAATTCTTGGGGAAATATTAGTGTATAGGCAGAGGCTTCAGGCTGTAAAACTGAAAGCAGGGAAGTGTAAAGGGTGAGAAGGGAAATGGGCTGCCGTGATAAAATACAGTCCATGGGTATAAATGTTGTTTGTTAAAATCTCTCTGAAGTGGGAGGAGAAGAGTAGAGTTTTTGGAGAGACAGAGGAGCAGAGAGGACTGCAAATCAGCAAATGGGCATTGAATTTGTTCTCGTAACTTTTTTTTCTGAAAGACTGACATTTTCTTGGTTAGGAAGATTCCCTTGTGTCTTGTTGGAGGGATGGGGGAATAAATATTCTTAAAAGGTAAAGGAATTTCATAAACAAATACATGTCTGTGTTCACTGAATGTGTAAAACAGGTGGTATGCAGGTAACAGGCAGAAATATTGTGTAATGGTAGGCGAATAATGCAGTGTAGAGAGTTACTGTATGGATGAAAACAGAAGAGGTGTGTGATCTTAGTGTCCATGTGGTGTGCTAAAGAGGACATGTTTGGTTTTTTTGTTTTGTTTTGTTTTTTTAAAGTGAGAGGTTTAGCTAAATAAGAGTACTTAAAATTGAGGTGGACCCCAAATGCACCGAAGTTCATTAGTTCTGGTGGATAGAACATTCACTTTTGCTGGGCCAGGGCATGCCAAAGGATTTACTTAAATAATGGAAGGGTGCAGCAGTCTGCCCTGAACATGCTTTCTTTAAGCATCTACTTTGCTG
>JAOBAS010000040.1:3443239-3454343 GCA_025311575.1 Elanoides forficatus | reverse complement strand
GAGGGGAGGAAGAGGGAGGTGGCAGCAAAAAAGCCTTTAGCTAAGTGTTTGCCTTTATTATAGACTTAAGTGTCTAATTGTAGAGGGGAGTGAGAATCCTGGTGCTCTGACAAAATTTGTTTGCTCCTAAGTGCTGCTTTTCTTTGACTTTTTTTATATCTACTGTCTTTCCAATAAAATGGTGCCTTCCAAGCACCAAAACACTTCCCTAGGCTTTGGATTTAGATAATGAAAAGCTGGTGGAGGGTATTTTTTTAGTTAGCTGAAACAGCATTTTTCCAATTTTCTGAAAATACTATTTTCATTATATGATTATATAAACTGTGTAGCTTTTCTGCTATCTTAAGTTTGATTCAGTTAGTCAATTACTATGATGATATTTAATTTAGTCTTAAGCCAAGGTCTTTTTATTTGATGTTATTACAAGTCCTTACAGCCAAAATATCCAGATGTTTTCTGTTTTATACTGAATTTAAGTTCTCTGTTTTTAAATTGTGAATCATGAGAGATATTTGAGAGATTTGAATTGGGTTTTGTCTTCAAGTGAGACATGGAAAGTTGATGAATATATGGACATCAAGCTATTTGACTCCAACTTGTTCTGAATTATTTACGTACTGTTCCCACAACACTGCATCAAACTGTCTTATGAAGTAGAGTGCAAAAGCACTTGATGTCAGAAAACCTTTGTCCTAGTTTCAGCTGGGATAGTTAATTTTCTTATTAGTAGCTGGTACAGTGTGTTTTGCATTTAGTGTGAGAATAATGTTGATGGCACACTGTTTTAGCTGTTGCTAAGTAGTGTTTATCCTAAGTTAAGGATTTTTCAGTTTCCCATGCTCTGCCAGCAAGCAGGTGCACAAGAAACTGGGACGGAGCATAGCCAGGACAGCTGACCCAAACTAGCCAAAGGGCTATTCCATACCTTAGAACATCATGCTCGGTACATAAACTGGGGGGAGTTGGCCAGGACAGGCAGATCATTGCTTTGGCATCGGTCAGCGGTTGGTGAGCAATTGCATTGTGCATCATTTGTCTTTTCATAGGTCTAATTTCTCCTTTTCATTACAATTATTATGATTATTGTTTGTATTATTGTTGTTACTATATTTTAAAAAAATTTTAGTTATTAAATTGTTTTTATCAATCCATGAGTTTTACTTTTCCTGATTCTCCTCCCTGTCCCACTGGGAGTGAGGAGGAGTGACTGAGCGGCTGCGTGGTGCTTAGCTGCTGGCTGGTGTTAACCCATGACAACCTCCAAGATCTTTCTAGAGTATTTATGAGCCTAAATAATGAGTGGGATTGTGCCAGGTAACTCACTATGTGTTGAAGTCGGTAGAAGATTGCTTGTTGACTCTAGCAGGTTTTAGGTCAAACACTGGAACAGGTTGCTCTGAGAGGTTGGAGAGTCTTTATCTTTGGAAACAGTCAAAACCTGACTGCAAACTAGCCTGAGCAACTTGCTGTAGTTAACCCTCCTCTGCGCAGTGCCTTCCAACCTTTCTAACATCAATTGTTCTGTGATTCTGTGTAAGAAAAACAAAACAAACTCAATCTTACACTAGAAGAGAATGAGGAGGTGAAATTGCAAAATCAAGTATTTAACAGAGGAAAGAAGAGAGCTTGGGTCTCTTAAAGTGAATGCTATATTTATTGTGGAATAAATTAGGCTTTCCTGATTTATTCTGGTGAAATAAGAAGTATAGGGATGACTTCAGGATCACTCCAGCAGGGTTTAAAGAAAGTTTACAAACTTCTGTTACACTGTGCTGCGTATAATGGGGAAGGAGATTTGCCCTCTCTGTACGTAATTGTTTCCATTGACCATGTTGTGGAGACGGGCATCCTGGTTTTGCTTGTCCTTGTAGGTGATAGATTAAATGTTGGCTCTGTCATTACCAGGTAATAATTGTCGGATTTACCATCTGTGAAATAAGGCAGTCTTACTCCAGTTGTCACTGGCCAGGGGAGCTCTTCTCTGTCTGCTCCCACAGCTGGATGTAATGCATGTTCTTGCTGATAATATCAGCAAAGAGACCAAGCGTGGAAATATCCTGGCTCAGACTTTGCTAGGTATTTCAGTGAGGTTCTCTGAAAAGGCTTACCAGTGCCATCTTCAACGGCATGGAAGATTTATGTTTGGTGCTGTAAACCTTGTAAAGTTGGACTTCAGATGAAGTGTAGGTGTGGTTTATGGTCCCCTCAGAGCTCTTGCGTGAGATATCAAAAGCTGAAAAAATGCCGTATCTAAACAACAAAACTGCCTAGCTTGAAGGAGAAATTGTATGTTACAACTCTTTTCCAAAAAGAAAGAATTGCTTGTGATCCAGTGGTAGGTTGATGACAGTTTTTAGGATGGTGGAAGAATTGTGTTCTTCAGTGAGCCCTGGGGTCTTGCAGAGGTTTCCTTCTCAGGCTCATGCTACAAGAGCCTATGCACACAGCAGCTACTTCTAAATGCTCTGGAAAATGTGGTTCTTCATGATGTCCTTCCCCAGCCAACACTGTAATTACAATTTAAATTGTCAACGTAATCCAGAATTTCAAAGGCATATGGAATTTTCTAATCTATATCCAGTCACGTTCAGTTAGTCTTCGACATAGCCCACTCCTTTGCAAGGATTTGCAGAAAACAGTCTTGTTTTCATCTGTAGTGAGTCCACATACCCTCATTTATGTGCTGTCTTGGGTTCAGTCTTCCCATCCTGACTCTTGTTGGTTTCTTCCTCTGCTCTAAAGGGATAGGAGTAGGTCTTTTATCTCCCCTTCGGGGATTTGAAACAGCTTTGTCTGTCCCTTTATTACTGGTATTCAGTTGTGGTTCCAGCTTTGGATGACCTTGGTGCTACCTCTCTCGCACCACTTTTTTCGTATTGTTTTGCACCGCAGAAGTGTAGCGTATTGCTTCAGACGTGGTGTCGGCTCTGTGCTCCATGTCCAACAGGGGCACTTGCTCTGCATTGTCCCTGTCTCCCAAGTCTGCAGTGACTCTGGCATTGATTTTCAAGCAGTTTTGGTTGTCAGCATCGGCAGTGAGTAGGTGTAGCATCTTTTGAAACCCCATGGGAACTATGTAGCACACCAGAGCGCGTGTGGCCAGTGCTGTACAGAGCTTTGCTAACGAGATACAGGTGTGCAAGTAGTGCCAGTGTCACTAGCAGAGAGTGTGTGTGCCCTGTAATGCCAGGCTGCAGGGATATGCCATGGGAAGATGTTGTCTTTGCCTGCAACAGGATGAACTTTTTAACTCTGAAATACGTACCTGGCCCATTAGCACAGGTCACTAACTGTAAGCAGTATGAGACATTCCTCCTGTGCTCACCGATGGGCTAAACTCATCGCTTGGGATGTAGTGAGCAGCCCAGCTCAGTAAGAAGTGTTTACCTCTTTCCTCTTTATTCCTTGCTGTTGAGATTGCTTTCTGCAAGAAGTCTTATCTCGCAGGAAAACATAAGTAATGTTTTTTCTGCCATTTCTAATGCTGGCAGAGAGTGTCCTAATAAGCTGCAAAAATGGGACAGAAATTGAAAAACTGGGAGCTAGATTAAGTTAGGATGTTGTGTGAATCAGTGCAAGGACTGTTGCTGTTCTGAAGTGTTGTTTCAGTTAAGGTGATACCGAGCCTGCCAAATGCAAATTGTCCACCAAGTACAGAATTTCACAACCAGGTACTTGGAAATAGGTCCGAGGCGTGCATAATGTCCAGTCTCCGCTGAGTTCATGTGTCCTCCAGATACCTTGGTTCTGTGGAGACCTCCAGGTCCTGTCTTTTAGCTTTGTCTTGCCAGCCTCGGTGAAAGTGAATGATAGGCCTTGGTGCACAGAAATCAAAGGTAGGGATAAATTTTTGTGCTGGATTGGGCTTCTATGGGCAGAGGCTCTTATATGGTGGACGTTTGCAGTAGGTCTCTCACTTGTGGGCCTTCTAGCTTCAAGTGGAAACTCCCAACATTTATTCCCAGTGCACAGAGTGGGGAAACTGTAAAGACAGAATTGCTTCTTAAAGAAGGTGACGTTTATGCCATTCCAGAGGTGCCAGGAGAGGGGGTGTTAATGTGCAGGTAAAAATAACCTGCACAGGAGTTGGCCCTCTGCCACGCAGGCTTCTTCCCCAGCTTTGTGCAGCTCCATCTTATTACTCATATAGAAAAATGTATCATTCAAATAGTTTTCCTGGTTTGCTTCATAGTGAGCCTGTGTTTATTCCCTCTCACATGAAGGTATGCATGAAAAGTAGTATACATCTGCCCTTGAATTTGGGCAGGTTTGGGGTAGTTAGCTGGTCAGTTAAACACCCCGATTTCTAGACAAGCCAAACTGTATTTCCTAAAGCGTTGGATTTATTTTATTTTTAAGATTCCCCATCCCCCTCTCCATCATGTCATGCACAAATTAGTCCTTCAGAGAGTAATTTGAAAACAGGGGCTTATGTGTGACAAGAACATATGATGTGAAATGTGTGGTACTTTTGTTTTCAGTTAATTAGAAACTTGAGATCTCTCATTACTAATAAAGCTTCAGGTTTCTGTTCTTTGAAGCAGACAATTTTCCAATCAGGCATAATTACTGAGAAAAGCTCCTTGGCTAGATCCATTAAGTTCCCCTCCTGGTTTTTTTTTTCCCTTTCCTTTTCCTCATGTCTTGGCCTGGAGATAGTAAAAAATATGGCAAATGTCCAATAATTACCTGAATGGCAGACATTTAATAGCTTTATAATGTATCTGAGTGAAGGTTATTAAATCCACTATACTGAGCTTTTCAGCTACAGCTATTTTAGTCTCTCTCTATGTAGAACTTTAAAAATACTCTGTACAAAAGGAGTGGTATTGCTTTTCAAATACATGTTTAATTAATTTGTATTGATGCTGGACATAATTCATGAAAAATTCTTATAAAATGCCTGCTCTTGAATGGTTTTTCCAGATAGACCACTGAATGTAAATGCTTCCTTATTGTTACAGATTGCCTACCTCTGTGTCAATTTAAAATGGTTGCTTTATGCTGAGCAGTGAGAAATTATGTATTTCAAATTATTTCCTTGGAGCTTATCACTTCCGAAACATTAGCACCCTTGTCTATTTGTAACCTGCCTTTTTATGTTCTTGATTATAACTCGGAGTCCAGAATGAATTTCCTGATTTTATGGGTTGGTGTAAAGCTGCTGAAGTAAAATATCATTGCCTGAGAGTTTAGCATAGGATGTACTGGTGAAAGAAACTCTTCTTGGAACAGACCAAATTTTTCTTTTCTGGGATCATATAGGAAAACACGAGAGGAATGACTTGTGATAAGACCTGGAAGGAGAAATACTGCAGGCATTGCTGTCATTGCAGACGATGATTACAAATTACCTTAGAAAAGTGATCCAGCATAATTCTGAGAACCAAGATGCATAAAAATTTTCTGTCTTATGCCTTACTGAGTAAATCCTGATGGCATAATATCCAGCTGTCTTATGCATGGCTTTTTGAGGTCTCTATTATGGTACCAGCAAAAAATGTTGTTGGAAAGGGACTTAAAATATATTTGTGTATCTACAGAGTGCATTAACTGGTGTTAGGCAAGGGTCTAGCTTAATGTAAAGTGGGCTTAAAATTCCTATGGCTTAACCAGTATTTAGCCTGGTTAAAATAAACAGCTTATAGGTATGTATATAACTTTACAGCATGCTTCTGAAGCTCTAGTTTAAATTCAGTGCTGAAAACCACTGGACTGTGGAACCCATTTCACTTAAAATCCAGACTTCTGGAGGGGGCCTGGCCTGGGAGAGTAGGTCTGACTCATTTTTGAGGAAATGATGTAATCTCTTTAAATCTACTTTTTTATTGGGGGTACCCAAAAAAAACCATTCAGGTTCAGGAATGAAGGCAAGAGAAGTCTGTTCTTCTGTCCCAAAGGTGACTTACTCTTTTCCAAATGCATTATTGAACTCCTGCATTGAATGGATGTAATCAATGTCAGAGCAGAACTAACTATTCCATCTCAATGTGTATGGATAGTTTGGGAGACAGGAAATTCCAAATCAATATAAACAAAGAGACCAGTTTTTAGACTTTTTTGTAACAGTGTTGAGAATATTGTATTATCTTTATAAGTAACTTTAAATTCCTCCTGATGTATGTGTTCTCTCCCTCACTATAATATTCTTATTTAATAAAAAGCAGACAACAGAAAACTTTGATGTGCCCAACAAGTACGTTTGTGTGTTTTTGCCAATTTTTCTCCAATTCAAATCAAATCAGCTTTCTTTCAAACCCCACAGGCACGACTGGTCTGGTACATTTGGTACAAAGCATGACAGCTTTCCTAAACAGTATCTTAATGGTTAGAAAATCGACTTGGGATTTTTCAGATGGGAGGTAAAATTCCCTTCAGCCTGCGCTCACACACGTACCTTGTGCTGTCTCAGTGGTCCCCTCAGCATGCTTCCCACCCTGCACAGTTATTGCTGGCTATTGGTTTCATCCTCTGACTGTCCTTGCTGCTGCTTCCAAGGGAAGAAAAGAAAACAACCGATGGAGACATAATATCCAGTAGTTTGTACAATTGTCTTTCAAGACAGCCCCTTTATTCTGTTGAAGTGTGTTAGCCATCTCAGTCTTCCTCTGAAATGAAGTGGGCTTGCTCTCTGGGTGATCTGTGTTGGTACAGTTCTCAGCACAAATGCAGTATTTCCTTGTTGTTATTGCTAAAGGAATCGTTATTGCTAATCCACTTATGTGCTTTTCCTGTATTATACCAGAGTTCACTCCAAAAGAGTCTTTTGATGAGAAAATAGAATCTGCAAATTCTGCTTGCTTTTTTCAGTCAAATGAGTAGCTTCCCAATGAAGTTAAACCTTTTATTGTTCAGAGAACAATCTGTGGGTTTTGCATTAGCTCAAAAAGCAAAATGCTCAGCCATGAGCCAGAAGTATTAATACTGCTTTCTCCTTCAGTATTTATTTCCCTTTCAACAGTCTATGCCCTTAGTGCTTCTGTGGGGTTTTTTGTTGGTGTCTGCTCCCTGTGATTGTCATGTTTTTTTCTCTCTGCAAAGTCAGAATGGCTTCATGGGTGTTTGCTTGAGTAAAAGCAAAGGGCCTCAAGAACTGCTCTGTAAGTTTTAATGAGCTGCAGTTTTCCCGTGTCTTGCTCAGTTTTGAGTCAGAGTGATCTTTGTTCACCAGAATTTCAAATGGGTTTGTGAAATTACAACTTGAAACGAAATCCTACTGGGAGAATCTGCTGCTGGTCTCTGCTTTGTCTTTGTCTGTGCCCAGTATTATCTGCAGAGGTAACAGAATTGTTCTTGTTGCACAACTGTGGATTTAAACAAGAAGTACCTGACATTAGGCTGTGCTCCTCCTACCTTCAGAAGTATTTGGATGTAGATAAATGCTTTAGATCCATCCCAGTTTTTGAGCTGCTTATTGAGGCTATGGTAGGCTATCTCCTTATTTTTAACTTTTTTCTGACTTTGAAATGCGTTTTTCCTGAAGGTTGGTTCAGTAAATTGACACATTTCTCGTAACAAAGGCAGGCATCTCTATTTAGGATTAGAAGAATAATTGACATAAGTTTGGCTGGCACGTATGGTACGGATAAACTGACTTTTATCTGACATTTCTCTTTAGTCTTTATTTATCATTCATTTTTCACTATTTCCTCCTGTCTTTTGTCTTTTTTTTTTTTTCCTCCCTCTGTGTATTCTTCTCTCTTCTGTTTTGAAGCTTTCTAAAGAATAAGACTGTTCAACAGCAGCCAAGGAATAGTGAAGTTTTCAAATCAGTGATTTTGAATGGATTTAGGAACAAAAGAAAAATAGACTTTAGTGAACAAGTCACTGAAACCAGCATTAAAATTAGGAGCGAACAAAATGAAGGCGAAGTCATGTATAAACCTGAGCCTGAATAATTTGAATTAAGGGGTTCAGGTAAGACAGCAGGAAGAAGGCAATGTACCAAACTAAGCTGCTTTAAAATTCAGGAAACCTGACCTCTGGCCCTGGCTTCAGGCCTCTGGGAAATGTTCTCTTGCTTTCTCTCAATTGCCTTATTAGGGTGTTCTTTGTAAAATATTCCAAAACTATAGGTGAAAGCTCTATAATAGTAGTGGTAATTATCTCCTTGTTGGTTTTTACATAAGATTAATTTCTACCTAAAGAATTTGCCCATTTTTTTTATTTTGCAGCTCTTTATTTCATAGGTCGTGTGGATATTTTCTCCCATTTCTTAGTAATTCTCTAAATTCTTATGCACTATGTAAATGTAAAGCCTGTTTAAGCAACATTGTCTACAAACCATATCATCTAGAATTGGAAAAAATATCTGCAGACTTACTACAAAAAAAAAGGAAGGCTCTCAAGACTTCTATTTAATTATAGCTGCAAAACAGAGACCTTTGTGTCAGCTTTGCTTCTCAAGAAATAATCCTGTACTAAAAGACTGAATTCCCGTGCATGTTCAGAATACAGTCAGTGAATGTTTTCCTAGTTAACAGATAGAGGCAAAGACAGATGTTGTGGCTTGATTTATAAGCAGAAATTAAAGCAAAACCAGCATTTTGTGGGTTTTTTTTTTTTCCTTCTCTTTAATGCTAAGAAAGAAAGGAGGCAGAGAGCTGAGCTGATAACTTTGAAAAAAATTTGCTGTGAAAGGGGATTCGGCAATTCATCAGTAGTTTTCAGACAGAGCTGAAGTGCTGCTTTCCTTATGTTCTTTGGAAACATCAGGCTGTAATATTTGAGCTTGCATCCAGCAATAGGCAGATAGAAAGGTGTGAATTAAGGCTTCCTGTACCTGTCCCCTTTTGTCTTTGCTGATTTTTTGCTAGGTATTGAGATATGCTGTGTTGGCAGAGCAGGCTCTTCTAGAAGCTTTTCAAGATGCCTCTAGGTAGTACATCCTGAATCTTTTGATACATAAGGGTTATCCTGCACAGAGGTTTGTGGTGCCAGGTGTTGCCTTTATCTGGGCCAGTTCATCAATAGTTCAATATCATGTTCAGACTGCTATTTAAAACTATGCATATTTTGTGTAGTGGCAGCTGGCTCTGGGCAAACCCGCCAGCTGCTGAGTCCCTCCGGCTTTCCTTGGAGTGGGGATTGTGGTGGGTTGACCCTGGCAGGGTGCCAGGTGCCCACCAAAGCCGCTCTGTCACTCCCCCTCCTCAGCTGCACAGGGGAGAGAATATATAACAAAAGGCTCGTGGGTCAAGATAAGGACAGTTTAATAAAGTGAAAACAAAGGTCTTGTGCAAAAGCAAAGAAAAACAAATGATGTTATTCTCTGCTTCCCATCAGCAGGTGATGTCTGGCCACGTCCTGGGAAGCAGCGCTTCTGTATGCGTAGTGGTTGCTCTGGAAGGTGAAAATGCCCCCCTTCCGTCTCCCTTTACTTAGCTTTTATATCTGAGCTGATGTCATATGGTATGGAATATCTGTTTGGTCAGTTTAGGTCAGCTGTCCTGGCTATGTCCCCTCCCAAGATCTTGCCCAGCCCCAGCCTGCCCTTTACGCAGGGCGAAAATATTGGAGAGGCAGCCTTGATGCTGTGCCAGCCCTGCTCAGCAGCAGCCACAACACTGGTGTGTTATCAACACCTTTCTAGCTACCAGTGCAGAGCACAGCACTATGAGGGCTGCTGTGGGGTAAATTAACTCCATCTCAGCCAGACCCAATACAGGGATGACTGCGATGTGGGTCAGCTTCAGAGTGCGCTTGGAGAGTGTGTAGCGCCTGAACTAGACATGTCTTGCTGGGTCTTACCTTTCCCACCTTTTTGTGCAGTTAGAATTAGCTGGAAAGTGGAGGCAGGGAGGAGAAATGAATGAAATAAGAACATGCAACTTAATGAATTGGATTCAAGATAATGAATTTGCTAATTACAGGAACTTGTTATTTCCCCATTACTGGAACTACCTTTCCCTGATGGCATCTTTGCTAACTGATTTCTTTATTAAAATGGAAATGTTGGTCTATGCCTCCCCCAAAGTCACAGCAAACTTGTATCACAGCATGCCCAGCAGCTAATGTCTTACTGAGCACCATTACATAAAGGAGACCCCAGTTTGGGCAGTCTCTGAAATGGAGTGAGCTGAAAATCTATTTCCTGACTGTTGGTGGAGCAGGGCAGAACTATTTTTCAAGAAGCTTTCTGCAAAATTACGCCAATGAGATGTGGGGAAGGGATGTAGTCTTATTGCTGGAAGACAAGTGTCCTTGGCTGCTTGTGAGGAAATAAGCACTGATTTACCAAGCTCCGAGATGCTGAAATTCATATAAAGAGGTTATTAAGATTTTTGTGACACAGAGTTATTTTCTTGGTCTATGTTGACACCAATGGATGTTTCATGGCTTCGATTTGTTGTATTGTGTGTTTCACATTGACCTTTCCTTTACCCATATATCACCTCTAAATGCCCCCATACTGTAACTTCCTAGTGTTTCACAGCACTTGGTACACTTACCCCCATTGGAGCCCCCGAGGCAGTGCCATTAGCCTGCTTGTAAAAGGAGGAGCAAAGCACAGAGGTCAGGGTGGATGTGCACCTCCTTTCTGGGCCCCTAACCACACTGGTGTGGGGCATCTTGGTGTCTGTGACTTGGCTGTGGTTTCACAACTTCTCCCCAGCAGAGCAAGTTTCCGAAGTCTTGGGCTAATATCTGTCTCTTCTGTCTTTGTGACTCCCTGTGGCCTGTTAGGAACAAGCAAGGGTTGACACTGACTGCCTATTAGTTATTGCTTCACACCGTTAAAAAGCTTTTATGTGAGTGATAACCTAGCGGTAGCTAGAGTACCATAATGGCAGCGACACCGAACATTTCAGCTGAGCGAGACGGAACACCAAGGAGAAAATGCCAATTCCAGTATCAAAGTGGTGTTGACTTAGATGTACTCAAGAGAAAAATAAAGGTGATAGAAATGGAGCACTACACCCAAATCCAAACTATTGGTATAATAGGTGTTTTATGGATGGATAGGCAGAATATGGATATGCAGAAAAGGACTTCATGTACCTCCTGTTATAAACAGCAGTGACAAATATTCCATTCTAATTTAAAGTATCCAAATAGAATTTATTTGAGCAAGTGATAAGCAGACAAAACAGCGCTGGGCGGC
>JAOBAS010000040.1:3404066-3415302 GCA_025311575.1 Elanoides forficatus | reverse complement strand
CCCCAAGATAAAACATGTGCATGATAAGGTGTTCATATATCTAAAGAGAAGGAGCTTATGCTTTACCAGTTTTCTAGAGCTTCAAGAGAGGCTGTGGACTGTAACATGCTGCATCAAATCCACCTTGCAAAACAGCAAGGTCCAGGTAGCATCTGCACTTCAGAAACACAGTATGTATAAGGGAAAACTTGATGCCATGTGATGCACTCATACATGTGGATCCACGTCATATCAAATTGCAGTGGGGTAAATGCAGTCGGCGTGGAGAAGGGTGGAGACTTTGGTGCATGTAGTGCTGGCAAAGCAGATGCTTGTTTTAAGGAAAAGCTAGTGTGGGTTAAGAAAAATACATACACGGCATTTTCTAAACTGAATGGCAGAATCACTGAAGATGAGTTTGTTCAAAAGCTTATTTCTGAGAGGCTGTTGAAACCATTCTTAATTTATAACCTGTGGAAATGTTGGCTACGGAAGTTAGAGATTCCCCAATGATACTGAACTGGGTGTCAGGCTGCTTGGCAGATGTTATAGTGTCTGTGATTGATCGGTACAGATCAAATTGGGTACACTTGATGAGCCTGGTCTTCTGTTCTCTCACTGTTTATTGTCTCTTCCCCTTCAAGACCTTTCTCTGATGTATTTTGGGATGATGGGGGATTCGGGCAGGATTGTGCATCAGTCCCATGCAGTTTATTTTGTTTAGCAAGGAGAGTGTCTCCAAAACAACATAATAAAAAAAAGAAACCCAGCCTCCTGAAGGTTAAAGCAGATTTTTAAAGTATAATCTAAAGAGATTTCATTTTCCCGGGAAGATTTTTTTTTTCTTTCAAATATATCACAACAGCAAGGTTGCATAGCGTCAACAGATGTGAAGGATCCAGTCTAACCTCCAATTATCCCTATCTGTGAATCCTCAGGAGGATAAATACAATGTTCGGTGAAGCACATCTTTGCTGATAAATTTAATTAAAATGTATTGGTAATGGTAAGTTAGAGACACAAGTTGAAGATGTTTTAAATGAAAAGCTAGGTCTATCTGGATGCTGAGAGGTTTCATTTCCTTGCAGTGAGAACTTGTCACGTTGCAGGGGGTTAGAATGGATGTCTGAGTTTTAAGCTACATCTGAATGCAGCCATCCTTTGACTGGTGAAGATGATGAGGAAGCAGTGTACTGTTGCTGGAGTGAATGGAAAGCATCAGTGCAAGGGCAAGCTTTATAAGGAAGCCATCTTGTGACACTAAATCTGTCTAAATCTTCTCTTGCAAAACTCCTTTGAGCAGACTTGGCTTTGGAGAAGACTTCAGAATAGTTCTGAAGGGGTTGAAATGTCAGCCAGTTTTGTTTGGAAGGAATTCAGATATCTCTGTTGATCCTTCTAGCTCTCAGCTACTTCAGATGCCTTCACGTTTTGGAACATGTAGACCCTGGTGGGGTGATGTAATTTTTCTCTTTCTTTCAAATTGCTTGTACGCCTTAGAGGCTCCTGTAACAATACACTGATCTTATTACTGTGTGTTTTGGAGGTAACTTAGTGCATGTACTGTTTGTACAATATTGTGTTCTGTCTGCTTTAATAAATCTAATGTGGTGACTTCCTCCTGCGCAGCAGGCATTGGCCTAGCACAAGAATTCTATCACTGAGGGAATACTAGAATCACTTTTATCAAATCTAGAAATGCGAACAAACTAGCAGAATATATCTGCTCCAGCTATTTATCATAGAATCATTTAGGTTGGAAAAGACCTTTAAGATCATCGAGTCCAACCATCAACTGTGCCTGCTAAACCATGTCCTGAGTACCTTGTCTATGTGCTTTTTTAGTACCTCTAGGGATGGTGACAACCACTTCCCTGGGCAGCCTGTTCCAATACCTGACAACCCTTTCAGTAAAGAAATTTTTCCTAATCCAGTCTAAACCTCCCCTCATGGTGTTTACCAACCTTCTAATGGTGTGTATAACTTGAAATGCTGTCTGATAGGTGAAATTCAGGGTGAGGCTTGAGAAGATCTGGGTTTTAATCCTGTCTGGCCACTGTCCTGCTGGGTGACTTGCCATGAAGTCAGTCCCATCAGTAAGGTCTGGATAATGAAGACAAACTTCTAATGTAACTTCTTTGCCTGACAAAAGTGTTCAGGGGATTATTTCTGAAGCCAGAATGGAGCTTACTTTAATTTTCTTCTCATCCTATTCTGGAAGTACAATACTTTCATAATGACTATCAGTTTGATTATTTTATTTGTCACCAGTTAAGTTTTCTCAGAGCACTATTTAACATGCCTCTTTTTTTTTTTCTTCTCCTTGTATCAACAGTTTTACAGAAACAACAGTAAAAAGTAGAAAGGATCTTATCTGTGCAAGGCCTGCAATGTGTAATACTTTTTGGACAGAAGCTCTTAACTTCTCTTGGTGTCAGATATGTTTTTACATTTATACTGAGCTGCAAGACGATAATCCAGGCTTTTCTCATGGAATTGAAACATAATAGAGTTTGGGGGAGGCATGGCAGCTATGCAGATTGAGTATATGCAGCATGAAAGGACCTAGTGTTTGCTTGCAGGTTAATGTATGAACAATTGAAAATCTTAGTATGTTCTGTACCAGGGTGTGATGATGTTAATATAGACTACTTGTGGCTAAGCTTGTATATCTGTTCTTCCAGACCCCTCCCTCATTTTTATCTGCTTTTGCTGAAAACTTAATTCATATCCTTACAACTCTATAATAATTTATATATACCAATTAGCTGTCCGGAAGATGCCAAAAGACATTCATTTCACCAAGCCTGAAATTGTACCTTCTTCAGAATTAACTCAAAGCTTTCTGCAATATTTACACCATTACAAACTTTATAAGATAGTTAATAGCATAGAAAATGGTTTCTGTATGGAAGGTGCTGTGTTTGTGGACTACAGAACCACTTCAAAATGCAGAGTACGTACAGAGGCTTCATCCCTCTCGAATTCCATATGTCCTCTCCATTCAGGCCAGAGATGGTAAGAGCAGTGAACAGTGCTGTACCCCTAAGAAAGGGGATTCCTGTGTTGGAATACCAACTCGTCATTTTGCTGCCTTTCAGATAACGATAGGAATTGCAGTGTCGCTGGATAAGTGTAAAATGATGTGGTCTTATTTTAAAACCTGTTTTGCATTTCATTGGCTCTAGCTGAAATCCTCTGACTCTACTTGTTTCTGGTTTACACTAGTGAGAAGAGTACCTGTCCCTTTGAGCTCTCTTTGTACCTCATAAATTCCTATTTTCTGTTGAGAGAGGTGCCAGAGAGCATCAGCTGGGGTAGTGCTGGTCATAACTGAGCTGCATCTGACACTGTGTAGTAAAGTTTGGACAAAGCTATCCAGCTAGTTTATTCTCAAATTTTACAGCTTTCTTGGCAATAAACCTGCCCGTTGATAACTGAGACAGAATCTCCTGAGAGAGAGCAGCAACAGAGACACATAATTAGCCTTATAAAAAGTGTAAGTAGTGGTGCAGCTTCTGCTGCCTTTATTTCAAGCGTTGTGAAGATCACAGTGCACAGCACAAAGTTAAGCGGAGCCCAGTGCTGTTTGTCCTATTAGGAGCTGTAGAAGTTGAAAGAACAGAGAAGTAGCTGACTTAGGCATGAATATATCTTTTTTTGAATGCTGTTTAATTGAAGTTGTTTAACATGAAACCTTTTTGTTTAGTATGAAACTTTGGAGGAAGGATTTGGCTTAGTTTAGTCAAGGATATGGGACACGGAGGTAAAGGAAAAGTGCTCTCATGCCACTTCCATCTGTGCGATTTGGAGTTCTCTAAACTTCTAATGAAATCTCTAGAGTCTGCATTTTGTGTTTGATCCTTTTAGATTCTGGGGAAAAAAATCTAACCAAAACAGCTACGAGCGATATTTGTCCCTTTCTTAGAGACTTACCTAGTATCTTGCTTTTGGCAAAATGTGTAACAATTCACACTGGTACTGTGCGACAGGCTTAGGCTATTTCTGTCTGTGTCAGTAGTCACATCTGGGCTGCATGGTGGACTAAATACAAATGTCTAATATTAATGATAATAAAGAATTAGGAAATTAAATGCAGTTTATCTTGGGGAATGTTAGGATCCAGGCTCATCATGGTGATTAATGGATGTTATTTGCAACAATAATCTACATACAGTCCTTCTTGCCACATAATCATTGTGTTGTGCTGTAGTATCATGCACCAAGATTCATCACAGTGTAGTGATTTATTTTTTTTTTTTCCCAAGCCCACAGGTACTATGAATGCTTTACTGCTAGCTTTATCAGCTGGGATGGTGCTGAAATTCATATACAGGGTCCATACTTTATTTTTTATTTATCCGCTGTGAACCTGAGCAATTTTCCATAGGGAAAGAGTAAAGGAGAAAGATTACTTCAGGAACAAAAATACAAAACCCATGGAGACCCTGTCTAGTGAGTTTTGATTATTAATTTATAATTCAGCTGTGCAGATTTATTTCTGGGTGAAGATTGGCAGCTTATCTTTCAGTCTTTGAAGGTGATCTTATAGTTGAGTTCAATAACACAAAGCTCTGGCTAGCTGTTGAGTAGCCAAACAAGATACCAGCAGTTTCTTGGGTCTGAGTTGCATCCTATAGTAGTAGTGTATTTTGGCTTGTATAAAATTCAGGTCACAGTACATTTATAAATTAAAAAGGTTAAGATGAGTAACACTGTGCCAGGGTTTCCCTGCTCCTTGAGGCTATGTAGCAGGCTGGACATGCCACGGTAGAGGCTGCACAGCAAAATCTGCCTGCAGAGCCTGTCTGACAAGGCAATACAAAGGTCTGAGCTTACAGACGCCTACCATTCATGATCAATTCAGCATGTGAAACAAATAATTTTTCTTAATCAAGTGCAAAGTGTTTTCCTTTAGAATGTAACTGAATCTGAGTGCTGTAAATCTTTCTAAAATCTTGCATAATTATTTGGCTGTTGTACTGAGGACTTTCAATGCATATGTATTACTTGCACCAAAGCTGTTTACCAAATGCTGGAGTTCAGATGACCAAAGCACCCACAAAAACAAAATACAGCTAGGTATCGAAAAGAAAATGCACATGGTAAGAACTTGTAATACCTTAAGCGAAATGGCATCACTGCCTGCCTTACTCAGCCAGGCAAGAGAGATACCCTGCTCTAAGCTATCTTTTTGGTGCAGGTTTGAGTATACAAGTGACTGTATAGTCTCCCCAAAACTGAATTACTCAGTGTTCTGTTTCTTTAGTCCTGCCACAGCATTGCAAATGGAAATTATTCCATTCCTAGATGTTACTGGAATTATTTTCCTGAGTGAGCCTTTGTGAGTTGAGCTTCTTCTATCTCCAAGAAGCAAGTAACTGGGAGGTTAGTTGTGCTTGAGGGGCTTACCACTCACACGTGTGATGACCAGCAAAAGTCTCTAAACTAGGAATAAAAAAATCTGCCGCTCGGGAAGAAATCCTCATCAGACAACATTGTTGCTTGTTAAGTGGTGCAGTGTTAGTATATGCAGAGAAGAAAATGCTCCTTCCTGGCATACATCTTAAATGTGAAGATGAGAAGAAAACCTGGCTTTTGCTTTCATATGAGAATTTAGCAGAAAGAACAGATAGTATTTTGTGATTTACCAAAAAAATCTTTCTTTTTGCTCTTGCTTCTACCCCCTTCTTTTTTGTATCTTTAAAGTGATATTATGAGGCTCTTTAAACCAGTTTCATTACAGTTAATTCACCCTCTCCTCAGGCAGCTGTAGCTTTATGTACCAAATTTTTATTATACCCAGAAGCTTTCTGCCTGCTAATAAGTAATGGTGGTAAATTTTTATATGAAATAAATGTGGTTTCTCATTGCAGCAGAAAGGAAAAGTAGTCTGTCTTCNNNNCCCCTTCCCCTGCCTCATGCATCTTTAAATTATAGAAATTAAATAGCGTGAAAACAGCATTCATTTTAAAGAGACATGGCTAGGTTAAAAAAAAAAAGGAAAAGATCTTTGACTTATGCCATTAATGATAGCTTAGATCATCATTACACAAAAGGTGTTTGGAATCTTGTAAACAGATTTTTTTTTTTTTAATCATTTTTAGTGCAGTATGTAAAGAGCAGTCAGTTGTGCTTTCTGTTCTTGTTCCTGAAGTGAGTTCCTGTGAGCAGTATCAGGCCTCGCAATGCCCCTGAGAGCAGGGAGGGAAGGGAAGGGGGCATTAAGGTGGGAAGAACAAGAAGAGTGTGTCCTGAGGCTGGTAATTTGAACTCTTGAAGACCCTACCTGGGTTCTGAGGATGCATCCCTGCACTGGCTCCAGGGCAGTCTTTAAGATGGCTTTGCTCTGGTGGGATGCTAAGACTTGCTCATCTTTTTCACCGATTTGCCAAATTATCACAGGCACATTGTTATTAGTAAGTCTCAAAATTAGAGTTGTGGTCCAGCTTCTCGCATTGTTGCTGAACCACTTCTCGCTGACATGAAGATCACTCGCTAAATACCAATCTGACTGCACTTGCCTAGTTGTCTCCTTGTTTTCATGAACTTTAAGAACCACAAGAGAGCTACTCTAACGTGCTGTGTTTTGAAATCTGGAATCATCTCCCTTGGCTTGAGTAAATTTACAGTTGTAGAGGGAGACATTTTTTTTGGCTGAAGAACATCCTTGAGAATTTCAGGGTAAGGCTGCTTTTCTTGAAGAAAATGAGTTAAAGAGGCTCATAATTGGAAAGGGATAGCCATTTAAATAGTCAATATAAATGGAACATAATTAACATTACCTTAATCCCTCTCCCATGATTCTTAAATCCACACATGGGAACCTTGAATTGAGGATGCATGTCCAAATGTATCTTAATTAAGTCCTAATTAATTTAGCTACTTAAACAGTTAATCCTTTCTCTCTTAAAAGGAGATTTCACACTGTGGAAAGAGTAAACCATTTTATTTGTCCATTTCGTGACCACCACGCTTCCTGGCAACAATGCCGTGGCAGTTCGTGATCCGGGCCGGCAGCAGGACCGGGAAGCGAAGCAGCCGCCCGCGGTACCGGCAGCTGCTGCGGGGCCGGGGGCTGTCCCCGCGGGGCCGGGGGCTGTCCCCGCGCTGCCGGCCTCGGTTCCGCGTGGCTCTGCTGCAGTGCCACGCGCTTCCAGCTGCTGCTGTGGCCGACTACTCCTCTGACAGCAGGTGGGGATTTTTTTAGGTCCGAAGAGCAGAAGAGAAAGGTGAAGCTGCCAGACCTGTCCCTAAGGGCAGGAGGGGCAGTGGTGCCCTGTCCCTGCGCCCCCGGGGCAGCAGGCTGGGCTCCCCGCTGCTGCAGCAGGCTGGGCAGCACCTGCCGACTGCGGCTGCAGAGGCTCCTTTGCGTGTCTTTCTATGTGCGAAGCTCTAACTCTCCATTTTTCTATTATTCTGGGATTAGGCCAGAGCTTTATTAAATTTCTTGTAGATTATTAAAAGGGGAATTGAAATGACAAGATGAAATCTGAAGCGTTCAGAAAGGGTAATTTTCCTCCTTTATTCTCCACACGCTCATTAAAATATTCCAAGCTAAATGTTTCTTCTTCCCTAAAATAAATAGGAGTGAGCACTTGCACAGACAGGTCAGGCTTCCCTAGGTAGATCCTAGACCAGAAGTTCCCATCAGCACACAGGTTGTGGGGCTTGGTTACCTCTTCCCTTTCTTGGTGGTCCTGTGGCACGCTGATGTCGGAGCCGAGAGCAAAAGGGAAAGAGCCAACAGCTCATCTGCACAAGCAGCCCTTCAGTTAATACTGGGATGAGCTAACCCGTGATGGTCCATCTAAACCTGTTTCTTGCACCTCTTGCTCTGTTACAGTTTTGCTCATACGGAGTAGATTAGAGCTGCTCAGCATATGTTGATGACGTTTCAGACAAAATATTCTAATTTAATCCTGGTCATGTGTGGAGTGGTTTTAGAATTTATTTTTTTAAAACTGTTCTTAGCAATGTTCTCCTATTTTTGTTTCACTCTCATTTGTGGACTACTCTGTGACTTCCTTAAAACAGAATGGAAGAATCAGAATTATGAAATCTAACATATTAAATTGTTTTCATGGCTTCCTTAAAATCAAGTCACTGGTATGAGCTGATAAGCACACATGTGAGCAGCATTTGCTCTAAGTGACTGGTTTCCAAATCTTGCTCATATTGCCAGCCATTTCCCAGTACTCACTGGCACTTACCTCCTCATCCTGGTTGCACATCTGTGTTGCTAAATGAAAGTAATCAGAGTCAGCATGAAAATTTAATAAGCAGCATTCTGGCTTTGGTCATGTTCTCAATTGTGTATTTGTTTTCTGTCTCCAGAAGTCCTCAGACATTGTCAAGCAGAACAGCTCCAGTGTTTACAAGCACTGATGTTTATTAGCCTCAAATCACTCTCTGTTGGTGGTATTCTGAAAACAGACCAGACCTCTGAATTTGCCAGTATTTTTAGGGGGTTGATCAATGCCAAGTCTCAGCCTGGGAAGCTATAAACCTCATGGCCTTCCTCTTCCAGTCTGAAAACTAATATGTTTCAGAAGCAGAAAGATCCTTAGACAAATTAGCAGAACTTAAAGCTTCAAACTTCAGCATGGTAAAGTTTTAAATAATTATGTATTTTGACTTCATAGCGGCTCATCAAGTGTGTAGTTGGTTGCATCTACATCCTAGGCAGGGTGTGTCTTAGAGTGTTGAGCCTTGTGGCAGTCCCTGTTGCCCTTCCAGGAGAAGCAAAACAAAGACAGGAGAAAACAGGAGCAAGTTTTTTTGCTTGTCCCATTAATCCTTTGCTGCAGGAGCAAAGTTTTAAGGTTCCCAGCGCCACTAGCCCACTTAGCTGGGCCAAGTTTTGGAAGTTAAGCTGTTGTCTGTTGCCTGAAACTTCCCTATCTTGTCTGCTGGGGTTTCAGCTCCCTGCCTGTTTGCTGGCTGGCTGGTAACTGCTTGTGGCTTGGCTCCTGCGGGGGAGTTTAGGGAAGTCTAGCTCAGTTCAGCCCCTGCTTTGATATATGGTGCTGGTATATTTGGTATGTTGACCATAGCAGAGTCATCTATCACCATATATGTGGCAGGCTTGAGTTTTAGCTCCTACTTTATGGGTTGCTTATCGCTTCGTACCAGTGTGTCTGGTCTTTTGTTCCGCCCCCCCGATTTTTATGCTTCTCAATGGGGCATAGAAACCCACGTGAAGAATCTTTATATCTTTACACTGCATGTATTTCTCTTTGCTCACTCTAAGAAAGGCACGAGTGGTTAAGGGCACTTCCAGAAGGGATCTCCTTGCTGTGTTGAACCACTCGGTGGGTACCTGTAGGGTTTCAGCAGACCACTGCAGACTGCCAAGCAAAGGGAGGGAGACCTGAATTCCTGACTGAAAGGAAAGGCTTAGCTGGAAGCTGTTTGCTTCCCTGAGTGCTACCTCTTAATGAAGAGTGTTGCTTCTTAATGAAAAGAAATAACTTTTTAGTAATTCTTAGTAAAAAAAAACTCCCACCTCGTTCCTAAGGGAGATGTTTTAAATGGTCTTCTGCTAATTCTCTGAACACTTAAAACTGCATCAAAATGCTCGAGTGAGATTTGTTCTGTGCTCACGTAAAATTTGAAGCTGCCTGTTGTACCTATGGCTGTGGATTAAGGAGGCTTTGCAGAGCAGCGCGGCACGTGCTTGTCATCCTCGGGAGGAGTGGGTGAGTGATGCTGCTCTGGATCGCTTCCTCGCTGTAGAGCTGCTCAGAGCTGATTAAAACAAGGAGCCTGCCCTCAGCCTGGAAGATGCTCATGCCACTCTTCGGAGGTAGGAGCACAGGGGAAGGCGAGGGGCGAAGAGCAGCGTGGATAACGGGGAGGGATTAGTGGCCAAGCAAATTGACTGAAACAGCTGCTCTTGGTTGTGTCACCATGGGCCAGGTGTTGCACTGGCAAAAGGATTCCTTGTAAGGAAATAAAATCTCTGTTAGGTTATCTTGAAACTAATTATTGCCGTCACACTGGAGTCTTACTGAGTCCAAAGAATCTAGTGTGTTGGATGAGTTTTTCTTGGTTTTTTTTAATTAACATCAGGAGCTGGCATTTATTTGGATGAAGAGTTTCAGCAAGCTAATGCCCGCAGCCCTGGGCAATGGTGTGTATGTATAAAAGCAAGTACCTGATTTATAGGTGTCTGTGTTCAAAATGCTCAAGCACAACAATTAGAGACATGGCTGAAGAATTTGAATGAATACATAGGTACTAAAGCAGCTTTCTGAGTCAGGAAGAAGTATGTAGGCTGTATTTAAAGAGATAGTAGTGACAGAAGGCTGTTTTAGGCACTGTCCATTTACATGAGTGTTCTGAAGACCCACTTCTTGTTCAACTTCTTGGCAAACCAGAGATCAGGACGCTAATGTTTTTTTTATGAACAAGAAGTCCAGGCACTATTTGTTGCTTCCATGTATTGCTTGAGATCAGATGCACTTAAATGCTTGAGGTGCAGGTGCTGCCGTCTAACAATTACCTACAGAAATAGAACCCATGCCCACTGCCAGCTCTCTGTTCGGGAGCTGTAACTGAGGTTTGATGCTGTCAGCTCCCCCACAGTTGCATACTGTGTATTTCAGCAGAAAGCCTTCTTACATCAGCAAATGTGTTTCAGTAAATTTTCTCATGTTCTATTGAAAAATCTGGATCTGTGTTGGAATAGTATTTGTTGAGCAGTTTCTTCTGTGTAAATAGAGCTTAATTGGTACTTATGTTACGCTTAATTCTGCTTCACATTTTCAAACAATCTGCTCAACTTAAACACCAGTTCTGTGGAATGGAAAGAAGTAATCTTTTGGGTGATACTGTCCCATTTGGATGGGATCTGTAGCGTGCTTATTTAATAGCAGTGTTTCACTCCCCAATTCTGCCTGGACCAAAACAATTTGTACTTTTTCTAGTCTTTGCACAGGTGAATTGTCATAATGTGGTGGTGAGCTGTCCTGTCTGTTGTTATAGGTAGGAGAACTGCCCAAATTCACTCCTGCTGGGGATGCTAGCATTGCCTTTTCATTATATGGCAAATTCTGTTTTACACACTGCTGTTTCCAAACAGGATTAAGTGTGTATGTTAATAAACAAAACAATTTTTTTTTTTTTTTAAATAAATGTGAGCAACCCCACACATGTTTTGAACTTGGGAAAATGTTTCTGTTAAAAAAAAAAAAAAAAACAAAAACCAAAAAACCAACAACAACAAAAAAAACCCACAACACCACCCCCCACC
>JAOBAS010000040.1:3389488-3399854 GCA_025311575.1 Elanoides forficatus | reverse complement strand
GGTTGGTTTTTTTTGGGGGGGGTGGGGAGCGACATCATCTGTCCCCCTGCAATCCTATGATTGTAGCCATGACTTAAATGTCACTTAGTGTTTGAAAAGGATTGATTGGGGGTGCTTATCCTTGGATTAACTCTTCAGACAGGCTTTTTCAGGGCTTCTATGGATATAAAATTGTGTTTGAGACAGAGTAGAGAATCTCCTCTTCTGTGCAGTTGGTTACTGATGGTTGGGAAAAAATTGTACAAACTGAAGCCTGGATTGCTGTTGGGGCAGCTAAAGAATTTCTGGCAAACAGTAGAAAACATTGCAAAACATACAAGCAGTGTTGGTGGTAGTTTGGATGCAGCTTTAGGCAGTGCATTTGCCCTAACTCTAGCCAAGACCGAGCTCTTGAAGTTCAGCATGATGCAGATGATTTGCAGCACTGAGAAGTGTTTTTCCAAAGCACCTAGTGTGTGTGCTGTTCTGCACGTGGCATCTGTGCCCCTTAGCACACGCCAGTTGGGCCACCTGCCAGAAAAGGTGTTCAAGGAGATGTGCTCATTCACACAGAAAACCCTGGAACATCTCTTAACTCATTAGACACTTAGACCTGTGTCCGAACTACCACCGACCTAAGAGAGTGCAAGCTATATGACCATCTATTGAACTAAGATTGTATGTACTTGTGGGAGATAGCCTTTAATATCCCAACAAAACACACAAAATGGAATTGCTCTCAGAAGGTGACTGTATGTCAGCCTGAGCTGTCTTTTGTGCAGAGATGTTTGAAGTTAAATTGAAGAAATGATGCTGAATGTATTCACAATTTCATATTAACAGAGTAAAATGGAAAGTGCTTCCTGGTTCCATGACCTGTAAAATATATGTAATGCAGGAAATATTTGTTTAACAAACCATACAAAAATTATTCAACTATATAAAAAGTTAGTATGCAAATATTTTTCATTTTTTATTTCTTTTCAGTTGGGAATTTCAATATCTTGTTTCAATGTTAAGTGATGTACTATGTTTCTTACAAAGCACAAAAATAATCAAGAGTATGCTTCACAGTTTCCAGTGTGGGTAGTGTAACATGAAGCTTTGTTTGTGGTGTAAGTTGCTGTGTTATGACAATGTAGGGAAATGTGACTTTTTAAACAGTAAGGAGTAACACTGAGAAATGGAGTGTGCTTGTACCATGTTACTCATGAGACCACTCAAAAGTGAGTTAGATTGAAGTGTAAAAAAAAAAAAAGGCAAGCTGTTCATCCTGAGGTCTCTTTATAGAAGTCAGGAGGAGGGGTAGGGCAGAGGTGTCTGGTTTAAGTAGGGGGCTGTGTCCGGCACGACGGTCCCAGCCAGTGGTACCTTCAGCAGATATGAGAGCAGTGCCGCTCAGGTCCGTAGGAAAAGAGGTTTCTCTCTGTGAGGTGTAGGAGCAGGAGCAGCTCTGCCTGGGAGCACGTGGCGAGAGGAGCCTTTGCTGCTTCCAGTGCTGCAGCAAGCATGCAGCTCGTCCTCCACTGTCACTGGGCAGGTACTGAGATCTTTATTTTTTAATCCCTCCCCCCCCGCAACTACTCAGAGAAGCCTCAGGTCAGATAATTTGAGAAAGTTTTCCAACTGATCTAACCAGAGCTTGCCAAGGGCAAAGAAGCTCCTGTTGGAGGCTTTTATTTGCCACCTCCGTAACAGATGTGACACAACTGCAGGAAGGTAGTTTTTCCACTGGCTTTATTATGTTTATGAAATAAATTTATTTCTCCCTGAGGGCAGGGGGGTTGCGTTGGGGCTCCTGTAACTGAGAAAACAATGGGGTTGGCTGAAAACAATCCTGGAGCGAAGGACCCATCCCCTCACTATGTGAGGCACTGAGGGATTTGTGCATAAAGCCATTCTATACCTGTTCTGTTGAGTTCCTTTAAATTCATTCTATTAAACAAGCAAGTAGTCTGCTTCAGAGTCTAAAAAACCTGCCTTCTGATTTTGAAAGCCTTCTTCATAAACAAAAGACCTCAGCAGATGTACCTCTGGCCAGCTCAATGTCCCATCACACCCTACAGCACTCTAGTACTTTGGTTTGCTAAAAGTAAGACAAAAAGGAAGATATCTTCTTTTTACCGTGTACCAGCACTCTGCTCTACAGCAGGATTGGGTTTTGCATTGAAATAAATACTGTCTTCCATGTTATGTTCTCAGATAATAGGAACCAAGTCAAACACTAATGCTGGGATGTGTAATGGCTTCTTGGCCAGCACAATTGGAACCACATAAAATTCACTGTTGTTCAGATAGTTTCTGAACTTTTAGAGGATTCAGCATGGGCACAAATAAAAAATGTTGCCATGCAGGTGTCACAAGGGAAATGTAAGCATCTTATTAGCATGCCACTGCTGAAATAGGATTATGTGGCTGTGAATTCAATCTTTTTTTCCTCCATTTTTCTATCGCAGCTTCCCATATCTTATTTTGGTACCTGCAAGGTTTGTGCCTGGTTTTCCTTCATCTTTCTTTAGGCTATGAAGGAAAGAAAATATTTGAAGTCAAATTACATTGAAAAACGCAACTGGATTTATATGGTTTAAGTAGAGTCTTATATCAGCTTTGCTACTACAGTTCTGTTGCAGCTCACCGTGGTCAGGTACAGGTGAGCAGTCCCATTCCATGCACACAACGCTGATGGCTTGGTTATGGCATTACCTGCTGTTCGTGAACAAACAACTAATGTGTTAGAAATGATCCTGAATACGATGAACTGAGTTTCTGCCAATTTCTTTCCCTTTCCGTTGATCATAGTTGCTCAGAAATTGCTCTGTTTCACTGCCCAGAGAGTAATCCACAACCTGGAGGTTTTAGGGGGGGTGGGGAAGTAAAAATCATAAGACTCATCTTGGAAGAGATGACAAATAATCAAGTCCTCAGTAACTGCTGCTGCATGTTTTAGGAAGAGGTTTTACAAGTGGTGGTAACAACACTGTAGTTTCTCCTATTTGTACTATTCAATATGCTAAGTAGATATAAGCATATGAATTTGAGAGCATGATTAAGAAGTTTTCTGTTGAGCTTACTGAAAAGTGCTATTTTTCAAAAAAGCAATTCAGTGTTAAATAAAAAACTCTTAGTTATAGTTTTAATAATCTGGAAGGGAATTAGTTTTCAGTTGAACCCTTGATGAAAGCTGACTCTATGAAGTTTTTCATACAATGAAGAAAAACATATTGTTGCAAGAAGCTTTTTTCTGTTTCTCTCTTTTTAAGGGCTTTTTTTCCTATCTCTGTAAAGAGGAAAAGAAAACATTGTTTATATGCAGAAGGTATTATCTACAGTCTGAAGTTTTGATAATCCACAAGACTACCTAATACAGAAAAATAGATACTTTCTCTTTTTTTGCAGCACATCTATTGTCTTCCTGCTATCTGTTAATCATCTCTGATGCATCTTCATCTTTTCAAGCCCAATATCTATGTGTCCTCTAGGTCTTTTTATTCATTGATTTCACCCTTACTAAATCAGGACACTATTATCATCCTTTCTCTAATGACTGCATTTACATTTCTTTGTTCTCATCAATGGAAATTAGTTTGCAGCTAGTGTTAACATGCAAATTTAGAACTATACTTATTAGACTTGAAGTGGGAATTTTTAATTTTTTTTCCCCCCTGTCCTCAAGTTACCCAGCAAAGTGGGATTTCCTTGACAGTGGGTGATTTAATGGCTAATGGTTCAACACCTTTTGCTTCAGCAGAGATTAAGGGCCTCTTTAAGCAACCTGCTCATTCTCTTTATTTATTGCAAACCTATCTTGGTGGATCAAGAAGGTTAAAAAGTCATGTGATTATACTGCATGTGGTACAGTGAAGTTTATTAATTTTACTAATTGTCTTTATATGCTTTCAGTAAAACTCCTAGTATGTATTGCCCTGTCTCTAGTATGTGTTGTGGTCTATGTGTATGATTTAAATCCATGGTTGTTTGTAGGCTCTTTGCTCTTCAGACCAGCTTCTCTTGGAAGTATTCTTGAAGTTTCAGTTCAAAAGGGGAAAGCGTGAAGGTATATGTAGTTGCTAATCTGTGAAGGGTCTCCCTGTGTGAGTAGTCATTCAGGTTTCAAATCTGTTATTGATCAGCTCATGTAATTGTCTTCAGTATCACCATTGCTCTTGCGCTGCAGCAGCTAACTGGAGCATCCACTGTGGTTTTCTTGTGTTGGTCTTGGTTTTTTCTTTTAATTGTTCCTTCCTCAGGCCAAGAACAGCTGAGCCAGAGTTAGCAAGGCCAAGCACCATGACTCAGAAGTACTATCTGACCAGGCCTTTTCTCGTTGTGTAGGTCGTGCTATTGGGGATCCATGTTCTAATATTTACTTCTGCCAGTTATGTCTGTGGCCAGATACTCTATCAAATTCTCCAATGGAGAGTAAATCCTCTCCATTCCTGCACCAGTTTAACATCCCACCCTGAAGGCTTTTTTATTTCATGTAGTTATGCATCTGTCAAGAGCAAGCTGAAAGTAAAAAGCTCAGAGTGAGAATAATGAAAGGAGGTTCAACCCTTCCAACAGCTTAATATTGTTGGAATATGTGTAATGCTTGTAAGCCACCTTCTCACATGTGCCAGAAAGAAAATGCTTGCTCACTTCTAAACATGTTTGTTGTTGTTGTTTGGGGTTTTTGTTTGTTGTTGTTGTTTGGGGTTTTTGTTTGTTGTTGTTGTTTGGGTTTTTTGTTTGTTGTTGTTGTTTGGGTTTTTTGTTTGTTGTTGTTGTTTGGGTTTTTTGTTTGGTTGGTTGGTTTTGGTTTTTTTGTTTGGTTGGTTGGTTTTGGGTTTTTTTTTTTTATTTAATGGGGAAGTATTGAGCATGAGGATGATTTAAATGGCTTTAAAGAATTCATGGTAGAATTTCTCAGCCCTAAGATTTCAGGTATAGGCTCTGAGTTGGTCGTAGCCTGTTCAGGGGCACTGCGAGGTTTTGCAGAGAGGGGCTGCTGGAAGATGGAGAAATGAGGTTTTGGCATTCTGTCTGCCCAGAGAAAAGCAATGGCTGGTGCAGCATGTGCAGTGTGAGCTTAGACCATCTTTGTGCACTACTTTTCCTGTAACTCCCTCTGCGGAGAAACACGCAGCAGTGAGAATTGCTCCATCTTGATGCCTGCTTGATCGCAGTGTCCATGGGGGGCATATCGATGCACCATCTGTGGGACAAAATGCGCTGGCTGGTGTGTGAGAGGAAACCTGCTGGACTCACTGGTGCTTCCCGGGCAGCAGCAGCAGGAGGCGAGATACCCTTGAACCGATGGTGTGGTGAGATACCCTTGAACCGATGGTGTGGTGAGAGGGTGTTTAGGAAGGTTTGAGCAGCTGGAGGCACAGACTACATGGAAATGAAAGAAATAGATGCCAGATGGACTGAGGGCAGGAGCTGCCCAGGCTGAAGGTAGGGCTGGGGAGCTGCAGGTAGTAATACTCTGACCAAGACTCTTGTGCCTTTTGCAGGTTATTGCAGATTGTCCTGTGTACCCAGTTCCCCAGTAGAAAGAAACTGATGCCATGGGAAGCCATATACATAGTTTTTTAAGTAGGTTTTGGGGTGGTTTGGTTTTTTTGTTTGTTTTTCCCACTTTTAACCCAATTTGCTAATGAAATTTTCTCCTGGGGATGTGATGATAGTACAAAATCACCATGTTGCAAGTGAAGTGACTGAAAGAGCACCAGCTAGTCTTCCAGACCGCCTGAGATTTCTTCACTTTTACTAATCACTTTTTTATTCCTATAGCTGTCAAAGAGCTAAGCTGTGGAGAGGAAGCAGAAGGCTGTGGGCTGCTCTTGTTGCCCCTCAGCAGACTTAAAAAATTGCATGCAAAGTCCTCCTTACCCCATATCAGAGTTGCTAGGATGACTGCTGCATTGCTGTCTTGCTGTACGCATGGATGTTTGCATGGGTGCACAACTACCTGCATGCTTGCCTTCATGGGCTGCCCCAAGTTTCATGGTCATGCAAAGGACGGCAAGCTCTGACTTCCTTTCCCGCCCCTTGGGGTAAGGGAAGGAGGCAATTCAGGGAAAGAAAAAAAAAAAAAAAAAAAGAAAATACACCTGGAAACAATCCTACAGTTGCTGGGAAAGGGGACCCTATGGCACTTGCAGAACACATCCAATGTCACCTTAAAATTAACAAAAGACAAAGCTGTGTATGGTTGTCACTTCCTTTTTGTTAAATTTTTTTCTTACTTTTTCCTAGACCCTGCTCGATGGTTTTACGTGTATCAGAGAGGTAAAATTTAAACCAGTTTGACTCTATTGGTCATATAATTTTTGTAGCAAAAGTTTTCTTAAGCTAGGAAACAGATTCCGCCTGGCTGAGTTTATTCTTGCTTTCCATGCTGGCAGCAAACAAAATTAAAAGTGCTTGAAAATTGCCCAGTTCCCAGGTAAGGCTGCAGCTTGGGGAGCAGCCAAGTTCCTTCTGATAAGGCAGTCCCAGCTTTTACTCAGCCTCTGCTGTGTGCAGTGCTTTATTGCATGATGTGCTAAGTCAAGTACTTAGCAGTTCAGGTACTCTCTACGTAAAGTTTTGAGATGGTATTAGTGGGTATTTTCCAAAAATCATCAGAGGGAAGTGATTTTCTAACCTTTCTAGGGAGTTTTTTTTTAAATTCACCTTTGAGCAGCTGCTTGGAGGAAAACACTTGTCCCAAAAGCACATTTTCTGCAGCATCCGCATGGAAAAGCAGCAAAGCACCCAGCAAGCTTTCAGTATTTTTCCACCTGGTTTTACAAGTTGCTTCCCTTATAAATGTTGCTACAGATAGATGGGAATGTGCAAGGAAAATTGAAAAGAAAGTGCTGTCCCAGGTACGGTCTAGTGCACTGGAAGGATACCCTGCTGTCTCCTACCCTGGGAATGGCCACAATAAAGCTATTTCTAATGATGAGTAGGCTTAATATGGTCTCTGCAGAAACATTTACAGTCACATTTGACATTGTGTAGTTCATGTTCAAATCATTGTACCTGGTCTTAGCTGTGTGCCAGAAAGACATTTTGGAGGTACTTGTGGTCTCTGACTATTCCTGCACCTCCTTTTTTCAGAGTATAACCTTGTTCTAGCTTCCTTGTGTACAACTGTGAAACTAATTAAAGGAGTATAGAGGCAGAGGAAAGTATGTATACATGACACTTTGCATAGATCATTGCAAGGATTAGCCAAGAAATCTTAAAATTCTTTTTTTTAATTAAATCTCAGAATTATATACACTGTTGTGTTTTCATGTAGCTTTTCTGTGCAGCTGGTGGTGTTGCAGGTTCACACAGGCAGAGCAGCCTTGCTAAACTTGACCGTTTGTGTAATAAATTTGGTGTTGCTGATTTAGTGGTGAAAATGGACCTGAAGGAGTCAAAAAATCATACCAGCAAAAGGGAGAAGATAAGGAGACATCAGTTCCTTTTTGTTTTATTGGCTGGAGAGAGTCCTTTTGGTTTGGAAATTGATCTCTCCAGCCAGGCAATACTACTACTACTACTAATTTATTAATAAAGGACTTCAATTTTAATTAAATATGTTTAATATTTGATACATCAGTAGGTATCTTGGTACCATTTTTTTATTGATATTTGCCATGAGTAGATTTTACTTAACCCTTTTTTAGGATTCATAGATGTGCATATACATGTTTTTAAGTTCTAGCTGAGCTGTCATTCTGCCATGCTAGCCTTGTTGATTTGCAAGTGTTTGCCAGATGGGGTCGCTTAAAGGCTAACACTTAGATTTTTGTCTTGGTAGAAACACATGGAAATGCACAGAAATATTTTGACTTTTCCGGATAGTGGAGCTGTACTTGGTAGCTGCCTTTGCCCCAGGGATCTGGAACCACAGACCTCAAAGGACTTCACAAAAGCAGGGTTTCCTACAGCTCCTGCTTACACCACTGGGAGGGAACGCTGAAGCCAATGTGTGTGGGGTCTGCATCAGTAATACAGCTCTTGCTTGACTCCCATTCCTGTAACTTTCTTCCGTAATGAGCATTTATGGACTCAGGCTTTTAGTTATTTCTCTTCATGAAATTTTCAAATATTTGCAGTTGGTTTCCCACAGGCAGGATCTATTTCCTGTGAGATTTGCCCAAGCAGGTGTTCTGTCTGGAGATTAATTTCAAAGATGTTGTGGATAAACTAGAGTTAATTTTTTTTCTTCAGGTCCCTGCTCCTAAAATATTGCTAATGGTTTTTTAATAAAAATAACATGCAGCCTAATAATTCTTGCACATAATTTAATCCCCCTCTGCTATATTTGTAAAATTACCCATTTCATCTAATGCTTGTCAGTTTTAAAACTAACACTGGCACATTAGCTGTATTTTACATCTTGATTTTTTTCTTTAACAAAAAGTGAATTTATTATAAGCAACATGTTTTCAAAATCCTCCCATTAGCCATGGAGCCTGGCATTACACGATTTCACCTTGCAGCCTTGGGAAGCAGGGGACAGGGTCATTTGCATCTTTATTAAATCATCATTTACACTCTCCCTTTAAACTGTGTTTTAGGCCTTGGGTTGTCCTTAGCCAGCCCTAACGATGTAATGAGACATTGCTATTGCTTGTTTGCCAGGCACATAGCTTGGAGGGCTGGAAATGCTGTGGTATTTTAGGTGGCCGCTGTGGGAAAGGTGTTTGGTTTCTTGTGTTTCACAAGGGAGTCTGGCCCAGTGCAACCAACCCTGTGCTTTTGTGTGAGATGTTGCTTGTGTAGAGGCAGCTGCCAGCGAGACGAAGGACAGGCAGGTTAATAAATTTGGGCTCAATGGCAGTTCAAAACCAGAGCCAAGAAAGCAGCTGGTAAATAACACACAATTGTTTCCTATTTAATAGTACACAAATACAACTGTGGCATTGTGTGTGACCAATTTAATCTGCTCTGCTTATGAGGAAAGGATTGTTGGATCTGAAGAATGTTGAGTAGGCATTTTTGCATGGAAATAGGTCACTAAAGCGAATACTAGAAGATGTGCTGTCAACAGAGGATTTTAGGACTCGACTTCAGTGCTGACAGCAGCATGTCGTCTGCCCTTGGCTGCTAGAGCTGGCAAGTTACTGACTGAGTCTTTACACATTTAGAAGTTGGGTTTGGGCAGTGCCTTAGTTCGTGTAGCTGTCTTGGTTATGCATTACACTACCTGTGCATTTTTAAGATAAATTGATGACGAGGCAATGTTTTCCATACCATAGCAAATAAAAGTGCCTGTGTCCAATGGAACAGAAAGATCTGGAAAAGTGAAATATTGGAGCAGGTCATTTTCCTTCAAAATCAATACGTTTCTTGTCTTTATAATGGGTAAGGGAAGGATTGAGTCCCTCTGCTTCTATGATGGAAAGCAGTAGTCAGCTGTGGTTGAAAATCTGTTTTCCTCCACGATGAAACAATTTTGTCTGTAGGCACGTAGATGTACAAGACAGCTTTTACATGAATAGGTTTAAATTACTCCAGTTTATCACTTGGAGAAATGCAAATTCTATTCAGCAAAGTTTACAGCAGTGAAAGACAGGGCCATTTGCAGGCAGTCTAGGTATGGAAATCTTCAAATTGTAAAGATAACAAAAGGTAAAATTAGAACAAATATGAAAGGATGTATAAACCAAGCCACGTTAATTCCCAAAGTGTATTCAGTTAAAATATTGATCTACTCTAATGAAAATTCATTCTCTGCTCTTGAGCAAGCAGCAGAGAAATGAAATACAATATCTTTCATTAGCAACAATCCATAAAATATGCATGTACATGCAACTATGTCAGGATTATTTTTCTTTGTAAAGTGAAGCCACTATTTATTTTGTCTGATACACAAAATGTGCCTATCCTAAGGCTAAGCAAATAGAGATGACATTTTGTACAAAAATGCAAAATTAAGTAATTATTATAACCTGGGCCTATTTTGGAGTAAGATTACCACAGGCACTTCTGCCAGACCCAGGCTTCATAACCTGCTATTAAAGCAGCCACAAAAATATGGCCAGAGACAAATTCTAAATCAAGAAGTGCTACTTCCCATTCCTCCAGTTTTAAACACATTGCAAGACAAACAGCTAAGCAAATGCACAAGCATGTTCTCTACCGGCTAAACGGTGCAGGCAATCTTAAGCCTAGGACAACTCATTGCAGCCATGTGGTATGGAAGGGATTAATCCAGGGATGGTTTCAAAAAGTGCTGGAGCTAAAAAAAACCCAAACAAAACAAAAAAGAAAAAAATTACCATTTATCAGTACCTGCAAGCAAGAGAAACCGGCTTTAGTTACTGAGTCCATCTAATTGGTAAGCAGAGATAACCCAACTGTCGTGGTTTAACCCCAGCCAGCAACCAAGCACCACGCAGCCGCTCACTCACTTCCCCCC
>JAOBAS010000040.1:3374609-3389388 GCA_025311575.1 Elanoides forficatus | reverse complement strand
CACATACTGAACTCAAAACATAGCACCTACCAGCTACTAGGAAGACAATTAACTCTATCCCAGCTGAAACCAGGACACCAACAAAAAAAAAAAATCATGCTTTGAAATCCAGAATAATAAATCTGGACCTATTTGCTAATAAGGTTCAAGTTCTCACTAACTAGCTGTATAGTACCCAGGCCCTGAGGTGAGTGTCTCCACGGAGCAGGGCAGGGACCTGACTTCAGCTGGAAAGGGATGCTGTAAGCCAGAGTGGCTGGTCACAGGTGTTACCTGAGCTGGGGAGGTGAACACATGCATCCCTTGCCGCGTCTGCAGTCAGTCCCTAGGTCTGTTCATGCACTTGCAAATTGAAGGAGAAGATGATTAAATCAGTGACATGCCTGTTTCCTGTGGTCAAGTCTCTCGGGGTGTTCAGCAAGCTGTAAACAAGGCAAAACTGAGGAAGAACATGATATTAGATAAAATATCTTAACGCAACGCTTTCCTAACAAAACTTTAAATTTGCATGGGTGTATCTATGTATATACACTTTTGCTTGCACTCACCACCATAAAGTGAGCTTCAGTTTAATAAAATTGCCGTCCTTATAAATGCAAGGGTTTGTATTTCATACAGCGACATCCCTGAAGAGCTAGGAGGGACTAAGCCAGTGTGATAATGAAAATGTAAATAAGAGGAAATACAATATACATGACAAAAGGCAAGGGCAGATGAGGAAGCAACTATCTCCTTTTTTTGCCACTGAGGTTACTGTTGTTAATTTATAGGGTGTCAGAGAATGGAAGAAAAAGGTTTAAAAGAGCTGACTTAAGAAAAAACACTGAAAGGAAACCAAGAATGACAAAAAAAAATCTTTGTGGAGAGTGAGGACTATTGAGTTGGAAACGACTGATTTGCACAGAAGAGCACTTTGTGTCCTTAGGTCTCCCGGCTACAGGTCCCCCCTGCTCTGAGGTCTGTGCTGTGCCCCCCACGCACTTTCGCCAGGGAGGGAGAAGGGGGGAGCAGAGATGTTGCTGAAGGGAAATCTTTGAAGATGGGATAACAACTGAGAAAAGTTTAAATGTAAATATTGAATGAACACAAGGGAAGGAATGCTTGATCTGTGAGGCATATTAATGTGAAGTAGTTACTCCTAAAATAGGTTTTATCTTTTAAAACAGCTAGTATCATGGAACACATGGAAAATAGCTCTTTGTTGGCAAGTGATAGACAAAATGACTTAAGTCCGTCTTGTATTTATTCTCTGCTCTGAGGCTCCAAGAAATGCCCAGGACTGCTCAGTTGCATCAGGGCATGTTCCACTGAAGTAACAATTTCCACCATTTTTAAAGTGTGTTTACTGGAAAATTGTTGGTTTGGTGTCATTTTGAGTGCCCCCTTGGCCAGATCTAGTGTCACAAGTTTTTTTGCTAAGTTTCAAAATACTCCCCTTGGGAAAGGAAGAGGAAACAGATGAAAGGATTAACCCACAGGGAACCATCAGATCCTCTTCAAAGGCAGAGATTAATGCTGGTTCTGGAATAGAGAACGGAAGGAAAAAATAGAGTGTCCCTTTGAAAGGGATGAATTTTTCATAATTTCCTTTCTGCAGTTTGTTATAAGGAAAAGAGCCACATTTCTCAGCATGGGAAATAGAATCAAATCTACAACAATAATCTGGCTTATTTTTAACATAGAAATATCTGCCCTGTGGGACCAAAGCTCATGAACTGATTGCTGGAAAAACCCATTCTTGCAGGACAAGCTGAAGAAGATGAATTGCACTCTTATGAAATAATGATTCACTGAGTGAGGCCAGTACTGTCAAAAGACAATATATCATTATTATATTACAGTGTTCACCAAGTAATATTTTATTCAAGAATATTTTTTTAAAATAATTCTAAGACCATAATTTTGGGTCTGCTCATATAAAGGAGATCTGGTTAAACCGAAGACTTAAAAGTTTTGAGCTGTAATTCTGTAGATTTTGTTTAAAGCTATCATGGAGCTATAGAACAAGTTTTCTATGAGCAAGACCTTTTTCTTTAATTATTTGGTTTTTTAGAATATGAACACAAATTCCAATAAGTGTTTTGGAAAACTGGTTGCTTAAGAAGGAGGTGGAGACATTACATGGCAAGTAAAATACCCACAAAAGAATTAGTCATATCAAAGTGCTTTTGCAAAGAGTGTGACTTTTCTCAGCTGGATCTTTCCTGACTCTGTAGAAACCATGTGAACCTCCACATTGTAGGAGTGTAAATAAAAACAAGTATGAGACTAATTCAACAGGCTGGTTTCCCTTGTTAGCCTCATCACTTGTGTGAGGTCGTGAGGGTGCACAGATTCTCCCCCTTCCTCCCCCAGCTCTGTCTATTGAATTACAGAATTATAGAATGGGTTGGGTTGGAAGGGACCCCAAAGGTCATCTAGTTCCAACCCCCTGCCATGGGCAGGGACACCTTCCTCTAGACCAAGTCGCTCAAAGCCTCATCCAACCTGGCCTTGAACATTTCCAGGGATGGGGCATCCACAGCCTCTCAGGGCATTATATGATAGGATGTCTCTGGGAATTATGTTATAGGATATGAAGACTAGATGGCCAGTATTTTACGCTTTTATTTTACATTGACTGAAGTTGTAAAGAACTTTTTAAGTGACTCAACTGGAAATTACAGTGGAAAGCTGGGCACATTTAACTGGTTACAAAGCAGAGAAAGGCTCAAAGCCTAACTTCCTTATACGCTGCACAGCACAAAATGCATGGCTTCCCGTAGAAAAACGAAATGACTGTCAAGGTCATGTGCAAACTGCTTATTGTGTTGGGGGACAGCAGGGAAATGGAGGAGAGGAGCCTGGGGTTATATGCATTATGTAAAGGGTTTTAGGTAACTTAAGGTTAACCAAAGGTAAACAAAAAGGTATTTCCTATATACATATGGATTAGTGATGAGTCTGCCTAACCTTGGCTCCCTTCTAAATGGCTTTCCTCTCCTTTTTTCAACCATTCATTCTCCTTCCCTCATTTTAAGGAATTTCTTCCCTACTTTTCTCTCTCTCTCATTTCTTATATATTACTTCATTTTGTGGCATGTGTTCTCTTTCAGAGAAAATGGCTTTTCCCCCTTATGTCTCATTATCTATTGTTTTTCCTGCAGCAGACATCTTTTTGCATCTCCTTTCTTCTAATAGGAGCTATAATTTCTAGATTCTTCATTTTTTCTCTCTGTAGAAGGTGTCTCCTTCAGGCCTCTTCTGGCCACTTGCCAGTGTTCAGTAAATTTTTCTGCATCACAAATGGTTGTGATGCTCTCCTGTCCCATGCTATTACAGTCGCTTACCTTTATTTCCTTGCTGTGCAAGGGACCTTGAGCACAGTATTTAGGCATGTATTTTCACTGTTCAAGTCCTGACTATGAAGCTCCAGACACAGTGGATTAGGAGGACGGCTGAATTCACCAATATTTCAAACTGATTTCTTAATAGTGAAATAATGAACCAATGTTAATTAACCATTATCACTTGCTGCTGTGTGTTCTCCCTTAATAAAGTTCATATATATGTACAGAATTAACTTATGAAAATACAGCTTTAGTATGGTCTGTTGTTTCACTGAGCCAGTCTGCTCTGAATTCATGCCTTTCCTCTATTCAGAGTGACTCTGTTTCCTTGCACATTTCTCATGAAAGCCTTGTCTTTCAGCAGGGGTTACTATATTATACTTGAGCCAAATAACCTAAAACATTTTTACAGGGCATAAATTGTACAGTTTTGGTAATAAAGAGAGTGTTAGCTTTTATGCCAAGCAACTTTTGGATGTAGATGGGTTTTTCATGTCAGCTGAAACCTGCATCTGGTCCTTGAAATTTAGAGAATCTCGAACTGACATACACTAAACATCTGTGTATATTTGGGCATTACCTACACTGCTGGGGAAATGGTCTTGACAGGTAAAAACATGCATCAGAAAGGAGGCGAGATGACAGTAATACAGGATGTGATATGTCTCGAGTATATTTCTTACTTGTGGGGGAACATGCTCTTGAATAAAATGCTCATAAGTATTTTTCATTTCTTATCTGTTTCCCCCAAAAGTCCATGCGAATGCAGGCTGGATTCATTCGAGATTCAGTGACTGTGGACATAATTTGAATTTCTTCTAGGATTAAAGTGACCTTTAGTGTCTATACAGCAAGCTTTTTGGTTAGCACACAGAAGAGTTTCCCTCACTGTTTACCCTCAGTATAATGTCATTGTCTAATATGCTTAAGCATGTCTGCTCTCTTACTTATATTTGCACAGCTTTCTTTAAAGCTAGTACTTTGAAAGGCCTATTCCTCCATGCTGTTTCAATATTTAGATAAGAAATATCTGGTGTTGCCTTTTGGAGCAATGTATCTGCTGCCCGCCCTTCTGTTCTCACCACCAGTTTTGGCTTTGTGAATGGGGAGCTAATTGGCAGCCCAGTAAGAAATGTGAGCTATTGCTTTACTCATATGGCTTTTATTTTGCTTTCAAGAGGTTGAAAACAGTTACACAGATCAGTTCTGTTGATGATTTCTTTTTTCTCTGTTGCTCTTGAAATCCAGTCTGTCCTATTCATCATGATAATAGAGCAAAAGTAACAACCAAAATAAATATTTTTCCTGTCTTCTCTTTCAGATAAAATTGAAGATGAATTAGAAATGACTACAGTGTGCCATAGACCCGAAGGACTGGAACAGCTTGAAGCACAAACCAATTTCACTAAAAGAGAACTTCAAGTACTTTACAGAGGGTTTAAAAATGTAAGAACAATTCTGCAGTGAACTGAGTCTAATACGTATGTCCCCACCAGCCTCAACTGCTCAGCTGCATTTTGTATCATTCCCCTGCTAAACATTAGTAGTTTTGTTGCTAGATCTCCCATACTGCAGCAAAATGAGCACAATCTGCCTCTCCATCTAATATTTATGACACCGTAATCCGCCTAAGACTGGGTTTGGATGAATATTCGGCACATAATATTCTCAGTAAACTTGTTCCGCAAATGTCAGTAAGCACACTGCAATTTTCTTATTTGTGCCAGTACTTCAAGATAACCTGAAAATGTTTTTATGGTTACTTATTTAATTCATGCTGTCAGTTCCTCATGTTCAAATATGTTTGTGATTAGCTGCCCAGGCTGTTTTTTTATCCATTCTCTAGCTGGAGAAATCTTGCTCTTGTAGTAAGATGTTACTAGAGCAGACTAGGACTATAAGGTCCTGTATAAGTAAGGAATAATGCTGGAGTGGCAGGAGCCAAAAAGAAATCAAAAGTAAATGGGTGTCAAGAGTGAGGAGAGAAGAGAGAGGCTACAGATTTAGGTGAAAGCAGGAAACGTGCCAGCTGGCATGACTGCATGCACAGAACAGCACCATGCTCAGCTTTGTGAACCACCACAGTTCCAGCCGTATTATCCCTGGTAGTAGGGGGTCTGTGGCTCCATGAGCCTCAGCTTCTAGGTCACCTGCTGCTGCCTCTTAGGGACTCATCATAATAAATAGAAATAGGTAGGGAATTTTGAGGCTACATGGAGCAGATGTTTTATTGCCTTTAAAGAATGGAATACTCATTACATGGTTGCCTGAGGGTCTTGGATTTAGTCAGCCAGGTGGTTCATGCCAGCTGATGTTTTTATGATGATTAATAGATCAGTATTGAGGTGGCTCAATAAACACGGTGTGGTTTATAAGTTGTGTTGCAGGACAGCTCCAGCCTTTCAGCTACTGTCATGGTGAAATGCCAAAATTTCTTGGAAAGAGAAAGTCAAGTCTATTGGGTAAAAACTTGCCAAAAGAAACCTGAGCTACCTTAAATACAGGAAGTATTGAGGGAAACCTGCTGGATGTTGAGAAGGGCCTTTCTTTTTGACAGATTCTTAAAATTTGATTGACTCGCATACCCAGTGTATACATGACTTCTCCAAGGAGTCTGGTGGTTTCCTTTATTTCACCACTCACCTAAGAGGGCCAAGGCACAGCTCAGCTTTCTTTATTTTTCTGTTTGGCGCATATGTTGTACAGACTTTGCTGCGTGTAGGAGGTCATTTCATGTGTGAAGTTTTTAACCATTGAAGTCTGATATTCTGCAGCCTCTTCATATTTTGGGCAGTCAGCAAGAAATCATATGGCTTTTGAGACAGAGCTTAACAGGTTAATGTACGGTATAATATGACATGACTTCCTATAGTGGGAGGCTAAACTCAAGAGAGTTCTTAACTGCTGTGTTTTGCTAAGATTTCTGAAATGCCTTATGTATTACTGTGTTTGATGGGAGTCCTGTGAGGGAGAGCACTGCTCCATGCTGAGAGGAGGAGCTGGCTGTGCCAGCAGCTACAATGCCAAGCAGAGAGGTAGCCTTGCAGCTCGCCCAGCAGATATGACATTTACCCCTTGCCCCTCCCAATTTTGCTATCCCTTTGCAGTACAAAGGCATTACCTCCCAGGGCAAGAATGGTAGACAAGTGCATTTAACTTGTGACTTAAACCCTTTCTTGAGACCTCACTGAAGGTCTTGGTATTAATTGGCAGTGCTAGCAAGATCTTGTTTTCTGTCAGGTTGTTAGAGCAAAGCAGTCTGGTTTTCTCCAGCTGCTATGCACACAATATGCATGAAGCTTTAATATCTAAGGTTTAAATTGAAATGAAAGGGCAGCTTTAGCATTTGTAGCCTGTAAATCATGGTTTCAATGGGCTAAGTAATTATGCACAGCAGGCAACCTGACTCAGCTGTTACCATATTTGCTATTGTACCAAACCATCTGCTTTTTGGGATGATGTTACAGTGCCATCTGGAGATTCAAAATCCCTGTGGGAATACAGTCATTTTCCTCTCTCTGGCTTTTACTTACTGCTTGCTCTCAGTGATTGCACAAGTCCTGTTTAATCATGAGGCAACACCTGGATAATCACAGAGCCATTTACAGGCACTTGTAATGGACACAGAAAGAACGAGGCCCTGCTCAGCCTGGCTGCCGTCACAGAAGCTGAGGGTTCAATGTTCCCGAGCATGGATGGTGTTTGCCCAAAGGCCGTTCAATGCAGCCTGGGGTAGCCTCCAGACTAGTTCCCTGGCTAACCAGGGTCCTAATTCTCAGTACTTTTATTCCTGTTCTTTCTTCATCTCTAAAATCTGTTTCCCTGCTTCCTGCAAACCTTCCCAGTCTCTCCCCAGTGTGTCACTGGTCAGGTCTGGTGTTTCTGCACCAGGCTGATGGAGGCTTCCACTAAATTCACATCCTTTGCCACTCCAGAGAAGCAGAGCATGCTAACCAGGCCAGTGTCTTTGCTGCCTGGCCAAATATCCCCTCTCTGTTTGCCTTCAGCTTTCTTTTCTGGTTGTGAAGGGGTGCTGTCCTTCAACATCTCTTGATGCCAGGACCAAAAGCTCACTTCTAAGATAAAAGTTATGTCTGCCCCGAGGGTGCGTTCTGCCTTATGCGGAATAGTCTATTTTCCACCTTGGAGTTAGCTGCTGTCAGACTGGAGCTGGATTAATGTAAGGCATTTAATCTGATTTCTTTGGCTATGGTTCTGCAAAAGTAAGGTAACAGAGATGGCAAAACCCAGCAGAACCTCTGGTGGATCTTGCCTTGGTTTAGCTGAACAAAATAAAATGCGATACCTCCTGTCTATAAATACATCAAGAGAGAGAAGTGTTTGAACTAAAAGGCAGTATTGGCACGAGAACAAAATGGCCATGAATAGGCATAGGCTGGAGTTAGAAGAAAGTTTCCACTCCCCAGAGGAGTAAAGTTTGGGGAACAGTTATGGAATGGGAGGGAGGAGAATGAGAAACTATTTTTAAGATTAAAATTGATGACTAATGAAGTGACCAACAATGACAGAGGTTTGACCTTAGTAGTTCAATACCACCCATTTAGACCATGTTTCTAATGATTTACATTCTTTGGAATTGAGTGCATGGGTTTAAAAGGATTAGGATTTTTATGGGGTTTTTTGCTCAATTCAGGCAGGTTCTGTGTTGTTAGGGGAAATGGTTGCTAGCTGCAAGGGATAATTTTCTAATACTAAATCAAAAAACTAACAACTCAAATAACTAAGGGGCTGTTGGAGGCATCCTTACCTTGCTTTAGTGTGATTATTTTAGCAAATATGTAATGAAGTGTAGTATGAGATGTAATCATCTGTAACAAATCAGGTTTTTGGAGACTAAAGCAAGCAGTACGAGCAAGGTAGAAATGTTCTGATACTTTAATAATCCCCAAAATGTCTGCAAACTGGGAGAACATAGTAAGAGCAACAGAATATGTGGGATGAGTGAATGCTTAGAGATGCAAATCTGGATCATGGATCCTGAAGGAGAATACATTAGAGTTTTTCTGTGGTCAGCTAACTTAATACCTCTAGTTTAGCAAAAATGCGTACACTCCCCCAGCCCCCCCAAGTACTCCTTTTCATGTTCTGGCCAAGTTAACAGAACAGTCTCATGAGCAGGTTATGTTTATCCCCACTTCAGTTCTGCTGCTGATCCCTGCTTGTCCACATTGGACATCTTTGAAAGCAATCGATGAAGTTAATTTCTGATTCCAGCAGTAGAAAGAACAGCAAGTGCAACTTTTGTTTGATTTTCTTTTTGATTTTTTTTTTTTTTTTTAATGTGGATTCAGCTCCTTTGTGGTTTAGTACTTTAAAAGAAGTCTGAGAGGGTAGATTCAAATGCATGACTCATGCTGTCAATAGTTAGCTTTTTGAAAATGAGGGGTTGTTTCCATGCTTGACAACAATACAACAAAATGTTCACTGTTCTTGTTAGATACTTTGAAAGAATTCATAGGTTAAAGAAATGAGAGGTGTTTACCTGAAATCTAAGCCCCTGCCATCAAAGGAAGGCCTTATGAATGTTATGGTGAAGGACCGTGCTTTTTCATACTGCTGAGAAATTTTCTTGAATGAGTAAATCTTTGTTACCTCCAGTGGAATTTAACCTGACACTAAGCTTACCTGCTTCTTTTCACAAAAGGTATTTCTTTTGAGTCAGCTGAATTAAGTACTACTGTAGCACTAATGAGGCCTCTTGAGCATGGTTTGACTCTTATAAAAACAAAATTGTGATCAATTAAGTGCAAATGAATTGGTACTAGCATATGTGTCTGAAAGCAACTCAGAGAGCTGTAACTCTGTTTAGGTTGATGAGTGTCAGCACTGCCTCTCCCCAGCACTCCTGCAGGTTTGATGCAAACTTTCAGTTGGCTTCCAGATGGAGCATCAGAAGCAATAAGGATCATGTGGAAATTCAGAAAATTTAATCAGGCACAATGGCCAAAACTGCTACAGGAGACCTTGCCTCTGCGAGGAGGGTGCATGCAGCAGCAGCCTGTGCTTCGCAGACTTAAACTTCATTCTCAGGGTTGCTAGTGGTGGACTGGGGCTCTTGGTTAAGCACAGGCTATTAATATAGTGCGGAAGAGACCCAAGGGGCTCTGCAGTTGTGGAAAGTACAAAGAAATAATGATCAGTCCCTACATTTATAACTATCTTTAAGCATGTGAAGTGATGGTTCTTAATGAACATAATAGTTGTATTTATCAAGATGAGAGGAAGAAATGCATCTTCGCTTAGTGTGTTTGGCCAATAGCACTATGCTGGAAAGGATGGTCAAGTGCTTTGCTAGGCTTGATTTTAAAAGGAATGACAATTTGGTCAAATACTCTGAAGTTCTGCAAAGGCCCAGTGTGGATCTTGGAGCAGCAGCACTCGAGTGACCAAGGAGAAAATTTCTACCCAAGAATGGCTGTTGGTAGGGTACTTGGTCTGATCTATGATTAAAAGATACCATAAATAAATATCAGATTATTTAATTAATGTACATTAAATTACAAGCTTTAGGAAACATGAACTTTGGCAGAAAACTTTTATGGTAGCTGTTACTATGTATTAATTATTCTTCTTTTAATGATTTCTAGCTGATTAGAAGTGGCACGAACAGATGAAAAAGTAACCACTTTTCTGATGACAAAGAAACCAGGCAATGGCTGGTTTATTAGGAGCTTTGGAATGTTTTGAGGAGGATACCCATCTAACCAGGAATTTTGCCATACAGAATTAGAAAGTTTTGTCTGCAAATGAAGACACAAGGTCTGGTCCTGTAGCCACTGGCTTTAGATAGTCCAATTGGTCTTTTTATTGCCTTCCTGTGGAACAAGCCTTGAACAGTGAGGCTGGAAAAGGGACGGCCCCAGTGAGGTCAAGACCACAGTGCCAGGTTTGGGTTTTAATTGGGATATTTAAACGTAACCAGTGGAAGGACAGTTGTCAGGACATGAAGACATAGTATAAAAGATAATGTCACGGCTTTTCAAGCAACAAATTTTTGTTTGTTTAGCTCAAAACTCTCCCAAATCACTGATGGTTTTCTACCCCAATAGTGAGTAGAAGACAGCAGGGTTTATTCTGTATTGGAGGAAGGAACTCGGATCTAATCACCCTAATTTCAATAGCAAACAGGTATATGATTAAGGAACTGCCTCATTGTCACCTGAAGTAGCCCTCCTTGCTCTCCTTCTGTGACTTGCACAGGATAAAGTAATTTCTCTTGTTTCTTCTGTCCTTTTCTGTGGTTAGTGAATGCACATCAGCAGCAGGTGATGCTGGCAGATCAGAGGCTTGAAAAAAATGCCTTTTTTTCCTTTATAGGCTTTTCATGGTGGAAGAATTTCTTGTCAAAGTCCTTTTTGTTCTTAAAACGTACCTAAAGAACTCATCAATAAATAAGTTGTAGACTTGAATCTTTCTCCAGCTTTTTGTGTCACCAATTCAAAAGGATCTTCTTAGACTTCCTGAGTTTACTCATCTCAAATTCAACAACCTGCAATGCTACCAGATTAAGAATTTGTCTCTCTTGGATCTGCAGAGTGGGGTGTAACATGCAGTGAGTGTATGCACCTATGGAAGCTCCAAGCTGCCCGCAGTGAGTAACTATAGCAGTACTGGTGCCTGCCCTGCTTTGCAAACCTACCTAGGGCCATGACATGCACTCCCAAGTCTGCCGTTCAATGAAGTCCAGGCTGAGCACAGAATTATACAGAGATTGGGGGGGTTTCCACCCCAACAGCATCATGTGGTGTAGCAGGCGTGTTCCAGGTAGTGTAATGTGGCAGTAGTGTGTTTGGATGTAAAGGCTGTACAGCTCTGTGCTCTTTCAAACTCGTTTCTGTTTGTCCCTAAGCCTGCTTGTGCTGCCACAACACCTCAGCCTGTACAGAGGCATGGCCCTCCTAGATGTGTTAGTGCAGAAGAATGAAGTCTTAAATGAATTTCCATTACTTTAGGAGGAAAGTCCAGGAGGAAAATATGATGTGCTGCCTGAAAACTACCCAGGGTTAGCCAATAGACTGGATTAGTCTTAGTATTATTGAAAAGATCTGAAAAACAGTTTCCATCCTATTTCTCCAACAATTCCAATTAGGATTTATTAGGAAAAGAACAGAGAAATGGGGAGAGGACACAGTTATGCTGCAGGAAGAGTTAACAGTATTCTGGCATTTTGAACATGACTTGCAGTCCTGGGCTGCTGTCTCAAAAAGGGTATGGTGGAAATAGAAAGATGCAGAAAAGGGATCATCAAAGGATGCTCAATGGCTTCCATGCTTCTTCAGGGTGGGATGCTTCAGCTTGGAAAAGAGATAACAAAGGGAAGATCTACCAAATCACAAGCAGCAGGTAGAAAAAGCATTGGGATCTTCTATTTGCTCTGTCTCTCTACACAGGATTTCAGGGCTATTGGGCAAAGTAGTCAGAATCAGGTTCCAAAAACTGAAAGCTGATGATTCCTTGTGCAAAGTGTTACAGATCTGTGAAACTTCTTGCTGAAAGACCTGTATTAAAATGAGACAGCAACCATAGTGTGACACAGAAAGAGGAATGCATGGAGTGAGTATACTGCCAGTAATTGAACTTTCTTGATCCCGAATCTGGCCTGCAGCTTAATCATAAGCATCAAACCAAGATAAACGCACCAGTTCCCTGAGAGATTCTGAGCTAACCTACTCAAATAATCAGTCTTCAGCATGTCCTACCAGGAGTGGCAGTGCTCTTGCTCCCTCGTCGCTCCATGTGACACGCTGCCTCAGCTGGGGCTGAGGAATTTAAATTGCTGTGAATGGAGTCAAATGCCTGCAGTAGGGGACAGAGCCACAGTGTCTCTACCAGTTGGTATTCCTGAATGTGGGAGAAAGCTGAATTTTCTGTATCTATAATTCTATGCTCTGTAAAAAAAGAAACAGTGCCATGGTTACTTTATTGTTTTGTTCTGTTTTAGTTTTCAAAATTGGTTGATAGGCATATCCGTGAGGAAAACTGACGTCATCTGGGAAATACTTTATATAATTGAAAACTTCACATAGTCAGATAGCAGTGCCCGAGGCTCTCTGTGATAAATGAATGTGTGTTACAACAGCACTGAGCTGGTGGGGAGTGTGGTAAAGCACCACAGTCAAGCTAAACTTGCTCTTGAAACTTACTTGAATTGTCCAAGTAATTTAAGTTTAAAAAAAGAGTGCAGAGTAAGGAAACAGGATTCACAAAATGGAGACAGTCCTTGTGCTGGTTTTCACCCGTCTCTTCCGTTGCCTGTGGTCTTGCCTCCTGCTGGGTAAGAGCCGAGGGACCTCAGTTCGGATATTACTTTTACAGGGTAGAGCACGTGGGGGCCCAGCTCCTCACACCTGCCGCCTCTCCCTTTTCCCGGCTGCTGTCCAGACTCTGCAGACGTGCCCGGGGAGCACCTCCTACCCCACACTGCCATAACGGCTTGGATTTTGCTTGCCTGTAGCAGAGCAAGTGCAAGCCCTCCAGGCAGGGATCTCCTTTTCCCTTCCCGAATGCCGCCCTGTGGGGCTGGCTAGTTAGTAGGTCAGGACGTTCAGGGCAGAAAATCTGCCACCCTCTTCCTAAGTGTTTGCCCTTATTCGAAGCAGCCGAAAGTGAAATGAAATGAAATGCCTTACATTCCAGTACAAGAGCTTAAAAATAAAATAACCCCACAGGTTGCCAGGTTAGAAAATTTATATGAACATAGTCTGGCTTCTCAGAAGTTTACAGAAGACTGAGCAGATAAACAGGTTAAAAATTATCTAATTGTTTTCAGCCTAATAGTAATGCTTGTTTGTAAGGACTTACTAGTATAGTATGTACCGTTAGCCTCCATGGAGCTGGTGTCAAGTATTTGGCTACAGTCTTCTGCTGAAGATTAATGAATTCATATACACGGAGGCATCGGACAGGGAAGTGTTAGCTGGCACTAACGTTATTTGTAATTATTAGATGAAAGCTTCATATGACAGAAAGCATGAGCTGCCTTTCTAGGTCGTCCTATAAAACAGTGATTGAACACTGCTGAAAACACTGTTAGAAATGTTAATAATGGTGAACCAAGTCTATGAGATGCTTAAGATGAAATTGCAGTCTGAATTATTTTAATTTCTTCAGCTGCACAGCCTGTGCATCCAGAGCACTGTGAGAACAAGAATGTGATTTGTTTAATTACTCTCTTCGGGCTTGTAGAGTTTTGCAAATGAACCTTTACAGAGCTGGGGGTTTTTTCTTGATTTTTTTTTTTTTTCTTTTCTTTTCTTTTTTGGTTTTCCAACAGGAATGTCCTAGTGGGGTTGTTAATGAAGAAACATTCAAACAGATCTATGCACAGTTTTTTCCTCATGGAGGTAAGCGGAGTACTTTGCGTCTGTCAGGTTTATTGAGGCATGCCTAAACATTCATTACCGCCAGCTGGCTGCAAAACTGCTTCAGATTAATCTGTGCAAGAAATGTGAATTGAGCTTAAGCTTTGCAGGATCTTAAACAGAAACACAAACATCAAGGTAATAAAATTAATTTAGGCCCTCTGAACACTTATTTAACAAGAATATAGACAAACCCACATTAAATATTGCCCCTAGTTGTCAGCTCTTTATTCCCCAAGTCCAAAATAGAAACTGGGGATTGATGCTTTTTTTTTTGTACTGACTTTCTGGATGGCAGAAAGCCAAATCACTTCCTCTCAGTGTGTCTTTGCTTCCTTGCTGTTGGACTTCTGTGCATGTAGTATCTAGCACAGAAGAGTCCCAGACCTCATTTTGGCCTGCAAATTCATCAAAAACCTCCCTAAAATTCTTGAAGCAATTCTTAGTTTATGTGTGAACTCCTAGCTACCTGAAATGATCATTTTTTATGTTTGTGTGACTAAGACAGGGTTATGTCATGTATTGGAATATTAAAGTATTGTATTAAACCTCTCAAATAATGTATGTTCTTGCCTTTTAAAAACATAAAGAATCTGTATGTTCTTCTAACTGCATATGTTCTGTGGGGATACTGTTCTCAAATTGAAAGAAATGAGTCATGTGTTTAAGTGGCTTTTTAGTAAAAGATTCAGTATTTGAGGTTTTCCAAATATATTCCACTCTGTAGTAGCTGCAGGATATGCTCACTGTGGAATGATGACTGAAGTTTCTGCAAGAGTATATGAGTGCATGTGCATTTACTTTAAAAGCAACCAGTAAGGTGTGGTGGTTTGGGGTTTTTTTGTTGTTTTGGTTTGGGTTTTGTTTTGTTTTTTTAACAAATATGCAAAAATTTAAGTATTTATAATCTTAATGTATTTCTGGATGTTTTGTGTTTTCAACCTAAGTTCCAGTAAGTCCAAGTAACTGCACTAACTCCTTTAAGTGACCCATCCCATGTGATTCCTTCCTTCCCATGTGTAAGAAAAAATCAGGCACAGAAATGTCATCTTTTCATGGATAGATACC
>JAOBAS010000040.1:3349108-3374509 GCA_025311575.1 Elanoides forficatus | reverse complement strand
ATACCCCCCCCCCCCCCCCCCGCTGAAGTTGACAAAGACCTGCCTTTTCTTTTTGTGTGTGTCCCATTCCCTTGCAGTGTGATTTTCCCCTTGGTTAGTGATGATGGTAGTACAGCCATGCTTAATAATAAATCAGTTTAACAGCAGATGTGATTTCCTATTTTACACTGTTTACTTTCACTTGGTTTCCAAACTGTTTGTATAACTTCAGCATCGTAAACTGTGAGATCTCAGATCAGAGTTTTTTTCACTTTTATGGCTTTCTGTACAGATAAACTTCTACATCCCAGAGGTAGTAAAGTAGCTCTGAGTTATATAAACTTTGTGCAGTGTCACCCCAGGCTTGTGATATTTTTGTCACATAGGGTTCCTATCCCTGACAGGTTTTCATTTTTGCTAATCTGTCATCAAATGATACTAGTGATCTAGTATTTCTTAATGTACATCATACCCTATTGAAATAAGACCTCTAGTTTAATATTTTTAGTTCATTGTTTAGTTTAGCTTAATAGGAGCTTTTAGTAGGACTGTTCCATAAGTAATTCAATAGCTTTCTTCTCGGTCTATTCTATTTCAGAATCCTTCTCTTAAAAATGTAGTAGACAATTTATTTTTCCTACAGTCCAGTGCATTCTATCCTTATGGATGATAGTAACATAAGTATTTGATTTTTTCTGCACACTGTTACACTTTCCTGGATTTGAATAATGTGAAAATATTTAATCATTTCATAGAGATCAGAGTAAAGAGATTCTGGGTCATTCCACCTGACTGCCTGCATAGCACAGGGCACCAGGCTTCACCTGAATACCCATACATTGAGTATGAAGACTAGGGCTTGACTAATGCTGTGTGCTAGAGGCAAAGAATAGAAGAGACAAAAAAGTGGGTGGCTGCTAGAATAGCAATGAAATTAAGGGAATTTAATGTCAGTTGCTTCCATCTTGAAAAGTTGGGCTCTGGTTATAGAGAGCGGTGTGAATTGCCTCCAGAGCAGAGAACAGGCCAGTGAAGGTCGTAAGGTCATGCCCCTATTTGATTTTTTTCTGCATACCATTACCACTTTTCCCAGTTACCAGCTATCCTTCACATGGCCATAGAAACTGTTCTTCTCAATAGAAAAGTTTTTCTAAACCCAGCAGTTTAAGATTCAAAAAGATGAAAATATGCCTCGGATGAGATTACTCTTTAACAGTCATGGGTCAAACTCAAATTCTTGGAACTAGATGCTTCTGAAGTTGGACAGTCCATGGGGATCTCTGCTGTATCTCACACAAAGCAAAAATGTAGAGGAAGGATGCGCACATGCCGCAATCACTCTTTGGTGCTTTTCCTGCATTTCCCACCAGAGCTAATACTCCATTTACCCCGGAGACTCTCTTTGATGGTTTTGGGGGTTTTTTTTGCTCATTCTTTCAAGTACAGCCCCATATTCCAAACCGTTTCTACTGTAATAAAAGCTTTTCCATTTCAAGGCTGTTTTAAGGGAGGGTGTGGGGATTGTACAAGTCAATGTTAACATTTACTGATTCACAGAGTATCTGGCAATGCTACAAGATTGTTTTTTATACAAAAGGAAAATAAGGTCATGAATGTTGTTTAGAGCCATTAATGTATAATGAACCATTGTACCAATCGGTGCTCTTTGTGTTTTTCAGATGCTAGCATGTATGCACATTATCTCTTTAATGCATTTGACACTGCACAAAATGGCTCAGTGAAGTTTGAGGTAATTGTTTTGCATCTTCCTTTGGTGTCCCTTTCTCAGTTTCGTGGTTTTAAGCTTTTCCATCCATCCTTCATTGTAAACTGGTAGGACTTGCTGGATTATGGGTTAGAGGCTTCAGTCTAAAATCAGTTGATATTTTTAAATGTGGTTCACTTTATGCAGATGGAGTTGCATATTTCCTTTCACTAAAGAAATGTAAAGATCGTATTAGTCAGTGTCACAGGGAGAAAGTGCAGAGATTTACATAGCAGAGAGGAGTGGTTGAGGACAGTTCCATATGAAAAGAGGTGAGTGGCACAGATAATTTGGATGTCAAAGAAAAGCCAGTATATCTTGTACCTTCTGCAGTCATCATGCATTGCATGATTGAATTGTTGTATTTGTATGTTCCTGGAATATGGTTTTGGTTTTGTTTTGTGAGTTTTTTAAGCTTATTTGATATCTTGAACAAGCTGCTCAGGTACTTGGTACCCAATGGAAACTAAATCCACTCTTTAACTAAAAGGCCTGTTGCTGTGACTACAAATATCCATACTTCAAGCTCACACACATAGTTGTAGGAGTGCGGCAAAGGGATATGTTAAGTCATAGACTTGTGGAGGATGAAATCATAGTTTCAAAGACAGTTTACTGTGACTGTAAAACTAGAAATCATGTACAGTCTTGCCTTTGCTGTCAAATGGCCAAGAACTCCGGTAATTTCTAGGTAAGACTGAGGAATTTGTTCATTTATCAAATGTAAAATGGGAATGTTACCGTATTTATAAGTATGTGTCTGCAGCGATGGCTGCAGTGGGAGTTTTGCATATGGTAGCTATTCAGTAGTTAGAGGCTTCCAGAAACATAAACAGACTGAGACACAGCAAATTGCTTAGATAAGTATTTAAAAAAAAAAAAAAAAAAAAAGTGCTGAGCTTTCCTTCCTGATAAACCTGACTCTTTAGTGGTTGTCAAACAAGCATTTTGTCCCCTTTTTTGTATTGTTCAGCAAATTCAAATTCCTCTGAGCCTTGGGAAAAAGGAGCAAAAGTTTCTAAGAAGCAATGCACTGCCCCATGCGGAGCTAATGGAGATAACATAGGAAGGACTAAGTACGTTAAATTAGGTATCAGGAACTGTATAGCTCTGTTAGCTTGAAGCTCTGCCTATACTAATAAATCCTTGTAGCGATGCTACTTACAGCGCCTGAGCCACTGTGCCGTACAAACAATAAATCAAAGTTATTGGAAGCAATAACTTTACTGTAAACAAAAAATACGATTAAAATGCTGTGTCCCAGACTGAGTAATTAGTGATGAGAATCGCGTCTAGTCAAGTCTGACAGATTTTGCCAGAGAACGAAACCTGAGGCTCCCTGCGTTAGAGGAGTTTGGGACCTCTCCATCTCTCTCAAGGTGGGCACAGGAAAATGCTGAATTTTCTTCCTTCTTTGCTGACACCCTAGATCTGGAGGTAAGAAAGCATTGGTATTTACTTCTGCAGTTAAGAGTGCAACTGTTTTTAACCAGGCAGTGACAATCTGAGTGACTCATTCTTGCCGCAGACCATTTCTAGGAGAGGAATGGCCACTGGGGCATCTGACAGTGCTCTTAAAATACAGACATGTATTTTGCCATGCTTACATTTGTGCAGTATTTGGAGTTAGAGCATGATAAATTTGGATGGGTAGCAAGGAAGGTGTCATAGCTTCTGGTCGTGAGCATGCTGTGCTGCTCCTGGCAAGTCCGAGGAGCCAGAGCAGCCACTGTCCTATCAACTTTAGGATCCAAGTCTGCCCATCTTGGACTGGATCTGCTCTTAATCCCATGCTGTTTTCACAGCCCTCACCTCAGGACTAGGAGAGTTTAAGGCTGCAGCACCCATTAGGTCTTCCTGCCCTTCAAGCCTTGCTGAGCTGCCTAACCCATATCATAAGCTTGGCTTTCGCCTTGGCTGCAGTCGAGTACTTGAGGACTTTTATGATTCTATGATTTTCTGATTTTCTTGGTTACGTCATACACGTTTATTAGTGTGACAGTCCTCAGATCATCTTAGTGGATGCCATGTCCATTGAGTACAGTCAGAGAGGACACATTTTTGGAAAAGGGAGTCAGAAGAAGTTGATTACCATATGCTCTATCCTAAAAAGATAAGTCCTTTTACTGGCATTATATAGAGAAGGTGACTTAGAAAAGGATGTTACGAAAATTTACACTTCTTTCTCTGCCTTGAACCAGGATTTCGTGATGGCATTGTCCATTTTGTTGCGGGGAACTGTTCATGAAAAGCTAAGATGGACGTTTAATCTGTACGACATAAATAAGGATGGCTATATAAACAAGGAGGTAAGGCTGTTTCTGACAAATGTGGTTGATTTCTGAAGAGAGCCGACTGGTTTCTGTTGCGGAGCACAATTAATTTTACATGCCGCTAATTAAATGCAAATCAGACCAGACTTAAGCATTTATCTATGTCTAAGTAAAGTGCGCAGTGATCTTATACTACATGATTTTGTAGACATATTTTGCTATATTATAGCGCCTTTAATGGATTGCTTTAGTCAGGAGCAAAACCCTAGCTACAGCTATGAGCAACATAACCTTCACGAAGGGGAAGATGACAGTCACAATAACTACTCAGTGACTGAGGCACAAGGGGTTTCTGGTTGTACTGGGAGGTATGATGTGAGGTCACCTGAAACACTAGAAGTTCCAGCACCACTCCCAAATCCTGCATTATTGTCTGGTTTTATCTTCTTATCTGGTATTGCCTGTTTCCTTTGTGAGAAACCTTGCCTTTGAGCATGGTGATCTTGAATATTTTGCAAATACATTTTGGTCTATCTTGTCAAAACTGTTGTGTGTACCTGGAGGGTTTGCGGTTACCGTTACTGGTCGTGGAGTTGTGTGGCAGTTTATGCAAGGTGTGGAGAAGGGCTGGGTTCCCAGTGGGTGTCGTGAAGGTCCCTGGCCCTGGAGGAAGCTCTGGGACAAGGTCAGTGCCACAGTGCTTGGGACTGAGCACGCCACTTGCAACCCAGCACCATCCCCAGCAGCTGCCATGTCAGAGCACGTGTCCTGCAATGCTCCTGGCCAGAGGAGGGAAGTGAGCACTGCAGGAGTGTCCAACGCGGCTGCGGCAAAGTCACGGCACAGTCAGAAAGAAGCACTTGGTTTTTATAGATAGGCTTGTATATGATGATACATCTGTCTTCATGCACATGCATTCTCTGTGCTATTTTGTAACAGGAGAAGGAGGGTGAAGAAAAGGCCAGTAAAAGAAAGAAATGTGTGATAATTTCCATTAATTTCCCTTTTGTGTTTGTGCTGGTATGCTGTTGCTGCAGGAAATGATGGATATCGTAAAGGCAATTTACGATATGATGGGAAAGTACACATATCCAGTGCTCAAGGAAGATGCGCCAAGGCAGCATGTAGAAGTATTCTTCCAGGTACTTGCTTTTTATGTGTTTTTCTTAACACTTGAGCTATGCGCTGATATACTTTACAGTAAAGTTAGCCCCAAGTTCAATACTGTGCCCCACTATATATTCCAAAATAAACCCTAGCAGCCATTCAGCCTAACACTACAGTGTCTGCTTGTTTCCTGGCTCCAAAGGTATCTCATTTGTCTCTTAGCCTGACCCTTTGCATTGGGATGTGCCACATTCAGCAAGTCTGAAGCCTCTGCATGTGTTGCAGCACTTCTGTGCTTCTTCTCTCAACTGCCCCTAAAGAGACAGGCATATGGGTGCTGGTTGGTGAGGCAGTGAATAAAGAAACGCTGTAATAAGGGCAGAGGTTGCTGTGTATGTCAAGGAAGGAATAGTTGGAGATGACCTCAAAAGTGCTCCAAATACCAGAGTAAACAAGTCCTTAGCAGTCGGCAAATTTAACCAATGACACTGAGTCTGTAATCTAAGCTTGTAAAGTGCCCTGGATTTATTCAGGTTGCATCAAATAAGATATTATACTATAACTGCAGTGTTACCGATGGAAACAATTTTTTATTTATTTATTTTTTTATTTTGCAGAAAATGGATAAAAACAAAGATGGTGTTGTAACTTTAGATGAGTTTATTGAATCATGTCAGGAGGTAAGGACAAAATTATAACTGCAATGAAAGGTCTAGCTCATGCTACAGCGTTTGCTTTCTCTTTGGACAAACTCCATTTGAAACAAGATGCTGCTCAGGATCCCGAGTTTTCTTTGCTCTGTGAAAAAAAAACAGCTTCAGGATTGAGTTTCTGGTGGTACTCAGTGAAGCCTGTGAGTGAATAGTGAAGTAGGGTCAGGCCAGTCATGGGAGAGGGCCTCTTCATTTCCAGTGGTAGTGGCAAGTGCTTTTATTTTCCCAAGTGAACCGCAGTATCTGATTCTGCAGACAAGCAGATAACTCTAGAGAAAGCTCATAATGCCCTTAAACTTTCTTAGTGTATGGGTTTTTTTGGGTTTTTGTTTGGGTTTATTTGGGGGGTTTTTTTGAGGCTGTCTCTGTCAATATCATCCCCTGGATGTCATTAGCAGGTACCACATTGCTAGAGCTGCCTAGAGCCAAAAGTGTCTCAGAATCTTGTAATTACAGCCCTGACTTATAAAACCAGTTGATGTTTTCATGGTCAAACGTTAAAAGTGAATCATTGCTATGCTGACAGCATTTATCTTTTTTTTTCTGTTTTGGAAATAAGCTCCCTCTTGCAAATTCCATACATTAGGTTGGGTGTAATAAATATTTGCTGGTATTTTTAGCACTGGCACAAGGACAAGCATCTGCATTAACATGCAACTGGCCAAGTGTCTGTTGTCTTAGACTGTAATTAACAGTGTGAATGTTTGCTCAGAGATATCTCTAATATGTAATCAGTACAATAATGGCCTCTGCATTTTAAAAAGTTTACAGTGGTGCAAATAATTGCATAGCCCCCCTACTGTGTATTTTACTTTTCCTGGAAAAATCTTTCCTGTTCTGCAAGTCAGACAGCTCTTCTGTACCCGAGCAATGGGAAGACGCTCACTGTTGAGGGCTAGGCTGGCTTCCCGCTGTTTCTGTGTTAAGACTGGCTCTGGCAACGTCCAGATTACTTCTCAGTCAGGGACTTCAGGCAGCAAAATCCTTGTTAATGGATGCATAATACAAAGCTAACTTTTTTTTAGTTACTTCATTCTTGGTCCCTCCTGATTGTTTAGCTTATTTTTGGCCTTGTCTTTAATTTGATCATTTGTGTTGTGTATTATTTCTCACATTCATAATTTGCCTTCAGTCTGGATGCATGTGTATGATTAGTGGTCTCAGTATTGAAGCAGCTTTACCCCTAACTGTGAGTTTGTTTAATGCTCTGCCCTAGTTTGGGTTTGGTTCCTTCTGTTGACATACTTCACTAGGAGCTGTGCAGACTGATACACTGTCATGTGTGGCTTCCTGGCAGATAGGAACAAACAGTGCAACCCTTTTTTTTTTTTTTCCTTTCTTTTTTTTTTTCATTATGAAAAGCAAACCAAAGTGCACTATAGTGCTTACTTCTGCCGTTTCTGAGGATATGGCTCGTGAGCAGTGAACTCCTAGCATTGCTTTGGAGAGGATGATTGGTTTCCCGTGCAAGGTGATACCTTGTACTAGTACCCACCAAACTGTTAGAAGTGAGATGGATAGATGGATGCAGCCTCAAAATAAGATAGAGGAATGAGATGCAATAGATCTCTTAAGTTGCTTAATGTGGAAAATTATTTTCACGTTGCAGGCAACCAGTTATTCTAACTTTTGGAATAACTGAATTCCTGGGTGGGGGAGTGGAAATCACCATAATGTTTTTGAATATTACTCTGGTTATTACCTTGAAGTACAATTCAAGACTTCATGAGAAAAAAATCCAGGATTTCCCTTGTGTGTCTCCAAATTTCTCATTTGGATCTAGGAACCTAGGAGAGGCTGGGACTGCATGTATTTTGGGTTTAAGCTGGTTGTGTTTCTGGGATGAAGTGGTCCTTCAAGGCAGCTTGCTTATCAGTTCAAAACCTGCAATTTCCTTTGGACTTTTGAAGCATATTAGCTAAGTGCATATTTGCATATTCAGGATCAATGAAATGCAGTTGGGCACTGAAGTCTGAGGGTTCACTAGTACAGTCACCAGCTCAATGCTGGTGTCTGGTTTTCTTCAGTAAAGCACAGCCCGTGCTGAATGTCAAGCTTATGAGAAGATCCTGTGCTTGCATGCCTCAGGTGAACTAAGGTGCCAAAGTAAGAGACGACTGCTTTGCTGAATCGGGACCTGATCACTGAGTCGGTTCCAGCCCACTGAGGATGAAAAGCATTACGAAAGCAAGGCTGTTGCCTGCAGTAGCAGCTGCAGAGCCCCTCCTGTGCCATGCGAAGTTATGAGTTGTGCTTGCCAGTGCTGGTTTTATGAAAATATCTTCTCATTGCTTTCAGGACGACAATATCATGCGATCTTTACAGCTCTTTGAGAACGTGATGTAACCGTGTCTCGTGAGCGCTGGAGGAGTTAGAGACTTTCTGTGTAACAAAGATCTCCTTTCTGGGTGAAAGCTTTTTACAATTCAGCCATGTTCAGTGTGTGAGGATTTTGTATGACATCTCTAACCAAATGGCAACCGAATGCAACTGATCCCACTTCTTCTCCCCAAGAGATGCCGGTGGACCTTTGTTTCGTTTTGGAAGCATGTGAATATTTTAATAAATCCTGATGAGAGAACTGCTGCTCAAAGTTCAATGAGTAATATACAGCGTTGTTTGCTAGGCACAAGTCCTGCTTTTAATCTAGCAAGCTTGATTACATATGATAGCACATGTCGATAGCTTACTCAGCCATCTATTGCAAGTGAAAAGTTCAGTCTATACTACCGTACAGCAAAATGTTTTATGAATGCCTTGCCGTTAATCTGCTTTGACAAAAGTCAAATCTACCAGGGCGGTCTGTAAACAGTGAACAGTAAATGTACCTAGGACATTAAGCAGACAGCCCGTGTAGCCAATGTCCCCATTTCTGCAGAGATCCCGCTTCTCCTCTCACATGCACTGGTGCCACCATGCTGAGTTTGGTGGAGTTTTTCCTGAACACATTAACCAGAGGATCTTCGTGCCAGGGTAAGCCAGAAAGGAGCAAAACGTGTGTTTGCACATATAAATATCAACCTACAGAACAAATCCTGTTCAATGATGGTAAGCTCTTGCAAGACTGGGCGGGTTTATAAGGGCTGGTACAGGAAGATGAATACCTGCTCTCGCCCCAGCCACCTTCGGCAGTCCCAGCACATGGTGGGACACCAAGTGATTCTCCAGTGCGCATCTCAGCAGCACCCATGGTCATGCGCTGTGGTCCTTCTGGTGTAGTTTGGCACATGCTTCCTAGGTTCATCATTTGAACGTTTGTAGTTTTCCATTGGACATTACAGTAAAGTATTGCCTACTTTATGGATTTATTTAAGCTTTCCAGTTTTACTTAGTGCAGAAAAGGGTGCAGATGATGCAGCTGTGTTTCCACATGCAGACCTTGGCACCCACAAAGTGCCCTGTAAGTTTAATTGGGAGCTATTTACTTGCTGTTAGTCTCAGAATCAGCTGCCAGGCCCATATGTCCCTTTGGGTAGTTTAATATTTTCTATAGCAAAGTCTTTTTTTCCTACAAGGCAGTTGCATGACTTGTACAAGTCGCATTTCCTTACTAATGCTAAATAGAATATTGATTTGGGGTTTTGTTGGTTTTTATTAGTAAAACAGAAAGAATCGTGCAGTGAATTTATACCAAAGTTGGATTTTGCCCAGTCAATTATTTGTTAGCTGTGGAACATGTCAGAGCCTGCTTTGCAGAAGACTCTTAAGAAAGTTAACACACCAGAGTGCCATTGCAGTCTCCAGGTGGCTGATGGCTGAGAAACCAAGGGAAGGAGAGAACAGCCAACTTTCCAGCTGCTCAAACCACACAGAGAGCAGAGTCCCTGCTGTAGTGCTACATTGCTCCCATGCAGTAAGCATATATTTTTATTGTATCCGATACTATATTACAAATACACTGTTAGCAGTGAAGATATATTTTAAAAATTATGTAAGTGGAAGCTTTTTATAATACAAAATATATAGAATGCCTCATTTCTGTAGCCCTATATTTTATAAAAATTTAATCTATTGAAGTATTCCTGACTATAGAAGTAGGTCTGATCAGTACTAGTGTAATGCTATGCTAATTCCCCAGGATAGGACATTTTCCCCTTTTACTGTGCTCCTCCGCACACTTCTATGTAGTCTTAATTTTATTTCTTTAAGTTGCCCACTTGTCATCAAAAGTGCTATTCAAGTGAGTGAAGTTACATGTACATAAGAATGACACCCTAGTCTATCCTGTTTATTGCTTTTCATACAAATACCATTAATGAATTCCTTCCCAGCAATGATACAGGGCATAGCAACTCCAATAACGTGCTGTGATTCACAGAAGTGATGCAGTGCTCTGAGATTAGCCTTGTCCTCTGGTTGTCCAGTATTGCCTATTTAGTTTTTATTTAATAGGCACTTGGTAAAGACATCAGCTGAAATAATGCACGATGTTTACACTGTTCCTTCTTGATTCTTCTTGCAATCACTTTAGCAAATGACAGAATTTAATGTAATGAATAACCTGCTTTTTTCCCCACACCCAAAGAGCGTCTGTCTATTATCAGTCTAAGCAGTTACCTTCAGCTGAGGGAAAAGTGGTCAAGATAATGGAAAACCAGCATTTGCATTGGGCTAGCGTAGTGCCTTTCTCCTCTAACAGTGTTGCTCCAAATGTGCTCTGAAGATGGCACATAGAGCCTGCAAAGTTTTGAATGCGCCCTTTTCAAAAGAAAACGCTGTTAGTTGCATGATAGCATGGTCCCTGAAGCTAAATTAATTTCTGGAGTTACTGTGATGAATTTGGCCTCAGCTGTGTTTTCTGTGTCTCCACTAGCAGAAGTGCCATACGGGTGGTGCAGGGGTGCCTGGGTCATAGGGGCCGTAACCGCTTTCTCTTGAGTGTGGCCCCAATCTGTCAACGTACTTCAAACGTTTGGACGTTACTCTCAGTACGTGCTTAAATGCGTTGCTGAAATCAGGCCACTATTAGTGACCCTGCGGTTTTGGCATCTCCTTTTCTGCTCCACTGTGTCAGTTTTCAGCTGCCGGTAATGGTGGGGGTGCGTTAGGCAGAGGGGGAGATGCTGAAAGCTGCACTGGTCCTGATTCTGCCCGTGAGGCATAACTAGCTTTGATTTTGGTCTCGCAGGAGTCCAGACCCCACCTGCGCATACCTGATGTTCAGCCCTGGGTTGCTGCCTCTCTGCTCCACTTGAAGTCCATTGTAGCTGAGATAGGAGGATTTGCAAAGTGACACGCAACAGCTGTGTTTTCACATAGCTCTAATTGTAAATTCTGTCTGTGGCACGGTCATCGCCTTTGCAAAACCATTTATTATCCTGTGTTTGTCTCTGATCCCACTGCTATCAGCCAGAGGCTGGTACGCATCAGTGCACAGAAGGCCTCTGGGTTTTCCACGAGCAGCATGTGTGCATATGGCAGGTGTGCTCCAGCCAACAGATGACAGAGATCCAGTGACTGTGAGAGAATCGTACTCTGCACGGAAATGTCTTTGGGTTTGTTTTTTATGTTTTCCGTGAATGTTACTTTGCAAACTTGCAAAGCCTCCCATCGTTCATAAATGGGGCTTGCAATATTTATGGCAAATACTTACTACGATGGCTTTCTAAATAAAACATAGTATGCTATTCTAATCTCATACCATCATAAATCCTACTGCCAGTATGCGGAAGGTAGTTACTATGCTGGCTTCTAAGTTACAGTTAGACTATCTGTCAGTGCTATCAGCTGTGCAAATTTTCTCAGAGTTGTGAATGTTTAAATAATGTCTGAATCATTAGTCTGACTGTTTCATTAGCTACAAACATTAGCCTGCATCTTCATGCCAGTATTTTCTAAAAAAAGCCTTTCTAACATGCATTTTAGGCAACAATCTGTTGAAAAATAGGAATGTGATTAATGATAATGCAAAAAAAAAAATGTAACGTGCCTGTTACCGTCGATGTTTGTTTTCCTGTTACTTTGAATGCATTGCAATATTGTGAGTAATCATGAGTCGAGCTATAAACCTGAGGTACAGATATCCTAAGGTTCAAGTATTGTGGGCAGAACTTTGGCATTGCCTGACTGCGACACATGTTGAGAACAAACGTCTGTGTGTCCATGTGTGACCTCTGATAAGATGGTAGCAGCAGTGCAACAACCTTTTTTTCTTCTTCATGGGGGTGCCATGAAGGACTTAAGGAAATGTGCAAATAATATAAATTGTGATAACTAAAGCCATGTTAATGGAGCAGCAATGCATAGCTTCACTCTTACAAATGCTATTCTCCAATGGCAATTTGTATTAAATTTTGTTGAATGGTTTTAAAAATGTTGGTTTTAATAATAAAAAGAAAATATCTGTAGGAGGGTGTCCTTTCTTAAGCACAGTATGTACTTTTTTTCTTAAGGGACACTGTCAGGTTAAAAATTTACAGTGAAACTTTTAAAAGCAGGGCTCTTATAAATGCATATCTATATGCATAGAGGCTGTTAAACTGCTGAACTGTGCCGTGAGCGTAACATTTACATGCTAATGATTTATTTGCATCCCTGATTCAGGGGTGCTCTTATATTTGGTGCAGTGACATCCATCTAGCTGATAGTCTGGCCCTTGTGTAAGTAAAGAGTTCAAAAATGTTCTTCTACCTGCATCACTGATAGTATCTCGGAGTAGTAAAAATTGAAAGCTTATAGGCATGTCTTTTCTCTTCAGTATTTTTGCTTAAGTATAACCAGGAGAACAGGCAATTGAGTTGAAGAAAAATGCAAACGCTATTTTTATTTTAGAGATAAGAAAAATAAAGGAAAACCTCGCAGTGTCCCTTTAGCTCTGGTTTGTTGTAAACATCCATTCTGACACATGGAGAAACGCAGAAGAAATTTTGCGAGACTATATATATGTGTGTACATATATATATATATATATTTAAAAAAAAAAATTTGCTAAACTCCATTCTGTAGGGTATAATATGTCTACCAGCACATCCCAGGAAAAAGAACATTCTCTTGCATACGTACAGAAATGTGAAAATAAAGTTGTCTGTGTGAAACGTGGTATTGGTCTCGCTCCAGTGCCTGAACAGGTTGTGTTGCCCAGCTGACCGCCCCCCCGCGCCGGGCCGGCTCTTGGCTGCGCAGACAGGGAGCGCGTGGCCTGGGGACAGCCACCTCTGCTACTGAGGCACCAGCCTGCTCGGAAGAGACCGCAGTTCCCTGTGGAAAATGCCAAATCTGACTTCTTGCTGTCTCTGCAAGGAAAAGGTGTTGAAGCTGCCTGTTCGGCACCTCTCGCTAGCTCCGAAGTGCACCCAGCTGCTGCCAGGCGGAGTATACTCTGGTCACCGGCACGTGCGTATGCTTTTTATTCGTTTGTCAGCACCAGGTTCGCTCGGGTGGCTGTCTGAAGTCTTAGTTACTGCTGTGTGAGGTATTAGACATCTCTGATTTTATTCTCAGCCCATCACCTTTGCAGGCTGAGCATCTCATCCTGCTGCCTACATGGTCTGGGGTGTTGCATCTGATGGTTTGAAGGGACAGTGGGGAAGAGGGCAAGTATGCACTGGCAATGAGGGCTGTCCCCACAGCATCTCTGGGAACGTCCTCCAGAGCACGGTAGGGTGAAACTGAGGCATATGCCACAGCTCAGCACGTGAAAAAAGTTACTTTTGAATGCAATAATGTGGTTTTTTTTCTTACTGTGAGATTAATTCTGCAATCTTTACTTAGCCACACAGGTCCAGCAAAGCTGCAAAGGGAAGAGGCCTGGACATGTTGGTGCATGAAAATCCACTTCTCTGCACAAGTAGAAGTTACCAGCTAGCCGATCCTCTTGCATTTGGGGCCAGAAGATGCATCCGAGATGGAGAAACATGGAGAAACCATACAGCATGCTGGGGAAAGTGAGGCTTGTATCCTGCTAGAGTGGGATGTGACTAGGAGCACTGTGGGGTAGCAGGTATCTGTTGGTCTGCAACCTAGATTTAATTTAACAAATTGCTTTAAGAGAAGAAATCCCAGATTATCATTATCTCTAAAGCCAAATATCTGGGATCAATTCTGAGAGGTCCAAGCCTAAGTGGAGCTGAGCACTCCTGCTGGAAAGAGGGCAGCTTGTTAACTTTCTGTCTTCCATCCTGAATTACCTCCTTAGCTGCAGCCTGTCGAAAACCACAGCATGTGCCCTTCCATTCAGCGCTCAGGGTTATTTCAACTCCTTTGCCTTTGTGAAGCAAATTCAAACTGGTGACAGTCGATAGAGTGACAGCAGACAAGTACAGAGGACGTGAATGAGGCCATGGGACGAGGTGACTCATATCTAGCACGGTCTTCAGTCGTTTAGGCCAAATGAAAGGAATATGCAAGAAAGTCTTTATAAATAAATGTTATTAAAAATAAACAGAAACAGCCAAACAAATTTGAAGACACAGCTACTAATTAAAGCTTAAAGAATAATAAAAATGCAGTTAAAGTAAAAACAAATTGGCAGGGTATCGGTAATAGTGGTATTAAATCCTCAGTATATTTAAATTCTCAAGTTAACATGGGAGGTTATAAACCACAACAGACCAGTCAAGGATAGACATCGCTTTACAAACTACCCTTGTAGTAAGTCTGATGAAATCAGGTGTCATCTGAAGCCTGATATTTGCTTGTCTGCAGGTGATAGCATTGAGGCCAGCTGAGGTGATGGTCACTCCAGTCTGCACAGCACTGGTAAATGCGTACCGGTTTCCAGTGGCAGTTTCTCTCTTTGAATTCTGTCCCAAAAGTGTGCATCTTGCAAGTCAGGAGTTAGGGTGATTTAGATGGAGGGGGTCAGACACTGTCACCTCCCCATGGGGCTCTCCTGTTGGGATGTACCAGTTGGTCTCGTAAGAAGAGTCAGCCACAATTTCAGCCCCTGAAATAACCCAGCTGTGGGATAGCTGTCAAATATTTAAAAAAAGAAAAAAGGGAGGTGAAGATAAATACATATGTGCATAAGAGGTCTAGATCTTTCGACTGCATTCACCTTTACCGAATCCAGGTATATCATATCTGTATATATGTGTACTAATCTGACTTTAGATTTGGAAAAAAAGAATAGTAATCAAATGGGACTGAGCAGCCTTGTGTTTGCTGTAAATTATGCTGCCATTTTTTTTTTCAGTTTTACCATGATGATTTTTAATACTGTTTGTATCTCATCATAGCACAGACCCTGGGGTAGCGTTAGTTAACAGGAGCTGTCCCAGTAATGATTCTTGCTCTTCTCAGAATTAACATGTCAGGTGCCATGTAAGTGGCACTTATCCCATGCACTGTCTTTCAGCTAGGAAAATAGGTTTGTTTCTGTAAAAATTAATTACACTCATCATAATTCAAAGCTCCTGCTTAAATAACTTGTGTTTAAGCAGCAAATAAATGGATGTCTGGGTTTCAGAAGGTAAGCTCTGACGGGGCAGTGAGGGGACTGTGTGTGCAGTGGTGTGTGCTGCCTGCTAGATGTCACCAAGATCCCTCCTGTGTGCGGCCAGGGCCAGCCGACAGAGCAGGCAGATTCCAGCGTGGATTGCATTTAATTATCCGAGGGGCAGATGTCAGGTGTCACGTAGTGCTGACTTGGCCACTTTCATACATAAACACCTTCCATGACTGGCTTTGAGAACTAATTAAAAAAAAACAGGTTCATGTAATACTTTTTTATAGAAGTGGTCATTAAAAATATGTCTAAAAATACATCTAAGAGTAGGGAAAGTAAACTTTGAAGAACAGAACCTAGGGGAAATTTATGATTTCTAATTCACAGAAGGAGAACTGAAGCAAAATTCTGTGTCCTTTCATTCCATCAGGTCTGCACTGGGATCAGGCGTGGGAGCTGCATAAGTAGAAATCCTGCGTGTCCTAATTGATTGGAGAGCTGGTGATGGACCTACCCTTGCTGCTTGGGCCAGGGGAGGCTGGTTCTTTGCAAACAGGAGACCTGTCCCACTCACCCTTCAAGAGCTGGAAAATGAACTGCCGATCTCCAGATCCTCAAGGGACGTGATTATTTCTGGCCTGTTTTGTTTAAACTTTCCTTTTTTGTTTGCAGAAGAAAAGCATGTCTTTCTCCATCTGTTCTTTCTTGTAGGGACTCAGAATCACTGTGGGCTCTGGCTGGAAACCCCCATGGGGGGAAGGTGCCCTCCTGGCAGCACAGAAGAAGATGCCGTATTGGATTGTGAAATTCCCCTGGGAACTCTCCTGCTGTCCTGTCCCTGGGGTTGCGTTTGGCCTGCGTAGGCAGCTCCCCACGCTGCACGCAGAGGCCTGTGGAAAAGCCAAGGTGGTATTGGAGTAATCTGCACTCCTAATTCAGGACAAGGGCTTCTGGGAGAAACTGGCAGTGCTTCTGGTAGTGGGGAGAGGGGAGTATTTCCGTTAAAAACCTGGGACACTTTTAAAGATACTTCTTGTTGGGATTTGCAACCACAGCCAGAGAATGGGGACAGGGTTGCAGCACAACAAAGCAATGCTTTGCTCATAGGAATCAGTTCTGATCCGAAGTCTAGCTGCAGAAGAAAATCAGCCCGGATGGTTACTGCCCTCACCTAAAGCCAAGAATCCAGATAAAAAAATGTAAGAATGAGGCCATTCTGGTCAGCCTGAACACTCCTCACTAAACCCTGTGACCATCCTTTCCTATGCCACAGGCTTTCTTGTGACCATATCCACTCTGTCTCCAAAACTCCAGCCACGGCTTGGGTTCCTCTGTCTGCAGCTGAAGGGGGCATAAGAATGTTAAAGCCATGTTGCCACTTTCCTGGTTTTTTAGAGTATGTGTTTAGTCTTTATATTTGCAGGGAAAGCCAAGGAGCATGTACGCTGATGTTGTAAAGGATGAAGGTGAAAGCACTGCTTTCAAAAAGTACGGTCAACTCTTTTGTTAAAATGTCTGCGAAAAGTTAGCACTGATCCAGAACCTTCCAGAACGATAGTAAGTTATTAGAAAGTGTTGATTTTAAAAAAATCAAATATTGATTTTATAATCCCAGGATTAGATTGAATTTGTTGACATTTTCACAGAAACTTATGCAACCTTTTTGTTCTAATTACTTCATTGATTTATTTATAAATCAGTATAAATTGAAAACATAATCATGCAAGGAGATGGAAGACAGCACAATGTTTTCTGTCTGAACAGACGTTCTAAATTTTAGAGAACTCGTAAGTCTGTTGTATTTCTTCATGTTCCGTTTCCTTCACACGGTATGAGCTGTTATGGAAAACCATTTGCCGCTAAGTTACCAACCAGTTCTATATAAGAAAAATAATATGATTTTTAGTGGATGAGCATTGCATTGATGGGAGAAAAGACCTATCTGTGCTGTAATTGATAATTAGTAAAACTCCTTGGAAAAACCTATGTGTTTCTATGATGAACTGAGCTGCAAAAATACTTCTAAGTTGTTTTCAATTTTTGTTTCTGATTTTTTTAGAATTTATCTTGAATTTGTTTTATTTTGCACTAATCTGTGATATCGTAATGCTAAAATCTTTAAGGACATCTGCTACATACAAGTTATTGACCTGTTTTCTAGATCAGTCTCCTTTTGTATTCAAATGAAACAGCTGGACACAAGCAAACAAAAGACACTTTGAAATGAAAAGAAGGTAAGAGATTTTAATCGGAGCAATGCCTTGCAGTGATTTGAGCAATAAAATAAAATGAACAGAATATTTAAGCTTTTAGTTTACTCTTTACTGTAGCAGTGAATATTTTAGTGCATGCTATTAAGTAATGTGTAAGAACGCAAAACCAGGAAAATATGATCTAGATTTTGGCAGCTTCAAAGTTCAAAAGCAGAATTTCAGAACTTGAAAATTCACATTTCTGAGAGCACATTTAATCCCCATTTGGAACAGAAATCTTATTACAGCCTGTGAAGAGGGTATTCCAGGGCTCAAGCCACCCCACTCAGCTGGGCAAAAAAAGATCATTGCAGAAATCAGTGTGACGTTGCAGAGACCTGTAGGTAACTTTAGATACAGTAACAGCCATGTTCAGGAATTGAATAGACAAGGAGAGACGTACTGTTCGTTTACTGTAGCTTTACTATGGGTTTGGTATGGTATTTATTATACTTGTGTGACCTCTGTGTTGACATTATCTGAACACCTTGCCATCTCCTGTGCGTATCTCTAGAGCCCCCGGTTAGGCTGGGAGGTGCTGCCTCGTGCCAGTGTTTGTGTAGGAGCTGAGAAGAGCCATACGATTATGGAGGTAATTTTGACAGGGCCAGAAACTAAGCTGATCTTTCGCATACTAGGTGAGTGCTTGTGCATTAGCTATTCCTTCCCTCCAGGGGCAAGTCCATGGAGTAAGAAGATGCCCTGTTGTAAGGGTTTGGAGCAAGTTAGCAGCAATGGGCTGGAGCTCCCTTGGGGAAGGAGACTGAGGTGCCTCATGGTACTGACAAAGTCTGGAAGGGATAGACTAAACCCTGCCTGGGTCTGCGTTAGAGAGCAGAGAGAACACAAAAATGTGACAAAGCTGGTCAAACCCGTTCCCCATGCTGGGATTTTTTCTCCTTTGGCTTTTTTTAGTACTTGGCAAAGAGGAGAGAAATAGATGTTGCTTGGCTGGTCTTCTATGGTTTCGCTCTCGCGGTATTTTTAGTGCACTGATATATGGGCACCTGGGCCCTGGCTGCACGGGCTTCTTCCTCGTTTTCAATGAGAGGCAGCACTGCAGCTCTCCCAAACCCTCAGCTTCCATCCACAGCATATGCAGAGTTGGGAATTAACCCAGAAGACAGCTGGCATTCAGATATTGGGGTATTGGCACAGGAACAAGCAAATGGTCTCGGGCATCCATGGGGAATAGGCTGTACCCATCCTACGGCTTGAGGCACCTCTGAGTGCTCCCCCGCTCCCTCCATGGAGCTGGGCAAAATATCTAGCGTTGTCATTATTGCGGTGATGTAATAGATTTTATAGTCACCAACATTGTCCAGAAAATATCACCACATATCAGTATAGTCTGAATTTCTCAGTACAATGGTTTCTTTTCTTAACACCAAAGTGTCATTTGTTAAAATAAAACAGCGTTTAAAGGCTCCTGTACTTGCACTGCTCATGTTGAGTTTACAGGAACAACCATGTGGGATCTGCAGCTGAGTTACCCAACGTTCAGGGATATTTTGGGATAGTGTTGGTGTTCCGTAGTCAGGTGAAGGAACAGAGGCGTGCTAGTGCAGTGCTGTCTTTGGCCATGAATAGGGGCTCTTAAGCAGTTACGAAAATGAATTTTAGCTTTTAGAGCAATGGATGAAGGAGGGATCTGAAGAGTGAAAGCAAACCAGTACAAGAAGAAACGATAAAGCTTTTGTGGTGAAGTTGTAGTGGACTGATTTAACAATATGAGAATCAGACTATAAGTCCATCTAGTCTTTCACAAGTTCCATCCTTTTTACATACTGTTATTCTATTTGTCACAAAGGCACCATACCCTCTGCTTGTTCCCTGAGTCCCACACTGAAAAATATCTTCCAGGGGCCTCAGTGAAACTGGAGTGAGCTGAGTTGGCCGGAGAGGAGCCAGGCAAGATGCTGTACTTGCAGAGCACGAGGCTGACCCTGGTGCCGAGTCACAGGCAGCAGCTCCTGGACTGTGCAGGAGGGTGTTCACAGAGGAGAAAGGATAATTATTTTTTTTTTCTTGCTTCACCCATGGGTAATTCACACAGTATTGCTCCAACTTTGCAAAGCAGATTTTTCCTCCAGGCAGAGGCTGCTACAGGACACTTGGGGATCAAAGAATTTGGAGTACCTCAGTACAGGGGTCTGTAGTGAAAATGTTTTGCTCTTAGAGAGCAAGTGCTGGCTATGTCTCCTATACAGTCCCTGTCTGGCAAACGGAAAAACAAAAGGCCATGTTGTTTGTTCAAGGTTGCTGAGAATGTAAGTGAAAGGCAATTAAAAAATGTGATAGTGAGTCCCCAGTTATTAATCTTTATTAGAGTTAAATTTTCCCTTGCAAATGTGACATGCCATCAGGTTTCTGTCTCGAGAGTGTGCTTTGTGGGACATGACAGGAAAGAGTGCACAGCATTCCCAGAGTAGCTATTAATTTCCCAAAGCGCTTTTAGCAGATGAGACTTGGAGAACCAGCTAACCCGGGCCAGGGTGGCACCTTGAACCACTGGCGGGGGGCAGCTGGAGACACTGCTGTCACTCTGTCGTTCATACCATGTAATGCAATGCAGCAGCTCTCAACAATGGTTACAACTCACCAGGCTTGCCAGGCTGAAACAAAAACTGCGTAGCGTGTTTTGGGGTAGTGGTGTAGCTTCTCTCATTAGCCGTTTTTATTTGAGTGGTAACTCCTTTAACGTGGTAACAGAAGTAAACTGTAAATAATTGCATGAGTGACAACGTCAGTTCCTTCTCTTGGCGATCTCCCCTTTGATATAGTGCACGCATTCACTGGCAGGCAGATATATGGCCCTAACATAAGCAAATTCCCTTTGATAATCGTATTGGGGCTCTGCCAGGGCACCTGGGTACCAACGGTCCCATGGGGACATACTGGTCAGTACTTTTCCAGATGCCACGTATCTTCTTCAGGGGTGCGTGATGATCTGACGTGACCGTAGATGTTGTGGTAAGTAGGCTATAGGGCCTTCAAGGACACCAGACATTTTCTCTCTGTCAGATAGTTATCAGTGTCATACCAAAGGTCATGTTCTCCATCAGCTCACAAGTGTTTCAGTGATTTTTGGTAACAGGAACTTGTTATTTTATTTGTGCCAGGGCTGGAGGTACTTTATACTGTAACAAACGTAAACAGTAAATAATTGCATGAGCAAAAACGTTGGATTTCTTCCTCCTTTCTGCCATTCCCCTTTTGGTTTGGTGTGTGCATTCCCTGGTGGACAGGTATATGTCCCCGATACATTTTGAAGATCAGGAATGACCCTGAGAAGGAGTGTCCTGAAACTTAATTTATCCCAGACGCACAAGGAGCATCGATCTGGCTCTGACCCAGAGCCTGTGGGAAGCCGATGCCAGCTCCATCACACGCAGAAGGGGCAGGAAACTCTGCAGGTAGCATGTACTGAACTATGTAAATGCTGCTAAGACCTTTTCTTTATCTTTTGAAATGCAAAACTGATGGTAAGTCTGCAATAATTTCTTTTTATTCCTTTAAAATATTTTCGTAGTCCCTTGGGAAACCTCCATCATATAAAATTTCTCTCCTTTTCCTTATTTCCACAGTGCTCAAAATAATCTACTCCAAAGGTAAATATTTCAGTGAATATTTCAATAAAATGAAAGGTGTGTGTTGTGATACCATTCAAACTCAGTTTTGAAGACCTGTAAGTTCGTGCCCTCAAAAGGAAGCCCAGCAATTTCTTTGTTCAGGCTATTTTACATCCCATCATAGTTCAAAGCTAAGTTAGTGTTTCACCCTGGGCTGCAGTAAATTAGATAAAACAGTATTTCCTCATTCACAGAGTAACAACAGTTACCCTTTTACTTTGTCTGCACTGCTCTGTTGTGCTGATGAAAAAACATTGCTTAATCCCTTCTAACAACAGCTGAGACTATTTTTAAACAGAAAATATGTTTCTGTACTGCACTGCCTATTGCTGAGGCATTTTTAAGACTGCTAAGCCTCAACCTATTCTAGGTAATGAGAGCTGTTTTTCTGGTGGCATGCATACTGCTACTATTTTATAAGCTAAATATAAAGCTAAACCCATGTGAACTTCAGGGTGATTTTTTGACTCCATTTTGTTTCACCCAGAAGCAGAAAATTCTTGTTCCTTGGAAATTAATCTTGGAAATTACTCTAAGTGGTCTATGGTTAAGCTTTTCAGAGATGTCATTTCCACCGGAGGTATCAAACACTTGCACGTCTGGGCCCGGTGTGGCTGATGATTGTGTACCTGAACGACTTTTCGCCGAGGAGCAGTTGCCATGCCTGCTGTGCTGGAGCTTCTCTTGGGTGAGCGGCCCTGGGACTGGGACTGGGACTGGGCATGTAACGGAGAGCAGGGGCTTCAGGTAAGACATTTATCTGCTCTCTTTTACTCATCTGCTGGTAGTGCATGTTGCTACTTTCATATCCCACATGGATAATGTGAATCTCATGTCTTCCACTATCCAGAACTCCTCAGCTCAAAAATAACATAAACCAAGAATTATCATTCTTCAGTAGTGAAAATAGTAACATATAGCATTGTCTTATAACCAACATCCAGCCACTTCAGAAGCAAAACATTGCAGTGTGTCCATATCAGCTCTCCATGATTGTTCAGAACAAAATGAAAAGCCAAAAGATTTTGAATTGGGTACATTGCTGCAGTGCTTCACGAGATGTATAGAGGTGCTGAGGGGTCCCTGCTGCATTGTCACCTCCCCGAGGCATTATGGCTGCTCCAGCGCAGACACTACTGTGCCGCAGAGGGGATGAATCCCACCATTAAGTGCTATCTCATTTGGAGAGAAGGAAAAAGCATTCATGTAGTAAAGTGTTCATCCAAGTATTTTGGAGTTTAATTTTTTTTTTCTTAAAAATATCCACACCCCCACCCTGAAAGAAAAGAAATACAGGCCTAGGTCCTTTAGGGGGAAAGTTCTTACTTTTAAGTCTTTTAATTAAGCTTCTTTTATGTTTATGGTGTTCAGAAGAGTTCCAAAAATCATGCACTCCCTATAAAAATAACTTTCCTTCTCATGAACATGCAAACCTGAAACTAGTACTTACTGTAGCTTGCCTAAGTACATCTTCATCTGATCTGCTGTCTCAGAGTGTATTTCATCCTATTAACCTAAAAGTAAGCAACAATTTCCAATAGATCCTAATCTAGTGCCAGTTAAAATATCTACCCAGCTTTTGAGAGCTGAAGTCACTTATATGGGTGAAATACATATTTAAGAAGTTAGGGAGCAGAAGGGAATGGCATCATATCAGGCAAGAATTTTGGCCAAAGATTAAATCACAATTGTGCATTAATCTGAGATAATAACAAAATGTTGTGCACCCAAAACTGAGTGTCCAATTAATTGTCTGTTCCCAAACTCATTCCTGTATCTGACAAGAGGTTACACAGACCTTTTTTTTCTTCTTCTTTTTTTTTTTTTTTTTTTTTTACTTTTAAAGTGTATTCTTTATCTTTAAAGCAAAGTTAGAAAGCTGTGCAAGAGTCTAGGCATGAACATTGGGTGCTGATGTGCACACAGATAAAATAATGTTCTCAGGTTGTAACGGGCAATGTCATAATGGGAATAATTAAATGGTGTTTCGGATCAGAAAAAAACATGCCTGGTACCAGTCCAGAACTTTTGTTCCTGCTTGAAATATTTTCTTCATTCAAGTATCAGCAGTATTGGCACATCAGACCTGTTAAGAACAAGACAATATTGGTGACAGAGAATTTGTTGTTAGCATTGCTTGGTTTTCGAAGAGCGGCTGGAACCTGGAATGTGTTTTACAGCAAATAGCTGCCTAGCCGTGAATAATTGATGGTGTTGGGTAAGGTTTTGCAGAGTGCTGGACGCTGAGCTGCTGAGAGGTTGGCTGAGGGCTGCCCAGGTGTGGTCAGCTGCTCGGCAGACACATCAGCTGAGGAAACCACGCTGACAGGCAGCCGTCCTGCAGCCAGTTCCCCTCTGCCCTGTGTCTCCATTCATTGGCAGTTCATAAAGTGTTCACACATTGCAAGGGGTTTTAAATACTGGATGAAAGGTAAGATGTCACCTATTACTTCTGTGACACATAAATTCTGTTTTGGAGTAGGGTGCTATGCTACTGGGGCGGTGTCCATGGGCAGCCTGGACTTGCCTGACCCTTCAGTTTGCCAGAGAAAAGAACAACAAATCCTGGTGACTGAGAGTCAAAGAGAAGATCAACAGAAAAGCATGTTTCCATGAATTTTGTCTTTAGAGGTCTCTAGGGGAGACAGTGTGAACAGCTATTATCTCCATTTTTCATGTGGGCAGCTAAGGCACGGAGCAATGCCAGAATTTCTCAAAGCAACACAGAGGCTTGCTCTAACCTGTGACGCTGCTCAGCAGCTCGCGGCCCTCTTTTAGCCCGTTGTTTTGCCGGAGGACGTCTCTGTCCTGCGATGTGTCGGGGTGCAGTGTGTGCAGGCACCTCTGGGCAAGGTGCTGGGATGGGGTGGGCTGGCAGGCGTGCAGGGCACCGCGCTGCAGGGACACGGTGCTGGGAGGGCCAGGACGGGGGAACGGGCGCCCCGGGAGGGCGGCAGACCCTGCGGCAGGCAGCTGTGCTGGGTCAGCCTGGCCGGCCGCTCCTCCGGCCGCTCACGTTAACAACGAGGATCGCATTTGAGGCACGGGGAGAAAAGGGCTGTTTGCTTGTTTTCCAGCTGATCAACTAAGAACACTTGAAAAGGTGGGGAAAAAAATTGCTGTGTTGGATCTGCCATGTAATTAATAGGGAAAAAAAATATAGCCATGCTAATTACATCTCCCAGACCTTGGTTTTCTGAGCTGTGGTAGGTACCTGGTACATTAAAGCCCCTTTCCTAGTGCAGGAGGAAACTCCAGAGCAGAGGTGATGTAGGGACAGGAGCTGGGCTCTGAGGGTGTCGGTATGTCCTGCTCTGCTCCCATCCCACACGTGACGAAGGGAAGGGAAGTGGGAAGAAAGGGCCACTACCTGGATTTCGATGTTCTTTGGCAAAAGACCTCAGCTGACGGTCATGGCTGACGTGCATTGCAGCCAGGGCCAGGGAGCACGCCAGGGAGCAGGACCCTGGGTGGGAAAGCACAGGCTGGGAAGTGGTTCCTGTGCAGCCTGAGGAGTCTGGTTTAAGGTTTGTGTTTGCTTTATTGTTTTACCCAAAAAAGAGTATACTGGTAAGACCGAGTGTTCTATTTTCTTTGTTGCTGTAGAGACCGTTGTCAAGTCACAGAGTTTGCTGTAGATAAGTCTATAGTATAAAATGACACTTCTTTTCTCACAATATAAGTTTTCTGCCTCCTCTTTCTATCCTGTCTTCCAGGCATTTATTTTAGAAAAGCTAGAAATACAAGTTATGCAAAGGGTCTGGATTGATAGTTGCCTTAGATGTTGAAATGGGTCGGAATCACTGCTGGCGTGATGGTGTTTGGCTCCAGGTCACTGCTCTAGCTGGGCCACCGCCTCACCCTGCTGTGCACTGGGCAACCGCTCCTTGCTGCAGGTAGTCTTTGGCAGGAGCCCAGCTTTACCTCTCTTTCTAGCAAGAGTGGGTGTTGCTGCTGTTTTAAGCTGCCAGGAGCCCAACACATAGCAACAGAAAATAAATGTGGTATGAGCCGATTGATTTATCTGCATTTTCTAGCCCCGCAATTAATTCTGCTTTTGAGAGGCAGAACCAAAGCAGCAAGCATGCCGTAATGCCAGATCGGAGCTGATAATGTATTCCTCCCTTCCTCCGTCCTTTGCTAGTGCAGAGATCAGCCTGTTAAGGAATAACCTCCCAAAGCACCAGCCTGCCCCAGCGAGGATCGTCGCCGGCTGCACCGCGGCAGAGCAGAGCCTGGCCGGCAGCTGGAGACAGAGCGGGAAGCCACAGGTGCTGGGGACGGGGGGAGGTGGC
>JAOBAS010000040.1:3315015-3349102 GCA_025311575.1 Elanoides forficatus | reverse complement strand
GGGGGGGGGGGGGTGGCCACCCACCTGCCATGCTCCCAAGAAGGCACGAGGCTGCAACCGGCTGCACAGAGCTGGGAAGTCACTGCTCTAACCTTCCTTTTTGCCAAATTGCTTTGAAACTTATTGTTACTGCACGGATAACACTTTCTCATTATCTTAAGAGCTCAGTGGCCCCGAGTGCTGGCTGGTGGCGGTGTCTGCATGGCTGTGCGTGGATGAGGGCTGGCTGCTGGGCAGTGGGCCAGCACGTGGGGCATCTCCTCTTGGGGGCAGCTGCAGCTGGTGGCTGCGTACGACTGTTAGACGTGAGGTCTGTGGGGATGTTTCTGACCCGGGAGCAGTGGTCGGGAGGCAGTGCTCACGGGTGCCAGCAGGTGCCCAGAGGCCTCCCGGTAGCACAGGCACAGCAGTGGGCTCCCGGTCCTGGGGACGTGGGGGCTCAGTGAGGAGGGGAGAGGGGGAGCTGCTCTTTCTACTGCTTGCCTCCCCCCCCACCCCCAAGGAGGCTGCACCCCCTCTCCCTGGTGACACGCTCCTTTTCTCTCAATTTCTCACTCGTGGAAGCTGGGGTTATGTTTATCCCAGCCCTTAAGGCTGCTAAGAAGCTAATTCAGATGTCGTAGTTAAAAGCTACAGCACCTAAGCAAGCATTCCTGCTGGGGAGTGTTTCCTGTCTCCAGCCCAACAGCACGCTGATGCATCACTTGGGAATGCAATAGGTGCAAGTGCAAAGTCAGTGCAACAAAGAGGAGACGCTGAGGAGAAGGCTGCTGCCAAGGCAGTCTCCCTGAGCCACTTGTAAAATTTGGTGTTTAAGTGTCTCTGTGGGTGGCTTGTGAGGGAATTTCTCTCTAAGGCAAAAGAAGTAAGTTGAATCTATGGTCTCTTTTACAAACCTTTCTGATTCAGTCAAGTGGAATCTGTGTGGCTGTTTTTTCATCCTGACTTGTGTCTTTTTCATCCTGTCTTTGCATCTTGCAGTTCAGGACTGGACTGTTCATATATGTACAGATTGAAAAGTAAGAACTGGAAACATTGCATCCATTTTTGAGGCATACTCTGATCTTCTTAAACCAGGATCGAGAATGTCATGTGAGCTCTTAACCAGCAAACAGTGCTTTGGTTATCAAAAAATCAAAATCTCATCAAATCGATACCTGAGCACAAAGAAAAGACAGAGACTTTCCCTTCCCTGTGGTATTCCTGTTGATTATTATGTGCAGAAGGCATCAGTTTACCTGCACTGTAATAGCAATATGTGTGTCTTTTTACACTGTGTTTTGAGCGAAGGCGTATCCTTTGGGGAAGTGTTATCGTGCTTGTCTTCTGCTGCGGCACAGATGTAGGTGTGCCTCTTTTTCTATATGGACATGGCTCTGGACATCCTGTAGGCAGGCAGTGACATCTGGCAGCTGCTACCAGGCACGTAACCAAACCATGGGGGTGCTACCTGCACATCTCCTGACGTTGCAGACTGCCTGTCCAGGGCTGTCCTGTCCTTAAGGACAGTGCAGATAGAGCAAAACAGGCTGTGCTCACCGGAGAAAATCAGTTTCTGAAGTGATGCGTTGGTAACAGTGTGTTAGTGCACAGAACAGGCTGTGTGTCTGTGTGTGTGTCTAACTTCTCCAAAAATCTGTGGCCAAAAATGCAAATGGTGGGAGTACGCACAACGGACAGCCAAGGCCGTTGCTCTGGATTCATCTTGCCAGCTCAGAGATTCGTAAAAGGATGCAGAGCTGTAATACTCTTCTTGAAACATCAGGTGCCTTTGGTGTGAAATACAACTCTAATTAAATGTGATGGTGTGGCTTTCACGTTGCTACAGTGGATTCATCGATATGAAGAGGGCAAATGCTTTGACAGGGGGCTTGGGATGATGAATGGCCTTGCGCATGCTTTGTGTTTTGTTGAAATTATAGACACCTGCTAAGGCTGAAGCTTTATTAACAGACACCCTATGAACTGTGGCATCTTTTAGGCATATGTAAGTAGAAGATGGGGGGCTGCAGGCTGAAAGACTGCTGTTGGCTGAGCCAGTGCCATGTCAGGCCTCATGGCTTTTACATGGCATGGTCTTGGCTGAAGCTTAGGTGACCTCAGGCCAGGTAAGAGAACAGCAGCACAGCGGTCTGGCCTGGCATCTATTCTCAGCATTAAGGGCGTATTAGAGGAAAAGTTACACTGAGCATTGCTTGTGTAATCTAACCCTGAATAAGTAATGGCCAAGTGAGCTAGTTATAGCATAAAAGCAGTTTTTCAGGTTTGAAAGGCTGCTGCTGCACTCTGTGCCCTGAGAGAAGCTCACGGCTTCTCCGCGGCGCAGGCAGCACTGTGTTGCATTTCTTTGCAAAGTAAGTTTTGCACTCTGGATTAGCAGCTGCTGTGCTGCTGGTGGGCAGTTCTGCCTCAGCTTCCGCTGCTTGGGCGTCCAGGTGCCCTCCCAGTGCTGGCAGCACACGGTCACGGCTGCAGGAAGCGAGTAAAAGAGCTCCTTTTTGCTAAAATTCAACCGCAGGTGAATGGCGGAATGGCTCCCTCCAGCCTCGGGGATCCAGATTACGTTTCTCAGAGCGGGTGGCCCGCGTCCGGGCTGCCAGCACGCTCTGGCTCCTGCCAGCAGCGATGCCAGCAGGCAGCAATGCAGGGCTGCGGGCCAGAGCCCCCGGCCCGCTCCGGGTGTCCCCTGGCGTGCCCCCCTGCGCCCCGCAGCGATGTGGTGCTGATGGCGCTGGGCAGCCTCTTCCCGAGGCTGGTGTGGTCTCGGCCCCAGAGCTGCCTTTGGAGCTGAGCAGAGATCTGTGTGTTCACAGAATGGAAACTCTGCAGCCCAGTGTAAGAAAATGTAACAACTTAATTTTCCAAAGATTTCCTCCTCCCTTCAGAAAAGGGATGCCTTCAGTTTAAAACAGAAGTAGTCCATTTAAAACAACAGACTAATGAATATGTTAGCCCTTCCTCTTTTGCAAGTTTAAACACCTCATCTTTCCTCAGAGAACAGCTCTAAATCATTTTATTTGCAAGCCCTAAGCAGGAATTTGTATTCATGGCAAGACATTTATTGAGTTAATTTATTTAAGGCTGGGGCATAATTTCTAATAATGGAAGAGTCCCTAGGCCCAGTGAAATTGTCTCCCTGATAGGGCATTAATATTTTAAGGGGTTATAATACTCTGTCAATTGATCTGTGTCTTTTAGGGAGTAGGTTAGCAGTTACTGATGATTGTTCGTATGAAGGATTATCTTAAATAAAGGTGGTGCTCCACAGACCAATGCCTGCCACAGGGCCGCATCGCCACGCCAGCTGGGAGGGCGGTTCAGCGTTCGGGTAAATGGGCGCGAATGAAATGAGGAGGAAAAATAAGCGCAAATCCGCATGGTAGCTGCTGCTCCCGCAACCCCGGGCACGGAGGGCGGCATGGGGGAAGGCCGCGATGCCTTCGTGTGTACGGCAGTCTTGCTGTCAACCAGGATCTCCTGAAGAGACGTGAAATCGGGCGCTGATCTGAGCGAGGAGGTGTTGGCACATGCTCTGCAGGAGCCTTGTTCATCTTGGCAGATAGTCTGACTCTTACTGACGACAGTTAAGAGACAAGTAACTTGACCTCTGAGTACCTTAATTTCTCTCTTCTTAAAAATTGGGAATGCTTATGCTATTTCCTGAGTGATTTAAAAAGAAGAGGAAAGTTCAAATAAAAAAAAAAACATTTTTGTTTGTTTTACTGCTATATTAAATGGCATGTTGCACCACAAAACATGGTGCTGAATGGCCTTTAAAAAGAAGGTAACATAAGAACGAATCCAGATTAAATACCTTTAGGTAAAGCCTGCCTCAGGGAAGGGGTGACAAGACCAGGGAGGCCCGGGCAGAATTTGATGGGGCGCGTTCAAGCCCTCCCAGCCCAGGCCGAGAGCACCGAAGCGTGGCAGTGCGGTGGCCTGGGGGAGGGGACAGCAGAAGCAAGTGGTGCAAAGCTGCTGCCACACTGTTGGCAAGAGCTGACGAACCTGAAAGGGTACCGAGGCGCCTTCAAAGTCTGTCACCTCGCGTCTGGTATTTTGAGTGGATTAGATTTTAAGTTTTCTTATAACCCACAGAGGCGCCTAGTTGGTGGGGAGCATTAAATGCAGGAGTCAAATTTAGAGCGTCTGAAGACGGCTCTGTGCCGGGCCACAGCTCTGCTCCCAGGACGCATCTCCTGTGCTACATGGAGCAGGCCAAAGGCAAACAGCGTGGGGGGCACTTGGTTTCAAATCCAGTTTTCTTAGCGGCAGCTACTGTGGGCAAGTCAGTCACGCTTTTTCAGTCCTGCGTCTGCTTCTAATTATTGTCCAGAGGTGACTCTTCTCATGTAATAACCTTATTGCGGCTGCAAGGTCACACAGTTAATGGGCACACAAGGGACCGGCCTGCCAGTCATTGCAGCCAGGTAATCCTGCCATGCCAAAGCATTGTGACAGCTTTAGAAGTGTTATAAAGAAAGCCAAATTGTTCACACGAAGCTGCAGTGGCCTCCTGTGGGTGTGTTCGCTGGCTTCGAGTATAAGGTTTTTATTCATGTATAAATTATTCCTCCTAATGCAATAGGTAAAAGCATTAATCTCCTAAAAGCTAAGTTCTGCTCCAAGTGAAATGCTGGTGCTTTGTGTTTCTATGTGCATGGCTTTATTGTGGATATTGAGTATTTCTTGAGGAAAAATGAATGTTGGTGTGGAAGGACATGCATCTGCAGTGCAGCCTTGACTGTGCTGCCTGCAAGAGCAAAATAAACGTGTTGGGAAGAAGTGGGCCGTGGAGGCATTCAAGACATTACGTGGCTGGTTTTCCCCGAAAACTTACTGCGGTGAGGAGCGTTTCACTGCCCTACAGAAATTCAGACTAATGTATGTGTAAGATGAATGATTACGTCTGAACTGTGTTCCTTGGGGCCCCATCTAATATTTTTTTTCTTACATGCTCGTTTGTCAGTGTGTTGTCAAGCCTTCAATTAATGAGTTACTGGCAGCTCTATTCATCCTTACTCCCTCCCTTCAGCCACGCTGGGTCCTTTCCCCTCCTTGGCAAGACGCTGCTGAGGTTGGCACGCCACAACACCCGTCTGCTCGGAGGAGGCAGATGCTCAGCGAGAATGAAGACAAAATAAAGTGATTCTGTCCATCACTCCTTTCCTCCTCCGAGAGGTCAGCGAGTCCCTCCTGCTTTTCCTCCTGGAGGGGCGGGCCAGGGCACGTAGCAATTGCTCCACTAAATCCCATTCATTGCTTACCAGCCCTGCAGGTCTGCCGGCAACGCGCTTCGGGAGACGGGGCGCAAAGCGGCGATGGAGACTAGCCAGCACAGTGCTGCAAGGGAAACTGTTCCCCTTTGTCCTGGCCATCAAAGGTGACCAAAGCAAGCAATTCAGAATTACCCAGCGCATTCTTATTTTACATTTACCTGTTCCCTGGAAGCTTGGAAGAAAAATTTCTGCGTGTTCACTGTGGACTTTGTGGCCATGTGTCTGCTGTAGCCTTTTGGGGTATCACCCGTGCCCTTGGTCCGATATAATGTGAGAATAATCAGAAGCAAAATGTCTGATGTATTTTCTCTGTGTATTCCTTTGTGCCCCTCTAATTCCATTCAGTCTAAATGACACAGTCTCATTCATTCTTTCCAAATTCTGCTCACATGAGACTCTTTCCATAATAATTACCTTTTATTGCCCATTTCCTCCTCTAGCACACCCAGAATTGAACAGAGCACTCAGTAAAGGTCCTCAGTAAACCACCTTTGTTTTATTGTTAATTTAACAAGTACCTAGTCATTATCCTCTTCTTTGCATGTGCAGTTTGGAAGGTACTCGGGGCACACCATTTTGTGTCCCTCGAGGGAGTTAATCTTGTGCACGCTTGTCTCGGCTGATAGGAACAAGAATAATAATGTCTCACATAAAATACCTGCACATACACAATGGAGGAGACTCAGTGAGCAGAACTGCTGAGGTGGGAGGGACCATATATGTAGGGTTACGGTTACAGGGCTGGCAAGCAGAGAGCAAAATCATAGAAAGCAACGTTGCTGGGCTTGTGATCCGTCTGCCTGTTAGAGGAGGGAAGATGAAGGTTTTGCACCCAGCCCTGGATCCCTGCCGGCAGCGAGGAGCAGCTTTGCTGGGTGAATGAAACCTGAAGGAATTGCCCAACATGACTGAGCACAGACAGCTGTGAGCTCCTGGATCTGCAGCCACAGGAGATTGACAATTGCAAGCGAGTTTAGGTTAGAGCTAGACTTAAGGTCTCCAGCGCAGGAGAAAAAGAGCTGTCTGGAGCATGCCAAATTTCTGTATGAAATCGTAATTATTTCTAAATTTTATGTACATTGTATTTGCTCAAACAGAGTAAATGAATTGACCAAACAGAAGCTGAACTTGACATTTTGGAGGAAGAGTTTATTTCACGTAAGTAAATCTCAGAAACCTTCATTTTGATATAATTTAAGATTTTCTGTATGTATTTAAAGAACTCAGGTCTGCAAGCTGCAGGCAGAGCTGTGTACCATGTTGGGTGGGCAGATCTGAGCATAAGCTGCCACTTCCCACAAGTAACTTGAAGGATGAGAGTCTACATCTTGAAAATATAAATGCATTACCTGGGCATGGTTTTAACATTCTTACATAAGGACTGAATTTAATTTTATGTAAACCCTTCTTGTATCTTGGAGTTGCTTCTGGCTTGCATTGGAATAAGTAAGACTGGAATCAGGCCTGCAGTGCGTGGGGTGTCATATAAGTAGTAGGCCTCGTTCCCCTCTCTCTCATACTAAGAGTAGTACTATGTGTAGAGTCTGTGTATACGAATGTACGTGCCACTGACAGTACCAGCGCGTATGAAGTGAAGAGTGGGCCCTGTGTTTTTCAGTTAGCCGGTGTTGGTTTGTCCCGCGCAGCCTGGGACGCTCTCTGGGCGGTTGCCGATGGCCCGTGGGCGCGGGCGCTGCTCCCTGTCGCCCGCTGCGGGGGCTGGTCCCTGCGCGGCCCTGAGGGTCAGCCAGGCGCTGAAACGCAGCGAGGGCTGCCTCCGGCAGGCATGTGCTATAGCCTCGGCGAGTCACCTCCGCCGTGCCTGCTGTTTCTGGAATTGAGAGGTGATTTTTCATGTGATGTAATGACAGTGATGTGGATGGAAAGAATCTATTTTTTTACCAAAAGCAGAAGTTCGCAGGAGCTCACAGAAGTTTTTGAAGGATTTCTACAAGTACCATGGAGTCACCTGTTTAACTGTCCACGATTCCAGATAACCACTCAAGGCAACTGGAAAAACAAAAAGCAGAATAAAGCAGTTGGTGTCTGTCACCGAGCAGCCAGCTCTCAGCACTGGTGTCCCAGCCCGCCACAGCCAGCATGTGCCTTTCTGGGGCCTGGGCTCCTACAGCATCTGCTTTGAAGCTCACCTCCTGTTCTTCCAGGCAAAAACTGGGCCAATAATGACCTTGTAGACTTGGTCAAGTTATTAAACAACCTGGTTGAATTTAGATTTTCTCAAACAGGGAAACCAGCAGGACAGAAAAAGTTTCAGTTCCAACCAAAACAGAAACTTTCTGAGGTTTTGACAGAATACACAGACGTGAAAGATGTAAGTTAATATGAGACATTCCTTTCAACCCAAAATTATGTGTGTTGTTTTACCTCCTTTTATTTAACACACTTGAAGTCTTGTTCTTAATTTCTTGTTTTAGTCTGAAAATATTATAAGCAAGAAAAGAGATTTTTGAAGCTAAAAGATCAGAAACAATTAAGTTCAGTATTATCAACCCACTGGTTCAGGTGCCGTTTCCAGGTTCTCCCACTCCCTTTTCCTCCATCAGCCTCTAATGGCCTTTTTGTCCTGCCCAGCCAACGAGTGAGCTTGTGTGTCTCTTGACACGTGACAGGATCCTACTAGCTCTTTAGTTCTATAATAATGGGATTCATTCTGTATAAATTGACTTTAGGATCGAGTAACTAAGGTTTCCAGGAAGAGTGGCTTGCACAAAAATGTTGTGCAAAAACATTTTCCTGTAGTTAATTCCATTCTCTTCCTTGTAGCTCCTTCAGATTTTCTCTTGCCCTGCCAAAATAGATTTTCAACATTCAAAAATTAAAAAGATAGATTTTTTTTTTTTTTTCCCCTGGGAAGAACAAGCTTTCAGTTAAAAAATAATAATTCAAGCTGAAGTTGAGGAAATTGAGAGGTAAATCATTTCAGATCAACTGAAAATGAAAGCCTTTAACGATTTGTTTGGTCAGTAAGTTAAAATTTGAACAGCTCTCATAATAAATCATCAGAATACCTGACTCTTTCACAGCAGCTGTCATGCCATGAACCTTTCTTCACAAAATTGCCTGCCCACACACATCCCCAAAGTAGTCATCTTTCAAGATCAGACAACTGCTCATAGTTCAGGCTGGGCAGGGGGAAAAAAGAAACATTAAAAAAGGGAAGACGGATTATATCTGTCTGAAATAACTCAAAACCTATTCTAGAGAAACAAATATGTTGACCTTGAAGTGACATTTTGGCAAAGCCAGCGAAGTCTCATCCCAGGGTCTATGATGCTTTTTGCCTTTTCCATCATTTTCTAATTGTATTTGGCAACTATTGCATTTGTGTAAGCGGCCAAAGAAAGCTCGGCATGGAATGGTGCAGTCATGAAGCTGGAAACTCTTGGTGATGGTGTAGTGATGCTTTCTCCTGGCAAGTTACTCTGCAGGAGTGAATACAGGGAGCAAAAGGGGAGCCTCTGACTCTGGCCACCCTCTCTCTGTAGCACCATTCCTGTGTGCTGGTTGTGTTGATGCTGGATGAGCAACACAACTAGGCTGGGGCAGAGCAAAAGTTATGAAACTGCTGCCAGGGCTGTGCTAGTCCCCGAGCAGAGCCAAGCCACGGCAAAGCCAAACAATCCACATTCCTCTGTCTGAGATGAAAAGAGGTGTCCTCACATGACGTCTGTCAAACTTCATCCTGGGAATCAAAGCGCTTGTGAAAACACCCCAGTGAAAATGGTTGCCTAAAATTTTCAGGTACAGTCTTACTCGTGTTTGGTTCAGGCCGGCTGCGGTTTTAGGTGCGAGCCTGTCCGAGGTGCTGCGGGGGCTGCGTGAGGGCCAGGCACATGGGACACAGGCTGTCCTTGGACTGCTCGTGCCTAGCGGTGCTCATGAACCATCCCTGCCCGCGGCACAAGTGGCCCGTGGCGTTTGCTGCAGAGGTTTCACTTACAGTGCAAAGGAAATAGAACAGACAAATTATGCCTGAGTTCATCATGAAAATCGTAACTCTGTGTAATAAATAGAGGCAACACCTAAATGGGCAAATTAAATGCAATCTGTTTTTATTTCAGCATTTATTTTGTTTTCTCTGTCTTCTCTAGCCAGGTTCTATTCCAAGATGTACGTGTGCCTATGTTGCATGTTCTGCAGTCACAGCAATTTGGCTCTAGTAAGATTCGACCTTAAGCTTAGTAAACTGGTCATATGTGTTAGGTTTTCTGGGTGGCTTTTTAGATTCTCATAAATGCTCCTATTGCCTGGCATTGGGATGTCATGAGCCAGTAGAAAATTGGAGACTATGCTAATCTTCTGCTCTGCGTAGTGAGATGCAGACAGTGCTTTCCGATGGTACGTGGGAGGTAACGCAGGACTGCAGAGGTTCCTGCTGGCTCCCCTCACAGTTCATTACTGCTGGAGATGAAGGAGCCTGTCACTATGGGTTATGCTGGCAGTGGTGCAAAGGAGCCTGGGTACCGTTTCAGGCCCCATCGGGTGACACTCTGTTCCCTACAAACAAAATTATCGAAGCTGCCAGGGATTTCTCCTCCTTTTGTGTTTTCACTCTTACCACCCCTTCAAAGATAGAGGAATGAAGCAGAATTTAGGAAGCATAGACTGAGCTGTAGTGGGAGATGCATACTGCTGTTGTTGGTTGGTGTAAAGAAGCATTATTTCATGGAATTCTCTGGAAGCAGACACAGGCTTCCACAAAGGACTCTAGCTGGTTCTATTTTACTATAATTCTTGCGTCTTTGTATAATTTTCACAGCCAATAGGGGGAGAACAGAGCTGTGTGAGTGAGCTATTATATTCTCAAGGTTTTCATTATCTCTGAGTCTACGTACAAAGAATGATTTTTATATAACTTTGGCATTGGAAGCAATCTCTCCACCTGTTGTACTAGTCCTGCCTTCATGACTACTGCTGTTCTGGTGTTGCCTGTGCCATGCTTTCCCTGACCATAGAAAAATGTCCAGATTAAACAGTGTTTAAGGCATTTTTACTGTATTTCTTTTTCCTATTAGATTAAATGGAAATCCTTTACTGGATAGAGAAACATAAATACACAATCTTATAATAATTTCTTCCTAGTATACTGTACTAATGAAGTGCTCTGATGAAAGCTCCTGCACTATAAAAACTGAATCTGAAGTGGGGATCTTGCTCTCACTGGTGCTAAGACACGGGGACTAAAGATTTGCATAGTCATTCCCAATTTGTAACAGTAGAATAAAGAGGAAGACTTGTATCCATCCAAGAGTGATGTTGCCTTGCCAATATCTGGAGGAAAACTCTGACACACGGGGTACACTTCAAACAGTGTGGTGGAGCAGGTCAAGCAGTATTTGTTTCCAGCTCAAACCAGTGACAGATGAGTAACAATCTCCCCTGGGCGGCTGTGGCAGTGTCGTACTCACCACTCCATCCTGCAGCAGCTTGCTGTGGTAACACACATTAGGTGTGTGGCAGAGCGCCATCCATATGCTCAAGAAAAGGCGTGCAATTGATGTAGCATTTCAGGCAAGGAGTGAAAATGCGGAGCGGAGCAGTGCACAGTTAAGAGTTGCCCATCGTGGTGCCTGCTCCAGGGCCAGCACGAGCCCGTGGGAGTCTCAGGCCAGAAGCCAAGATTTGGTTCCACTCCCAGAAAAGTCAACAAAACCCATTATAAAGTGGAATAATTTCATCCTGTACTGTGTGCTGAGTGACTTGCCAACATTACTGTTAATAGCACATGTTTATCCCAGGTACAAGCTAATGGAGTGCAGAGCTACAGGATTTCTGTGCAGCTGATTAGTGAGCTGTGGACTGAAGGATGCTGAATCTGTTGTATGTGGGCAGGACCTCACTTGGCTTCAGAGTCTGACTGTCTCTAGGAACTACCTAAACATTTTTCTATTTAATAAATCTCTTCCTATGGTGCCATGAGCTAATTGCCATCCCATGCTGAAAGAAGAAAAGCCCTACCTAAAACCAAGTGGCAGCTAAAATTTGGTGACCTTGTCAAGGACTTCAGGACCGGAGTTGTCACTAGTGTATTTTATGTGGAAAGTGTTAAGATAGCACAGTGTTGGAAAAATGACACAAGCTAGAAAAAAGGGCAGGAGCTACTATGTGTTGGGAATGTTAAACATCACACAGTGTGTAGTTCTGACTGTGCAGCATTATCTTTTCCCTGTCCCCTTCCCATAAAATAGTTTTTCTTAAACCACAAAACTTTGCCTTTCTTTTCTGCTTCACAGACAAGCAGAGCAAATACAGAAATCATCTCCAGAGATGTTCTGCAGATATATTTGTTTCTTCAGTCTGTGTCTTTTCCTTCCAACCCAAAGGTAAGCAGAGCATTTGTTTTGTTTTACAGGGAATGTCTGAATTATATTTTGTATAAATAACGTGGGTCAAAAGGAAACTATGCTTCCAATTATCCAGCCCATCCAAAGAAAGCTGGCTGCAGTAAAGGATGTGGCATAGAAGAGAGTAACTTGCAACTTGCATAGGTCTCTAAAACACAGTGTGTACATTAACAGTGCAACCCCTTATTTCCTGTTCAGGACTGGAATAGTTTGCAGTTTTTGCTGGAAATGCCCCCCACAGGGCTCCCAGCTGTGTTATTACCATCCCTGGAACTACAAGTCCTAAACTTCTTGAATGGTTTATGTTTATGCTGTGCACAAAGTGGCTCAGTTTTGCTGTAAGGTCCTTTTTGGTCTAAGACCTGCAGCAAAGCTCCAATATGAACCCCCCTTTAAAGGGAACAGAAGAAAAAAAACTTATCGGAGCTTTAAGTAACTACATTGTTAAGTTTCTTACTGCACAGATCACTGGTGCTGAGACTCTGGGGAGAGGCACTGCCTTCTACCTCCTTCAGCCCTTCACAAAGCAATAACAAACTCTTAAGGATTCACTCATTTACATTTTCATCAAGTGAGCACATGGACCACACTGAGACACTGCACCGTAAAACTTACCTTTTTACAGTCCAAACCCCTCGTCTCTCTAGCTGTCTATATGATGTACAGATCCGTCAGCCTCATAATGCCAGGCACTAGCTTTATTGTCTGTCTACAAAACATTAATTTTGACATTGTAAATGAGAGCTGAACCCTCTGTGTGCACAGCAGCTAGGTGTGGTTCAGCCCGTAAAGCTTTGTTTAGTGTCTGTGGAGTGTTCAGGGCTCTACCTTTCCCCTTCCAGTGTACTTGGAGGTTTTGGTCCTGACAGTAGCTGTACGGATGCTGCCTGACGCTAACATATGAGGATGAAAGCTTCTTGAGGGGACTAGTGATTAGGGAGGAGGAGCCGTTGGTCAGTAAGATTTGTCTCAGGTTGTCATAAGCAGGAGGAAAAAAGAAATGCATGTTCCTTATATAGACTGTATGAGAAGGAGTAGGAAGGGGGAGACTGTGGGTTATTATTAAGACTTGTGATATATAGACCTTGCTTGATTTGTCTGGGACATTTTAAGAAGGTACTTAAGCTACCATATGTGCAAACCTGTAGCTATCAGCTGAGGTAATCTGCCATTTTTCCACCTCTTCAAGGTGCCAGTTATTCAGCCAAGATAAGCAACATGAGCAAGTGCTCGTGATTTCAATGATCTACTTACTTTTAATAAGCATTTTATGCAGTTTGTTTTCTTGTTTGAGCACAAGCTGGAAACACAGCTGCAGCTGCACACCAGATGTGCCCAGCATGCCTGCGCACATGTAACGGTACGTATTTGTGTCCCTAGGAGGTGCTCCCTGGGTCATATATCCAACTTGCATGGCAGCGACACAACATCCCTCCCTGGATTTGAGAACCTCACCGTGGGATACAACAAATACCTCAGGCCCTACTTTGGTGGTATGTTGGCTCCATGCACTTGACTGTTTGAAGAACAGTCTGTAAGTCTTGTGTGGAGGGGAGAGCATGCTTTAAGCTTTCTTTAGGATGTCCCAGTTTAAAAGGTTGTGTTTCTTTTAAATTGGCTAGTAGCCAAGGCCGGCTGCCCTCTTTTCTGTGCATCTACTGTTGTCTTGAAGAGATTAGGCAGGCACTGTGGGGCATGAGAACATGTCCATCTATGAGGTTAAGAACAGTGAATTTATAAACTTCAGTACCTCTGTGAAAGACCTGACAGAGTAACTAAATTCTGCTCTAACTACAGAGCCTGTGATTTTCTGCTTTATATTTGTTCATGTATATCTATTTAGTAGATGACATCTATAGAGGAATAAAGCTCTTGCCAGAAATATTGACTTTTGACACATGCTTTCACTTCACACTGAGACACAAAGTAAAGCTGCTTTTAAACCCTTATGAAACTCTAGGGAGCAGGGGGCACCTGAAGGACAGTCAGGTATTTAGGAACTTACCTGAGGCTATTGTCCAATTTGGGTGTCAGGTCTCCCATCCTTCCAGGTGAGTGCTGTAACCACTCAGAGGAAAGGGTTTCTCAGAATGACATTCAGCACCTGGAAAATATCAATGAAAGTTTAAAAAAGAACAGCTGTGAATATTTTTATTTTTATTAATTTTGCTTTTCTGCCAGAACCCATTAATGAAACTATGCTCAACAGAAAAACTCCCCATTGGCTTTCACCAGGACTTGGATGTTTCCCGTTGTAGCTCCTGCAGACTGACGTGTTACTGACAGCTTTGAGCTTTTTCCTTTTTCTGACCGTGGTGATGAATTTCTGGGACAATACAGAATTTGCCAGCTTGTTATGCCTAGAATGTCTGATTTCATGCGGGAATAGAAAAGCTCCTCTAGATACTGTCACATCAGTGAACAGATGCTTCTCGATTACGTAATGGAGATTAACTGCATCTATATCAGCCTACACCTACCAGAGCCTTAAATGTTAAAAAAAAAAAATGGTCAGGACTCTGGTTTGACCTCCTCCAGAGGCCCTGAGTCCTCACACATCTACCCTCTGGTCAGTAATTTGAGTGGGCTTCAAGTGTCTGAATAGCTAAAACCAAGATGGAGGACATGAATGACAGCTACTTTAAAAAATACACATCTTTTGCAAATGAAATATATTTTGGATTTTGGAACAGTTTAAAACAAACAACCAAAAAACCAAAACCACCTGGAAGGAGATTTAGAAATTGCGTCTCTTGGACTTTTCTCAGTGTAATTCAGATGATGAAAAGGAGTTTCAGCCAGCCCCATGAGAAAAGGCATCGCTGTGTTGTCACCTAGGCAGAGAGGGCTGTCTTGGAAAGAGACCAGCCCCGCTCAGAACCCCAGAATTCATACTGGGGATTAGACAAACCGGGCACACCCTGAGGGAAGTCTGCGTCTTTCTGCTGGTGGAACAGCTGCGCTCTTCAGAGCCAGCTGGTGGCTCCGAGGCAGGACCCGGTGAGCCCTCTCCGGCCCCAGCGCTGACATTTCCTGGGGAGGAGCTGCCCTCTTGTGGTGGATTTTAAGAGTTAGTGTTACAAAAGGGGGGATTACCGAGGTTCAGGACTTCACTGCTGAAAATTTGCTTCAGGTTTTTAACCCAATGCACGCTCTCAGGAATCACTGAATTTCTCGGCCTCTTAGTGTTCCCTCCCTGAAAAACAGGGATGCCGATCGCCACCTGCTTGTGGAGAGTCCTCCGAGAGCTGCGGGCGAGAAATGCTTCGTACAAAGTTTACTGTTCTTGCCGCTGTGCCGGTGTTGTGGACTGGGTGACAAGGGACAATCTGGCCCTGGCTGCCTGCCCATCGGCAAATGCCACCGAAATGCTGCTTATCTAAACTGCTGATCTCTATAGCTAGTGCTGGTGGATATTTGGTCTCTGCTACCATCACCAAATACAGACCTCCAGCTCCCTAACAGTGACAACTTTGTTTTGGATCATGATGTCATTTGTGAGTCTAACCCTTTGGGGCTTCTGCGGTTTTAGAGATGGCATGGGACGCTGTGAGCAGTGCCCATGCGGCACAGCATCCTGAGCGGTTTTACTGTGCTTTTCACTCTTCCCTTCTCTCTGCTTAAGCTCTTCTTTCTCCTCACAGGAGAACCTGTTCAAATTGCAATGAGTCTGGACATTGCAAGTATTTCTAGTATATCCGAGAGCGACATGGTAAGTGAAAGCATTTTTATTTTATAAGAGATAAGTGTAGGATCTGCCTGAGAGACTTGTCGTATATTCCTGTGTGTTCAGCACAGAAACTGTCATGTTCAAGCTGCTTTGCTTTTCTGTGTCTGTTGACCACTTTCAGAAGTGTGATGAGAACAGGGCTCACTTATGACTACAGACTATGTAGATGCCATAGTAATGTGGGCTTGTCAGAAAATAGAGATGGCTCCAAAGGTCCTAGTGGTCAAAAACTCAGCACCTCCTGGAAATCACGCCCCTTGAAAATGGGGGAAAAAATCAATCCTGTGTGGCATTTCCTCTCCCTTTTTCTCCACATAGGAGCCCTCTGTGTAGAGTAGGGGTGCCCTATGTTGAACGAGCTGGTGCCGATTGAAGACAGACAGGTTTTCTTCTCAAGGAGGAGAAATGAGGGTTTGAGTTGTGACACAGTCTGAGGCTCAAATGGACTGGTCATCCCAAGAAGAAAAAATAAAACAACCAATCTTCAAATATACAGAGACCATCTTCCCACCACTGATGAGTCTGGTTCCTTCCACTTCTGATAACAGCTGGATTTCAAACACTGATCACTGAAAACTCCTGTTCCAGGTTGACCAGAACTGCTTATTCTTTTATGATGGGGCACTGTGAAAATACTCCAGTCACCACAGGTAGATTTTGGCAGGCTAAACTCCAGTTAATCCTAGTCTCCTTAGATTCAAAACTCCTATTAAGAAAAATGCTACAAGTTCTGTTTTTTTCATTTGTCTGGGGTTTTTTTTAAGACCTCAGTGAAATAACAGGTTGGATATGCTTACCTTTTTTCTCCAAAGTGCCAATGTCTCTTTCATGATCATGTTTATAGTATGCGTGTAGTTTTCCGACTCTAGACATTGACTGATTTTTTTTTTTAATGTCAATGACTTGCTGAGTGGCCTCAGGTGTGCACTTCCCATCCTTTTGCTTACCTACTAAATGGACACAAAAATACCAATTACAATAATTGCTCATACAAAAAAAAAAAAAGTACTATGAGTATAATCTTTAGTCCTCAAACACTTAGACTGTAAGTAGATGAGAAATGTAATACAGTAAATAAAACTGTGATGAAAATTGATCAGATTTACTGCATGCATTTGAAGCTGAGCTTTGATACATTGAACAAATGTGTGTTCTGCCTCGTCGCGCACAGCATACCCACAGCTATGCTGTGTAGGTGTTCTGGACATGCATCCTTACAGGTTTTCTTCTCTGTCCCAGGATTACACAGCTACTATATATTTGCGGCAGCGTTGGACAGATCCCCGGTTGGTCTTTCACGGCAACAAGAGCTTCACGCTAGATGCTCGTCTAGTGGAATTGCTCTGGGTACCAGACACATACATTGTGGAGTCAAAAAAGTCCTTCCTGCATGACGTCACTGTGGGGAACCGCCTCATAAGATTGTTCTCTAATGGCACTATCTTGTATGCCTTAAGGTAAATCAACCTTTGCCTTTGCTGTTGTTGATGGTTCCAAATAGATTTCCAGAATTATGCTGGACAGGAGCAGCCACCAACTGTCACCGGTAATGAGCTTGGGGTCAACAAGCCAACTGTGACTGTACTCTTCTGATCCATTACGCCCTGTTCTGGCCACCTGGAAATGCCAGCCAAGGATCAGGATTCCCTGTCATGGTATGTGCTGTGTCCTGAGCACAGTGCCTGCTCAGAAAGCTCACAAGTTTAGGTGTCACCCAAGACAAGTCAAGTCGAGTCAGATGGAGGCAGGGGAGGAATGAAGGGAGGACATCATAACAGTAAAAGTTTAACAGACAGTGGGAAACTATTTGCTTATCCAGTCCCGTGTAGCCATGATTTCTGCTTTTTAGCAGAAAGCATATTTGTACATGTACTGCAGAAATGTGCACTCTGGTTGTGCTAGCAGTCCATACAGTGTTATCTCTTCTCAGCTCACTGTAACTGTCCCAGTTACCTTAACTGCAAAGTAAAGCTTCAAAAAAACCTCATTTACCCTCCACATCAGAGCAAGCCAGAGTATGTTTGCAGTTAGTTACTATGCCTCAGGTGACAAGTGGTGACTTCTTAAGATGTGCAAACTGTAGCACTGGAAAACATGTGGATCTACACTAAATCTCCCACAGTAGCAAAGCAAAATTCCTCCTTTGGTTACAGTTTCATCAGTGTAGCTGCAGAGCAGATATCTTCTTAAGGGGAGAGTTCTCTGTGATTATATCAGACCATTGATTTCATAGGTCAAAATTATCTAAATGACAGAGCAGAGTCTTGGAGGTCTAGTTTTCTATGAAAAAGGGAGGTATTTCATTACATGCTTTTATTGCAACTTTTGGAGTTCTTTCTCCTCCTGCAGAATCACTACTACTGTTGCTTGTAACATGGACCTGTCAAAATATCCCATGGACACACAAACATGCAGACTGCAGCTAGAAAGCTGTAAGTATAACATTCTAGAAAAAACTGACTTTAAATTTGTTTATTCATATGTAACTACATCTCTCCTGAATATTTGGATTCATCACAGTGGCTTTCTGGAGTAGACTTTTATTTCTGCAAATACTAATGTCCGAAAGAAAAGAACTTTGCTTCATCATTCTTCAAATGCTTGTGTTTTAATCCACAGTTTAGAGGTTCTCTGTCACTGTGCAATGTATACAAAAAGAGGGGTAATAAGTCATATTTTTATTAAAGTGAAGCTAGTTCAATTTTGCACAGAAGGGAGGAAGCAATAACAGCTGGTTCTCCAAATTCCTTTTGCACACTCAGCTTCTTCAAAACTAACTGGTGGAGTAGGTGCATGGGATGGAGTACAGCAAGGAACGACTTTTCATATTTGTAGGTATCTACCACCTGTTGCACCTCCCAAACCTCCACTGTAACAAGACAGTGTGAAGGGTGGTCCTTACTAGAATATGAGTTGAACATGCCTCTCAAACTCATGAACTGAAACTAAGGCCAAACCCAACTTTGTGGTATGTGCTTCTCCATGAGGGCCGTCTGTTACAGTCATACAGATGGTAAGACCCTTGTCAATAGGAGGAGTCTCAGCCTTGGAAGTCTCAAGAAACGGAATAATCAGTGAGTTCTGCTCTCAATTAAATTAAAAGCTCATCCATGGCAAAGCTGGCTGGGAAAGACTGCAGGAAAATTTAGGACACTACAGGGCTTTTGCCCAGGAGCTCAGCAAGAGCAGTGCTCCTGTCCTATGTCTGTGAACCTCCACAACAAGCAAGCAGCCATCTCCCACTTCATGTCACAAAAAGAAACATCTGAAAATTCAATACTGAAAAGACCAGATTTTAACTTCTGGGGTTGCAGCATGAAGCACCTAGGGAAGCACATATTATTTTCACATTAAAATCATATTAGTTCACCATGGTTAACTTTATTACAAAGAATAGCTCCTGAAATAATAATGACTGGCCTCTTCTGCTAAAGCATAGCTTGTTTGGACCTGTTTTAAAAGTGATTGGGTCCTACATCATGCTCAGTTGCTGTATAATTCCAATGAAATTACATGCACATTGCCCACTGGAGATTTCATTAGGATAAGTGCCCAGAAATAATGCTATTTAAATATACACCAGATGAATTAACAACAATCTATCATTTATTATAAAATTTTCCTGAGTAACCACAATTTATAGAACTGCTTAGAAACTTTGAAAAGTCACATGCTTAGGATTCTATGCAGGGATTCATACCCTGGACACCTAATTTAAGAGTTCATCACACTCAGGCTCTGGTAATTTGTGTCTAATAAGAAAACACAATTAGATAAAAATAGAGCTGTAACTGCATCTTATTCCTTCTACCAGGACAAACAGGTTATTATCAGAATCAAAGCATCCCTACTCATTTTCTCAAAGAAGGACACTTAATAAAAGAATCAGATTAGTGAGATTGATGGGCTTGTTTCCTAAATTAAGTGAAATTTTTGAAGTGAATGGCAGGCTGGTGACTCAGTACAAGCTTTATCCCTCAGACTGAGGTATCCCTCAGTCCAACCTGAGGTCATATTATGCCATCATTTACATTCCTGGAGGTAATTACTCAGCGGCATATATATGGAGTTTACTGGTAACTGCTGGAATTGTTGATCTCATCTGTCCCACCGTTTTGAGGCAGGAGTTCAGTGTTACCTAAATGTCGGACGCATTTATTTGTCCTCAGTCACTCAAAGTCTTTGGGGAGAGGAGGAATGATTTGTAGAAAAAGCTGGTTTTATGAGCAGGTTTTCTGGACAATGCATACCCGGTCAGAAGAGCCTGGTTCATAACCACAAAGCAGTCTCAGCTCCAGGCTCTTGAGTAACTGAAAATGCCTTTTCTGGTACTTTTAAGCACTTGAATAGATGATTCAGTGAAATGTGCTTCTGCTACCTGGTAAGGGGCTCAATGGGATCTGTGTTCTCTTTTTTTTTTTAGCCACTGCATTTCTCCTGCTCTTCTCTCATTACTGAAGAGACTGTGTTCAAGGGTTGATCGTTGCAGTAGTTTTATCCTGCTGTATGTAATCAAACTACAGATAATAGGAATATGTTATCTTTGTAAACGTTAAATTATTTTAAAATAGAAATACCCCATGTAAATGATTGAAATAGGTTCTCGGCAGCCTTGCGTCATTCTCAGTGGCGTGTGTTCCTGTTGAAATCTGAACCAGCAGGCTGAAAGTACAGCCATGAAAGAACAGTCGGCGTCCACCCGTAGTCTGACACAGTTAAGAAGGTCTTTGTCCCGCCTACAATGCCTGGATCGTGTTTCTGTTCCCACTCAGGAGACAGGGCAGGGCAATAGCTGGGCTTTTACTGGCTAAAGCAAAGTAATATGGGTCTTTACGTTCTCCTTAGGGGGATATGATGAAAACGATGTCATCTTCACATGGCTGAGAGGAAACGACTCTGTCCATGGCATAGAAAAGTTGCGGCTCTCTCAGTACACAGTGGAACGTTACTATACCCTGGTCTCAAAGTCACAGCAGGAAACAGGTAAATCAGTGAAAGACATAAGCAAGAAAAGCTCTTGGGTATTTCCCCTCCTATCTCCCTTCCCTTCTATGGGCCAGTATCTTTTGACTCAAGCCTGAACCACCAAAGTCTTTAGCAAATCTTAATCTCATAAAAAGGGACGGACAGAAAGATGGTGAAATCCAATTAGTTGCAATCAGGATATTCTGTAAGATGGAAATCCACAAAGGATGGGGTTTTTAATACATTATATTCACCTGATTGGGGTTTTTTTTGTGTTTTTTTTTTTTTTTTTTTTTAATTCTCCACTTCTTTCTTTCTCCACATGTACCTTTAAGAAACTCTCTCCCTTCCTTCCAGGTGTGCAGACTATAAATACTGCAGAGAGCCATGTTTAAAGTAACTGGTAGTAAAATTCACTTTTAAAATATACTTTTGTTTGTAAATTGCAATTCTACCATGATTGAATAAGATCCCTTTGTACATCAGAATTCAATGTCTTTTTCACTGTCAGTGTAAATACTCTTCTCTCCAATGACGGACACTAGGAAAGGGAGCAAAACTTCCTTAGAATGACCAGGTTGTAAAAATAACAATGTTTTGTTGTTTACTGTAGCATACACAGCCCATGAACAACATGGGTTTTGTTTCTACGTTTCAAAGGGAACCATTGTTTAAACAGCAGAAATAGTTCCTGAAAATACTAGCACTCCAGCCCCAGAACCCTTATGTCAGTATTACAACAAATTGATTTTTAAAAATTGACAGAATTTTTTTGAGCATAAAAATATACAGTTATCAAAGATCACAAATTACTAATTAATATAGGGGGTTTAATTCCCTGTGATGATAAGATACTGGGATGCTTTGGGATGTGAGCCAGAGCCTGCTGCAATCGAGAGAAAAATCTTTTGTTTATTTCTCAGCCATCAGATAAGACTGAATTTGGCAATGCCCCTTCAAAGCAGTTATTGGGAAAAATGTGCTGTGCTGAGTATGAGAGAATAGATGAAAGCGTCAGCCCTTCTCTACTCTGAGTTAAGACACTGATATAAATTTTTTCCACTGTGGATTAAGTTCAGGAGCCCCTTTGCAAGCCATGCATTGTTTTAGAAGTCTCTTGTCCAGCAATGCTGTGTGTATGTGCCCTCTCGTCTGGGATATGTCAGATAAGCAAGACCTCTGAGGCAAGAAGTCAAGCTTGTATAAGTAATGCATCTCCCATGATTTCAGTGGAGCTCTGCTGATGTACATCAGCTGAAGGGCTGGTGCTGAGCTGTCCCAATTTCAGTTCCAAGTATCCTTGGGAATCTCATGTTCACTGCGTTTCTTTCTTTTGTGAACAGGCAGTTATCCACGACTGATATTGCAGTTTGAGCTGAGAAGAAATGTCCTTTACTTCATTTTGGAGACCTATGTGCCCTCCACTCTGCTCGTCATGTTGTCCTGGGTTTCTTTTTGGATCACATTGGATTCGGTGCCTGCAAGAACGTGCATTGGTGAGTTATTGCCTGAGGAAGGGAGAAGATTTAAGCAGGCAGGGAAGCCTCTGAGGGCTGGGTAGACAGTAGTTTTCTGGAGCTCTTTGCTCAGTGATAAATGGTCTGCTCACGTTCTGCTTTTACTTGTGGCAGAGCTGGGTTAGCAGTATGAAGTGTGGAAGATAACATTGTGGTTGGCACACCTGCCCACCTGCAGAGCTGTGTATGGCCAAGGCTCCAGGGAGATTCACAGCGGAGAGTAGAGGACAGAGCACGTGTTCTTTGTGATGTGCTTTGGAGGGGGCAGGGAGGGGGGAACTTTTTTTACTGAAAGCAAGAAAAATAAAAGAGCTAAGTGCCTATTGGAGCCAAGTTGTCAAAGGCAGGGAGAGCCTGTGTGAAGCTAGTAGCTAGTGCTACAAAAGCATTTCAGTTGATGGATGATTTGGGTTTGGTAAGAAGCTCTAGCTAGCTAGCAATAGAGTGAACAACATGTGCAGGATAGGCCAAGCCTTTTCCAAAGTGCCTGCAAGAGAAGGTCTTTCCTTTTCTGCTTTCCAAGGAGTAACGACGGTGCTTTCCATGACAACTCTGATGATTGGCTCACGAAGTTCACTTTCAAAAACCAACTGTTTCATTAAGGCCATTGATGTTTACCTTGGCATCTGCTTCAGCTTCATCTTCGGTGCCCTTGTGGAATATGCAGTGGCTCACTACAGCTCATCGCAAAAGTGTGCAGCTAAAGCACCTGAAAAGGTAAAGCCTGATCTACCTTAATAAGCCTAGTTATCTTGGATCAACAATAATTAGTCCTCCATTAACTGAGGAAAACAAATGGTCTTCCTGTTATAGTTACAGTAACAATTGCTTCTCCTAATTATCACTAAATCTAAATTTTTGTGTGCAACGAATGCATGAATAGCAGTAGACCACTGTGTCTCTGACAAAGACTTCTGCACGCCAACCGAAAGAGCAGCAGGCTCAGCTGACAGTTGTTAGATTCATAGGACCACATTCAGGAAGGTACTTTGGCCTACCACTAGAATCTGGTCTGTAGCCCTGAGCTGAGCTCATGTGAGAGCATGAAGCACCTCTGTTCCTTTCAAAACGCAGCCAAAGAAAAGCCAGTATAACACACCTTTCCACTCTTCTATGCAATAACCCTGATTAGGACACTGATCTGGAAGGTAATTTCTGCTACCAGAGGAAAGCTGAACCCTTCTTCTTCCCTTCCCAGAAGACAGTACCAAACATCAGTCCCACAGTGTTCTGTGGGGGTTGCGAGAGAGAGTGAATTGTTCAAAGTGCTCTGCTTTAGTGCGAGAAATTAAATAGTCAAGTGTGATTATAGTTCTGATTCTATAGTTGTATAGTTCTGTTCTATAACCCCAGCCACTAAGTTACTGTGTAGATGTGAATAGATGGGTGTCTTGTAGGAGATGGGTGTCGGGTTGCTCAGTGACGTAGAGTGAGACTTGCTCAAAGGTCTCAAAATACTGCTAGATATACAGTGGTGGAAACACAGGCAGCTCTGGGACTTCAGGCACTCCTAAAAATAGGCAGCAGCTGAAAGGTATGTTTGACTATTGGGATGAACACATGCCACGAAGGTGTGTTCTTTTTTCCTAATGGTCTCCTTATTGATTAAAGCACTTTTCCTCTGCAGAAGACAAACCCTAAACCTAACTGTACATTCTTGTTTCTTAGGGGCCTGCAAATGAACTCACAAAAGAAATGGAAGAAGTCAACATAACTAACGTCCTCCACAGCTCCATCACCAGCTATAAACGGAAAATCAGCTTTACAAGCGTTGAGATTTCCAGCGAGAACGTTAACTGCAGTGACTTGACCATGAAAACTCATGAGAAAATCAAATGTGTCTTGAGAAACAAAATGCACAGGATTATTGGTTACTTCACAATTCAGAACCCCAGCAATGTAGACCACTACTCCAAATTGCTTTTCCCTTTGTTTTTCATGGTGGTCAATGTGTTCTATTGGGCTTATTACCTATATTTTTAGTAGAAACGAGTTGCTTCATTCTCCTACTTCAGCAGGAGAGGAATCTTGCTAATGGGCATCTTGATATCTAACCTCAGTGAATCCAGTGTGGACAAAATGCTCTGTTGTGTTTCCTGAGGTACAGAGCAGAAGAGCGTGTAAGGTATGCAAGATGCAAAGCCTTGGTGCTTCAGCATTAGCAACATTGACTCTGGACAACTGCTTGTTCAGCTGAGTGGCTGTGCTGGGCTCTTGTGTTCGTACCTGCTTTTCATTCCAGCATCCAGCCTCTCACCTGGCCGGAGATGGGTGTGTAGGACTGCATGTGGCAGGCCACAGAGCACTGCAGGTAGCAAAATTATCTTGGTAGTCTGAAGCAGGTTGGAACCTTCTAGTTTAGATCTCCAAGAGGACGTAGGATTACAGCTGTTATTCTTTGTTTGCCAGAGATAACAGTAACAGAGGGACTGTGATTGCTGTCTCAATAGCTCCTCTGTTCACGTAAGAGAACCCAAAGGCAGCAGTGTGCTGTGCACAGAGGAACGGCTCCGGTGCACGGTGCTTCCTTGTCCCAGGGGTGATGTGGTGCCAGACGGGTGATTTCAGTGCTGCTGGTGCCGGTGCAGTGGTATGCCTCATTGCTTTTAATGCCTGTCAGATTCATTGAGGTAATCTTCACTTGCTCAAATTGCCCATCCCTGAGACAGAAAGAGGGCTTTTTATTTGTAGAGCTGCATTTTTTCAGAGCTTTGGGAACACAAAATATAGGCAGCAAAATTGTTTTGTAACCCATCTTTTATACTCTTCCTGTTGTGCTGCAGTTGAACAGATTCTACCACCTTCCACATCTTCCTCACAAATTATTTTTCATCCTGGAGAGTGCCTCCTTCAGCTTTCACTGCTATAAGCAGCTCTGGTTTCCTGCCAGCCATATGCAAAAGTGGCCAATTTGTCACCCCTCTTTTATGTGGCTGTGCAGCTGTGGCAAGTCAGCAGTGCTGCTGGGTGAAAAACCCATGCGTGGGCTGAGGTACGATGATCTAAATCAGCCTTTCGCTCTCTTTTAGGCTGGGACAGTGTTACATTCCTGCAGAAATTCAGATTCTAAGTGTGCTCTGGAAACTGCCAGTCGGCTTTGTGTATCCTGCAATCAGCAGGACTGAGAGCTTTGTTATAAAAATAAGTATGTGGCACGCATACACCTAAGTTTGAGAACCAAATGCCATTTGGTACTATGTAGCTTAAGGCTACTGGAAGTCTTTATTTCCTGATTTTATAATGAATGTTTTATGGCAGATTCCCCCCCCCCCTGCCTTTTTGGTCTAGGCAACTTTCATAACTTTGAGGGTGTAATCCTGCAGTTACGTAGGCAAAACTGTAATTGCCTGCAGTGGCTACCATTCAGCAGGAGTTTTGGCCGAGTGAGGCCTCTCAGCACATAGCTTATATTACAGTCTCGTGCACACAGTGTTTGCTTAGTGTAAGAGTCTCTTACTGGGGGTTCCTATAGAAGGGGTGGGCAAAGCATGTGAAACTATAGATTTTTTTACTTTAATAACTTTTTATCGAACCACTTCACCGCACTATATTGTGAAGGCTCTAAACCACATATTCATAAATCATAGCTTTTACAAAGAGCAGCACAAGAAGACAAAGGGGAACAAGACTGGCAATGGCAAGTGAATAAACACAAACTCCAATAATGAAATGTTGGCTTGTATATACTGGCATTTAAAGTCCATTCCATGAAATGTAATAAAGTGAATGTTTGTGATATGAACACTAACCCCCAGAGAGATCCTCTATTAAAAAAATCATTACCTTCTTTCTGTATCAATTTCTTTCTTTAAAAACCAACTAAAATGCCCTAATGTGTTCTACACCGGCCACCAAATATTAATGTTAACAAAAGGAATTTCATTGTATGTTATAGTAGACTGCCACTCTCAAGGCTTGCTTTCATTAGATGCAGCTTTCGTTACAACTTTGCTGCTTTGAAGTTGCTCAGGACTTGTTCTAAGTTAAACCTTTGCGCAGAGAAATGTTTTTTATTGACCCAGCCTAGTGAACAGCATGTTGTCTTGAAAAGTGTCAGCTCTGTCTGTTCTCATTTACTGCTGATTTTGGTAACTTCAAGAAGGAAGGGAGGGGCAGATGGTAATAGGGGAAGGAGCAGTTTTTTCATATACCTTATGAGAATATTCTTAAATAGCTCTTGGCTTGGCCGGGGGAAACACCTTACTTCAGAAACTCTTAAAAGCTAGATAGTATGGACTCCTGCTTTATTTGCTCCTACATACAATTTTCTCTCTTGCTGATGGACTTCACCACTTCAATACACCTCACATCATTGTCTCCCTCTATAGCGCTGCTGTAACAAAAGATATTAACTCTGGCCTCAGTGGGGTGCACACAGTGGTCCTAAGGCCATTTCAGTAGTCAAACTGATGCTCAGCAAGGACCACATGGAAAGGAAGAGACAAATTAAGCAAGCCACCTAGCCTCTATCCTACTGCAGGTACATCAGGCATGTCAGAGGGACCAAAATTAATTTTTGCTAATACATCCTACAGGGAAGCAAGTCAGCTTAGCTGCACTGATGTCCTGGAGCAGCCTGGCATTATTACTGGTGTTGCTGTCATCCCACAGGTGATGCTGGGCACAGGGCAGTGACAGATGAGCATTGTGAGCACAGATATGTTCTTCAGAGCCATCAGGATGACACACTGCACAATCCCAAGTCTTTCCTATCTCTTCCAGGTGTTGTCTAACACAAGCTAGAAGCACCACTGAATTCAAGATGACTTTCATATCCTGATAGGTGTGGAGGACAGAGCAGCTTCCATGTTACTGGTGTGCAAAGATAAGTCCCAATACCTTGGCAGACACCAGCTGAAAATCAGCCTTTCCCACAAAGGACTGGTATGTAACACATAAGCTGCAGGTGAGAACAAAGCCACAGCTAAGCACTGCACACAGCTCTGTTTCGCTTAAGGGGTTGGCCTTGCATAGGCTCTATAGGGAACAGGAGAGGTTTTGAGTAGCAGCCTACCCTCTGAAAGAGCCCCTAGGCTGATGGTTCCTGAGCTGGGAGCTGTTTCACCTCCCACCAACCACATCTGCCCGGTAGCTCTGAGGGAACTTGGTACCACAAATCTGGACGAGCCACAGGATAGAGTTATCCCTAACATTTACTGTTCCATCACGGTGCCAGTTTGTTTGTGCTCTTGGCAGAACATGAACGTATGGAGGAAAAGACTGACTTGCTTTTTGAGATAATTCTGCTTTGCAGTGATGTTCTAGTCTACTGCAACCTTTCCTTACGTGTACTTCCTAAAGCTGCAGCTTCTGGAATCTTTGTCTCTTTTTAAAAACGTTTGCACTTACTTTAAGCCTTTGTGGACAAAGCCTTTGTGAACGTGTGCTACCACAGGAAAGCATGATGGATAGTGAGCAGCAATCAGGCAATGTGGGTAAGGGAGCTTTCAAGAAATGCAAATGCTTGTACCTGCTGCAACCCAGAAGAATATAAAGCCTCATAATATGCTATGGAGAGTTGCCCTAGCTAGCACAGGGACCAAAAGCAGTCTGGCCACACAGCATAAAGCATTTTGGGCATCAATTTATACAGTTTAAAATATGAAGGATGCACACTATAGAGGAGAGCTAAGCCTATTTGCAGGGCTCCTCTAGAGCTAATACATATATGTCTAAGAGTGTAGCAGTGAATGATGTAGAAATACTACCTTTTAGTACATCCTGACATCCCTTTGCTTCCTTCTATGCACCGCTCACACACCCCACCCCNNNTTCCTCTAACTCTTCTTGTGCCCACTTCACCCCCAGTGTAAGCAGGAGCTGGGCCTGCTGCAGCAGCCACCAGTCTGAGCTTGGAGAATGTTATTTTTCATTTTCAGGAGGATGAAGGGTTCAGCTCAGGAATCCTATTGTTTCAGAGCATGTGGTTTACATTATGATTTCCAAGAGGTATCTGTATATGCAAACATTACCATCTGCTGTAAGGAATACTTTGCATTTTTAAAAGGTTAATTCCATTTCAAACCTACCAAGTGAATTGGTAGCAGAAAGCACTTTCATTTGCTTACTGTATTTAGTGTCACAACATGCAGCCAGCCAGCAAGTCACGTCTTTACAAGGAAAGACTATTTAGTGCTGGTAACTAGCATAGGTTTTCTCCAAATTCTCACTGAAATAACTTTTCTATTCATTAATGAATAAAAGCTGTTTTAAATTACAGCCTATTGTTACACTTGGGATCAGACAATGGGCTTCTTGTTAATCTAAGGTGTGAGTGTTAAGTCTGTAATGAATAATTTTATGCATTTTTGTTCTTTTTTTCTCCTTACCCTTTTGAGATCTGTCTCAGACTGCAGTTTTCCTCAAAGTTCCTGTGGTTTGAAACTCTCTTTAATTGTGTTTTACTCACTTAGCAATTCACCAGGAGAATTCAGTATTGAACTGCAAGCGCTTTGGCGGGGCACAAAAATCTGTATTATGTCTTACTTTCTTCATCATATTAGTGCAGGTACGTATGACTGCAAACAAGAAATCTGTATTTTGGGAGCTAAATTTTGGGTGATAATCCCTGCTAGGAAGCTAAATGAACAGAAGAGTTACAAATTGTGAACTGAGGAAGCAAATTTAGTTCTAGATATGGAGGTGTTTTGTTTTTTTTTTTTCTTCCAAAAAGAAAAGCTTTTGTATAATGTCAGTGTACTCTACAGGAAGATCCCAGATCCTAAGCAGAGATGAGTGTACACTAGCACAGTTCTGAAACAGAAGAGATTTTCAGATTCAGGGTGTACAAGCATGATGGAAGTCCGGACTCCTGCCTTTACAGGGACAGGGCTTCAGCTGGGTGTGCTGGGCAGCTGCATCTGCTTAGCACTGAACTGTCTGGAGGCATGACCTGAGAACTTGCCCCTCTGGAAGCCTGTTGAATCCACAAGTCATCTGGTTTTGGTTTTTCCAGGATGTTGTAGGGATTTTATTTTCAGTCGCACTGCAGAGTCCCTCCATTTACCCAAACCTCTACCAGAAGAGGGATTTGGCTGCAAATGGCCTGTATTTGTTTCAATGTTTTTATAGTTCCACTAAATTACAAAATATGTAGAGTTTTATTAACTCGGTACTCCATTATGGTTTTATTGGATTGAGACCCTCAGAAAACAAATCATCAAACTTCAGAGAACATGGAATTAAAGCCCCACAGGTAGGGTCAGACCATGCAGCTGGCCCTCATCATTGCTGTAGGACCAAGTCCTCCCATCAGTCCAGAATTTTAAGTTTATCCAGTTTGAGACATATGCCCACCTGCTGTGTTTTGTTTTAAATATAGAAATTATTTCCCTCCCCTGCAAGAACACAGTAAGTTTTGGCTTTATACTATCAGTTCAGATTTTCCCAGAGATGTCCTGCCATTTTCTTTCCCTGCAGCCCACCAGCTCTAAAGCACAAACATGAGCGGGTCTACCTTTGCAATGTGCTGTGGTGCGGGACAGCAGCAAGACAGCAGTATCCTTTTCACTCTACTGATATAACAAGAATAATCCACTCCAGCACCAATAGATACCATTTAACTGGTATTTTCTACACGCCCAGGTAGTGACTTAATAGAAAGCCTCTTTAGTGCAGATTTAGATTCGAGTGTTGTCATGAAATGTAATGACAAATATAAGACCAGACCAGCTCTTCAAGACAGTTTGTGCTTTCAGATATCTACTTTAGCACAAGTAGGTCAGTATTTAATGTAAAAACATTATGATTTTCAGTGCATGCAAGATGTTTGTGTTTGGTTTCTCTAGCCACACTGTGACTGGAATAGGCTGAGACTTCCAAGAGTGTTTCATTAGCCTGGACAGAAAAACAACACAAAGTACGCCCCGCTGGACAGGGACAAAGACATTTGCCCTGCCAACTCAAACAGGAAGCTGGCTGAGCTAAAAGCGCTGTGTGAAATCCTGAGCCCATTTAAGTGAATGGGAGTCTGGCTACCAATTTAAATAGACTCAGGCTTTTACTGCTTAACTCATGCTCAGGCACACTTTTCATTCATATTCCTTCACTTAATGCTGTTTCCAGCTTCCATGCCTTTTATTAGGAACAAACATGCAAAGCTAAGAGCTATCACAGATGAATTACACACATTACTGTGACCCTCAGAAACAGCAGGATAGTGAAGGGGCCAGGAGCAGTGCTGGGCTTCTAAAAATTGGCAAATCCAACCCAGGGCCTTGCCCCATCCTGACTCCAAGAGTGTAAGCATTATTGAAAGGTAGGAGTAGCAAATATCCCTAGACAAGCCTCATCTTCCCAGAGGCACAATGTGGTCTTCAGCATTTGTGTTAGAGATCCACCATTGATTTTTGGGTTTTTTTTTTTTTTTTTTTTAACCTCCAAGTATTTAGATGAACGATCTTGTGTGGAGGTTACTCCTTCTGACCAGAGGCATGAGCTCAAAAGCCCAGGGCTGCCAATCTGCAGGATTCTTTGATGCAGACCTGTTTGAGTGTGTTGTCTACAGAAAGTCCTGAGAACAGTAGGAAATCTAACAGCAAGAGGCACTACCTGCGCTCTCAGCCCTTCTTTCAGTGGTAAGCACTGCCCCTCCAAGCTTGTCTCAAGTGTTGCTTTCTGTCCTTATTAACGCTGAAGCTTCCTCCTGTCCTCTTTCACAACTTCCACCTCCTACTGCTGTACCACACGCAGGTGCCCAAACGGTCTCAGACTAAAGCCAGCAAAGCCTCCCTTCTCCACACACAACCTGCATGTCCCCTCCACTGGACAGCACAGTGCATCTCTTTTCAAGCTCCCTGGTCACAGATGAACATAAATGTTTGTCGGAAGTGTTAAATTCTGGAACAATTCTAACCAAAGCGCAGTGGTGGGAGACAGATTCCTGCTCTCTTTTCCAGCTTCTTTGCTGGGTCATTTTGATCTGACCACCATTGTCCAGGCAATAGGCTTTTTGGAAGCCATATTACCAGAGCTCACAGCCTGAACCCATGTTTGTTGCAGACTTATTTCCCTTTGTAACAATGGTCATAGCTAATTGTGTCTTTGAAGGAGATACGGGAAGAAGGGGTTGGAGCCTGATTTATGGTTTAGCCTGAGGAAAGGGAGGCTTCAGCCCAGCTGGCAGCTCCAGGAGGCCCCACTCTGCCTTTCCAGACTGTTGCAGGACTACAGGGGCCCTACCAACACCATGCGGGCTGTGGGCCTCACTAACTGCAGCTCTTAGCTCTGCACGCTCCAAAGGATCGAGTGAATCATTTGAATCTCTCATTTATACCACTGCTCTGGCACAAAACAGGAGACACTCACACTTGAAAAAACAGCCTTGGAAGTTGCAGCAGGGGTACTAGTACCTCCTCTTCAGCCCTTCTCCTGCATAGATCTCAGAGCAATGTTGGTCTGGGGGGAGGGTCTGGCACTGAGGGTGAATCCTATTTCCCTCAAGAGATAAGAGTATTTTATGCAAGATCCATGTGCAGCAGAGACAAGCTGAGAGAATTTTACTTTATATGAGAAACTGGTTTCTAGTTACTTTTCTAGAGAAGGATCCTTACTGTCTATCTGTATGTTTGCTGTAATGGAAAACACTACTTTCTTCAGTATAGCTCTGTGAGAGAATGCAGGTGAAGCTGTAGTAAAATTCCCCAGGTTTCCTCTCGGTGCCTGATTTCCTGGCTGCTTTTAGGGACAGGTAGTTTTTGCTAATGAGACTTTCCATTATAAACTTTCCATTGCTTTGGAAAATATTAACTTTGCTGGGTAGATCAAACAGGCCCTGCAGTTATAGTTAGAATATCCTAAAGATTTAGTTCCCAGTAATAACAGGGCTAAACCACAGCGCTGCCAGAGGCAAAAACTATATTATTTGAAATGAAACTTCTCATAAATATCCAGCTATGAAGTAATTTTATATCAGCTGCTCTTATATAAACTGGACAAGGCAAACTGTCCTATCCATCAGCATTAAGGCTGCCAAGAAAAATGACTCTATATTCATTGTCTGCAAGTTTCAGACATCTCTCTTTCTCTATTAGGCTTTTCCAGGAAACACTGTCGTTTGCTCTTTTTAAGAACTTTGCTGGTGCATGTAACTAGTAGCACCACTAGTGTCATCTTTGGGCTTAAACCTATTCTTGTCTGCCTCCCATCACTGTCCCTCTGCTGAGAAACAGATGGACAGATACACACAAACGCACCTGGCTCTCAGCAGCTACTGGCCAGAGCTAACATTACTTTTCAGTCTTTGTTAGTTTGAAGCACCTCAAAACATTGGCAGAGCCAGAACCATGTTGGTTGGGGAGTGTTTGGGTTTTGTTTTTTTTTTTTCTTCCAGCCCCTCTCCAAATGCTTAGAGCATGTTTGTTGCGGGTCTGCAATAATGACCAGGCCAGTTTTCAAACATACTGCTGAAAGTTGCACCGAGGAGGGGTTGAGCATAGTAAGGAGCACACACGGGTATTGCTAGCCACTCTCACGCCATCCATCCCTTGGTGACATGGCTAAGTGGGTGCCACCCACAACCCTGGGACGGGATGCAGACCTTAGGGCCCTACCTACATCTCCCACCCTTCCTGCTCACTGCCATCAGCCCCCCCAGCCCATTGCCCTATTTCTGTCCTGCTGCTTGTAGCTGGAAGCATATGCAAGACATTGATTCCCGTGCTCTTCATTTTTGTCTGGTTTTGTGTGGCAAGGTTTGATAGGTCTTCCCCAAGCTCCGGTGTCTCTGAAGCCCTGCTGTACTGGATAGCGCTACTGTGTCACTATTGATGCAGACAGCAACTGCCTTTGACACGCAAATTGTTTCACTCTGCATTAAACTGCAGCGTCTGCTGCAGTAAAACATGACACCCGAAAATACTGTGGTCTGTGTAAAACACGGAGATGCTTTTCCATTAGCTCTCTCTAAAATTAAGGCAGAAGGTGGACAAACCTTCATGTCCCTTCCCTCAAAGAGGGAGGAGAATGATGCTGGCTATTGCTTCTATATTGCACTTGTGATTAAAGTGTATAGAGAAAGGTTAAGTTGAGCAACTAAGATTTGCCAGGCTAGAAATGTGGGCAGGACACATGGGGGGAAATGCCTTCGTGACGAGTCTCCTCACTATAACTCACCTCTCAAAAGAATGACTTCAGAGAAACACTTGATTACCTACTGCTAACTCCCTAAATGTTTCTAGTATCAACTTCCTCTTATGGGACAGGAGGCTTGGGTGTTTCTGGGTAAAACTACAAATCTTTCAGAAATTTAGTCTACTTAAAGGATAGCAGAGACATGAAGCAGGCTTGAAAAGAACCCTTGAAATATCTGGCCCCTTGGAAGTAAATACTAGCTTGTGAAAATGGGTTTCTAGACTGATTTGTATGAAAAGGAACCAGTAAGCCTATATTAAATCAAACCCAAGTATTTGGTACTAGAACAGTGCTAGCAGGCCCTTCTTTTGTCTTTGCAAGTTAAAATTTGAATGCCTATAGTCACCAACAATGACGATGCTGAAATGTGAAACAGGAGAAATCTATAGTCAGCCACTGCTGGAGATAAGTCCAAGCTGAGTTACCAAAAGGCTAGCCAAAGCCTTACATAAAAACAGCCAACTTACAGGCAGGAGACAGACATTCATTACTTTTTTTTTCCATTTTTGGTAATTACATGTTAAATCTTAAAAAAAACCCCAATAACAAAAAAAAAAACCCCAAAATAATGATCCTCCATTTTAACTTTACAAAGAAAATAATTAAAATATGTTATTAAAATATGGAAAATTTAGAATTTAATTATACAATTACAGAGCCTTATAGTCTAACAGTCCCGCTGCATTTTGCATATTAGTGAACAATTGCTTTCTTAAAGCTCACAGCAGAATCATTTACTTGATGCTGGAGAATAAGTTAATTACGGATCTCCTGCCTTTGATTAATGGATTTAATAATCATGTTACAGTAGGATTAACTTACACTTCATGTGCTTACAGCACATGCACTAATGATGAGATTCATGAAAGCAATGTGTCAGCAAATAGGACTGGCACCAAAAAAGGCAATGTTTGGAGATCCCAGGACTGCCTGTGCCTGTATCGCTGCCGGTCAGCAGTTCTGTCAGGAAACTGCAAATGGCATTCAACCTTTTTTGCCTCATCTGTCATTAATCTCTGCCGTTTGCCACTTATTTCTACAAACCCAAATACTGTTTTCAGGTGAGCTGAGCACCTCAGTTGAAGTTCAATTCTGGATACT
>JAOBAS010000040.1:3295349-3311187 GCA_025311575.1 Elanoides forficatus | reverse complement strand
GGTGGGGTGGGGGAACAAAAAAGCTTATAGCAGTTAATGTCTTCATTTTACATTAATTTACCCTGTTCTTCTTTCTACAATAGCTGCAATATAATGTTGTTTCAGTAGAGCAATGCTTTGCAAATTTGGCTCAAGGAGACACTGAGCAAAGAGCTTTACAGAGAGCTTCAACTCAGCTGTCAGAAGGGGCAGTTTGGTTTCTGTGCAAGCAATACTCACATTCCAAACTGCATTAGAGAAAAGCCGGTGGGTTTGTATGCATTTTTATTATCAGTTCCAGATTAGGAATCTGATGCTAATTTCTTCTTAAAGCCTGTGTTTGCAGTAGAATTTACATTCTAAAACAAAAAGAGGATTGTGATGTTTTTCTCTCACTAGCTCACTCTTTCCTTTTTTTTTCTTTTTCTTTCCCCCCCACCCTGGCTTTACTCCAAGGACCTTTTCTGCTTGTTCGTTACATTCTCAAGATGAAGCACCCGATGATTACAGCAGTGCTGGTAGTACTGGTGCAGGTTTCTCAGAGTTTCCCTGCCTTGTACCACCGAGGCTGGTGGAGGCTGTTAAGGGAAGGAGATAGTTGTGGAAAATGCGATTTGGCACTTTGCTCGGAGCCTAAAGACTGTCCAGCCGGGACTGTATTGGATCGTTGTGGCTGCTGTCCTGAATGTGGAAATGTGGAAGGTCAGATCTGCGACTTGGACCAGGGCAATCATTTTTACGGGCAATGTGGGGACAACCTTGAGTGCAGGTTGGATGCTGAGGAAGCAAGGTTTGGGGAAGTCCCTGAACCCCAGTGTGTGTGCAAGTCTCAAGAGAGCATCTGCGGATCTGAAGGGAAAACCTACGAGAACATCTGTCAATTCAACAAGGCTTATGCTATGAAAAGGAATATCAGCATGAAACATAAAGGACCATGTGAATCAGGTAATATGTACAGAGGCACTTCCAAACTGAAAAAAGATCTGATTCTTATTTTCAAATGTGTTACTAGATACTCTAGTCTATTAAACTAATACTGCTTTTTTGTTATAATTGCTTTTTCATAATACTACTTTGTGTTAAACATGGTTCAGCAGCTGGTACTTAATCTTGTATGTTATAAGCCTCTATATTAGACTAGTGGATTAAATCACATGGTGACTGATATGCCATAGATCTACAGACTAGCTCTGCTCTGAATAAGCAGACTATGAGGTATTTTCTACAAAAATTGGGAATAGGTAAACAGATAGGATTGTCTGGGAGGGCTGGACAAATAATTATTACCATATGACAACTGATCTGATATTAAAGTGGTGATAGCAAAGCAGATCTCATTCATATATATATATGCATACACACGTACATGTATGTATATATATGTGTATGCACGTGTGTATCCAGCTGTGTATATATGGTAAGCAGTGAAGTAGAGGCAATAGAACAACATAGGGCTTAATTAACAGGTCTTTTCTTTTCACGAAAAAAGTCCAACATAATCCAGTTTCGGAATCACCATAAAATCTAGCTAACCCATGAAATAGAAATCCAAATATTAGAACAAAATCAAACCGAAACAATTTCCCTAAAGACACTCACAGTGCATGAACAGTTGTCTGCGATGATTATTAATGGAAGGATGCTTAGGTGGGTTGTACAGGGGAATCCTGCCTCCTGCTCATATGCTATTCTCATTCTTCACATTATTACAAGTCTTTACTCCTCGGCACCTTTCACCTAAGTCACATGAATATAAAATGAAAAAGTGAACAGGCTTTTGTTTTCTGAATGTGAAATTATTGGGTTTTTTTAAAGTTGATGAAATATTTTCTCAAATGAAGTAAGTAGAAGAGGTCTCTGGACCACAAATGGGTCACAGTTCTGGGAATCTGAAATTGCATCTCTGGCAAAGGTCCATATATGAGAGTAACTTGGGTACATTCTATCCACTCCTCGCTAGCCATCTGTTGCCTCCAATTTAGACTGTATGCTGTGCTTTTATATTGAATGAACACTGGCTATTGAATACTTAAAAGGAAAAGTGATGAACAGCTAATACCAGACTTCTTTCCTCTTTCTGTAGTTGCAAGAGAAAGATCCATTAAAGAATCCCTTATTTACCATTAGGGTATTAAGCTGGGAAATGAGGCTTGTCAGTAAAGAGACATTCAGAAAACTCAATGTGTACCAGCCCATGGTATGATTGAAAGCCTGTTAGCCCTCAGGTAGGTGTTCTTATTTGGGATTAAAATAGCACTAGTCCTTGCAGCATAACCTTTTCAGGAAGATTTCAGTTAGAAGTGTCACTCTAGTAGCAAGTGATGTTAACTTCACAGTAGAGGTAGCTGTTCAGGCATACAGGCTTAAAGCAATGGTCCGCTCTAATTAATTAAACAGAACTGGCCATGTACGAAAAGCTTTAATTTGGAAGTAGTACCACTTTTAATTGCTGGTGTTGTCATCCACCAGGCCTTGCAGTCACCCCTGAGGCACATAGCACCGCTCATCAAGCAGGAGGAATGAGCTCAGCTGCTCTGCATGCAGGCATCACCCCCAACACTTTCCCACTGCTTCCCTGGGTCCCCAGAAAGGTTGGTTGCTTTCTCTAGGAATGCGGAGAAATTTCCTAGGATCGCTCAGCTTACTGAATTGCACAGAAGCCTGGGGAAAAGTTCATAGCCATGTCAGTGCTGTGCAGAGTTTATTTAAGAAAAATGGGGGCCTGTCTCCTTGGCTTTTGCAGAGGAAAGCGCCCAGCTGTTCTATGCGCCCAGCTGCAGCAGAGCACTTGAGCCTGAGGTGGGTGCTGGGTTTGCCGGGGAGGGGGGGGTACAAGTGCCCCTCTTCTCAGTCTCTCTGAGCAGCACCTGACCATGCTGGCTTTGCAGATTGTGTTTTAGACCCGGGAAGGAGCCTGAGCCTTTCAGCAAGCAGCAGGGCACAGAGGTGCTGCCACGGGGTCACCATGCCTTGGTTCCCCATAAGAGTCTACCAGTAATCCCCGTCTTCGCCATGGCAGCTCTCTGAAGCAGCACAGTGGGCATGTGAAAGCGCACCGTGGTTTAGACTGGTTTTTCAGGGCTGCAACTGATGACAAAAGGCAACAGGGAGTCGGGCTCTAAGAGCAGCAACCTCGCTGTGGCACTCACTTTCCGCTGGCTCCAATTTGCATGAGAAACAAACACTAAACACTGTGGGGTTTTGGTACCAAGCTATAAATATAACCTTCACTCGACTCAAAGTACTTTGTTTTGTTATTTCTCCTTCAAGGCATCTGCTGTTTCCTATTGATGCCAAACGGATTAATTGTATACAGCAACCAATGAATAAATAAATAACAATAAACTCCTTTCATCAGAAGAGTATAGCCTTTTATCTTTCATCACCAGAAGAAGGAGAAGAAAAAGGCCTAGCTCCCTAAAGAAACATTGAAAAAGCCTTTCTTCTCCTGAAAGCTAGTTTTTATCAGTTTATCTAATAATTTACCAAGGTTACTAAGTACATTGATTATATACAGATTGTCCACACTTAATCCATCCCCATTCATATTCAAACTTCTCTTGCTAATGATTTAATGAAGTAACAGAACAATCTAGCAGTGATTCTCTTTATATTGAGTTGTGTCACATAATTTATTTTAAACATAAATTTTGGAGTAAAAAAACCAAATAAACAAGCCACAGAATTTTCTGCTATTTTCATAAAATCAGACATAGATTAGCAAAAATTAGTATGAGTTAAGGGGGAAAAAAAAATATCATGTTATCTAATTCATTAGTCTGGAGTGATATTGGGTTAATATTGATTGTGAAAGGTGAAGCAGTATTATGATTTTTCCTGGCTTCTGGTTTATGTCTTCTGTAACACATGAGGATAATTCATGACTGGGACTGTAAAAGGAAAGGAGCAGCTTCTGCACATTCACCTCCACACACTGAGATATCAGAATGCTTTCTATAGCTATCAAGAAAAATTTATCTACTGCAGGAATCAAAATGACAGGTTATCATAACAGTAAAGATCTGTTTCTAAAGACACATTTATGCAAAAAAAGTACACACAGATAGGCATGGGAGAATTTGGCTGAACACAAAATCTGAAACACTCAAAAATGAAGCTTGTAAATTTTTGTTAAAATGACACATCATTACTTCAATTTTCTTCTGTAAAATACAGCTAAATGGTGTTGTGAGACAAGCATTATTTTATTTCTGGAGGCACTTCAAGTTTGAGTAGATAATGCAAGTATTTATTGTGTGTTCAGACTCAGAAAAGGCAGTTTGGTTAGATCAAAACTGTGATTCTTCTTCCTTGCTATGAATTTGATCTCACATGATGCCGGTCCTGGTCAGCCCTGGTCCAGCAAACCCTTAACTACCTCAATAAAAGTACTCAGCTGCGTTGGACTTAACTGTATCTAGACATTTCCAAGCTATCATCTGTATTCTTCTTACAGTTAATGGAGGAAGGGGTATTTCCAGTGTGGAATTTGTCTTGGTGTATGGTAGACAGTGCTAGACAAATTTCTTGTATGTGAACAGCTATAATGTAGATTTGTAACTCAGACCCTTAGGTCCTTGAGTCTAAGGATGCGTTTGCATGGTGTGGTGAAGCCAGAGCCCTCAGCCTCACATGGCTGAGCCATGCCTGTGGACGCTCGTGTAAGCAGGACTCAGTTCTTGGCAATACTTTGGTGTTGTCAGTGTATCCATAGGACACCTGTGTTAGCAACCAGAACAAAAATACTAACCAGTCACCATCTGCCTATTTAAAAAGTTTTTCATGCTGTCTCTGTACAGAAATAATTTAAAGAACTCCTGTGAGTCAGTGTAGTAGACATTTGGTTTCTTTTTTACACTTTAAGCTCAGCTACAGCGGATGTATCATTAAAGGGAGTGTGGCTGCACCGCGTTTTAATGTTTCAAAGTATGTTTTAATATCAGACCCTATGTGATAAATTCATAGGCAAAAAATTTCTCATCCAAGATGTTCAATTAATGCTGATTTGAATACAAGTTTCTTGAAATAATAGATTCTGAATGTACAGTTCTCATGAAAGAACAAGCATTTAAGGGCTTAAGTATCCTAGTTTTAAAATCTTACTTTTGAAGAGTAGCAGGATTGTTTAATGAGGCATTCATAAATGAGGAAATGGATACTTTGCTGTATAATTTGTTTGCAATTAATTTTAATCAGTATACATTTGATATTTTCTGCACAGATATCAGTCCTGAAAACCTGACACATGTATTAGAAACTTTGCTTGAAAACCTGGAACAGGCTGTTACAATTCCAAATGCTGAAGCATAAATGCTCTACCTACATATTGATTCAAATATTGCAAGTAAAAATATATTAATTATTTACTACAAGTTTCTGTTTCCAAGCATCTGGGATCTGTACAAAAATAAAAGCAATAATTAAAGACAAGTCTAATGGACCAGAAAATGCATTCATTTTTAAACACTGGTATGGAAATAGAAAAAATACAGACTTTAGAAGGAAGAACATTTCTTGCTAAGGACAAATAGATCAGGAAAAAAAGCTGGGATCTCCAAAATAGGAAAGCTGTGATAACAGTAACTATGTTATTTTGCTCTCTGCTGCTACATATTATCATCTGCTGTTAATATTTAGTATGTTCATACATGCTTATAGAGGGGTATGTATTTAAATCACGTATGAATGCATCAAGTGATAATTTATTTTTTCAATGTCTTCAAATCCCTGGGCTGGCTCCCTCTCGTGGTTAACGTCAGCTTTTTCATTGGGAAAAAGTGAAAGAAGACAATTCAGAGGCGATAAATAAACAGTGGTGGGGGATGAGGGTAAGAGAACAATAGGAAACAAGTAAGTGACAATCTAAAAATTATAATAAGCATAACATAAAACCTTATAAAAATAATTGGATTTCAATCGCTTTTATTACTCGTCTCATGACAAGAACATCAGATGAAATTGATAGCAATCAAGGATAAATGTGAAACATATTAATGCTGTTACTCTGCAACTTGCTGCAATGAGTTCCATGGGTAACAGAGAGGGATGAGATTTTAGCAAGTTCAAGGCAATGATGTACTCAGAAAACAAATTTTGACAAGCTAACAATCTCAGTATTTTAGCTTTTAAGCTAACCAAAACATAACAGAAAGTAGTAAGAACTATCATGTACAATCGAGTTACGCTGTGATTGTCTGCTACGTAATTCCTTGTACTTTCCTCTGAAGGTCTAGTCAAGTACTGGCTGCTTGACTGGTGGGCCTTGAGCCTAGTCCATGATGTCAGCTCATGGGACACAAATTAAACTTTTAATTTCAGCTTGAGTTTCATGATCATGTGCAAGGGGAAGGACAGACGGGTCCTTTGAAATAAGTGTTTTTAAAAAGCCTGCTCACCCTTTAATGGGACACAAGGTGTTCTGAGCTTTAAAAGCTGCTTGGAATCAGGTGGCTTTTCATAGTGTGCAAGATGGCAAAAGGCAAACCGATTTTATCACGTAAAGTAGGAATTAATGTCATATGGTTTTGTGTTTGTGTTGTCTTTTGCTCACTGTCTTCTAAAGCACCATTCTGTTGGTTCTTTGCAGCTCCTATTATTTCTATGCCACCTCAGGATGTCCAGAATTTCACAGGCAATGATGTCATCTTTGGCTGTGAGGTGTCAGCCTATCCTATGCCACACCTTGAATGGAAAAAAAGGGGGAATAAAATGTTTCTGCCAGGAGATGACGCCCACATCTCAGTACAGGTAAAACTTGAGTTTTTCCATGTCCTACAGTTTGGGATGAGGAGTAGGGGGATTAATTGGTGAATTCCTCCTACAGAACACAATACCGTTGTAAGAAATAGATTCCCAATAGGGGCCCTCTGACTACATAAAGAATTATGATTTCAGCCAGTGCAAGGATCATTGCTTCAGCAGTCCCAGCAGAAGTAACAGCCAGGGTACCATCTGGCCCACTTCAGGGAAAGAAACAATGGAAGATTCTCCTTATGTAGGTATGATTCTGGAAAAATTGAATGAACATATAAATGGAACTGTTTAGGCTATTACCTAAAAGAAGGTGCATTGTGGGAAGGATAGCTACTGGCAACAATTTTACTACTCTTGATGCAAAAGGACAATTCTGGCAGGTATCTAAACTTCTTTGCAAGACGCTGTTTCTAGAGACCTGCCATTTGGGTTCAATCCCTGAGGTGTTCAAAAGGAAAGCAAAGAAACTTGCTCATTTTACGGAGGAGACAGTGTTTTAATCTGAGTGGAAAGAGTAGAATGGCATTAGTATAGGCTTCAAGCAAATCTAGAAATAGCCTGAAAGTTTGAGCTAAAATTAAATAAATCAAAATGCTAATTCTTTTAAATGGAAATAAAATTCTGGGGAGACGAGCTAACAAAGCCAGATGTACAGGCAGATTTCAGTAACGGTGAATCCTGCATCTGCGTGCCTTCTCCAATGGACAAAGAATATGAACAGAGGCTGTGCAAGGAATGCATGGCAAATTGAGCTTTCTGGATACACAGCCCAAAAGCTGTAAGATCCAATGGACATGGGGCACAACCTGACCAAAAATGCAGATAGAAAAAGCACAGAAAAAGCTAATCCTAGTACTACTGAAGTACTAAGTGTCTAAGTTATTTAGAAATGTTTCCAGAGGCAGCAGGAACACAAGTGGGATTAGTGGCCTTAAAGTTGCTCAGAAACAATGGTGCAAGGAGCCACATCCAAATGCTGGTCACCTCAGAGCCTAATCTGAACCTGTTAACCTATCTCATTAAACAATTAATCATGAGAGCATCTCTGTTAACATCTGTTAATGGTTTTGTGTGGTTTGTTTGGAAAAGGAAGCTCATCCCTTCAAAAGGCTTTAGCCCAAGTTGGTTGAAACCGATTGTCATGAGGTGTAAAAGCTCATGGTATGTCATGCCAATCCATTAAAACCTGGATGCTAAGTGCCAGCTTGGTCAGGCCCCTTGGCCCTGAACAACTCACCCAGACCCACCTGCCACTCTTATCCTGAAGAAACTTATGAGCTTGAGAACAGGTGGCAACGCTTTGAAGCAGCAGCAAGAAGTGGTGCTGTGACAAGAGACAGGAGGAGCACCGGGAATCGGTAGCACGAGAAGGAACAGGAATGAGAGCACTGTAAAGGGCAATGAAATTTAAAAAGCAGAGATGGGAAAGCATGAACTCAGAGGCACAGAGCAATATGAAGTTAAAACATAGGGCAGCAGAAACAAACAGAATCAAAGCATGATGGCAGTAAACAAAAAGCAAAGGTTGGAACGATGTTTAATCCATCCACAATTATTTTGAGAAATATCATGGTCTCCTAGTTACTTAATTTCAACTATTTATTTCTCTTCTCAAAGGCAAGAGGTGGGCCTCAGAAGTATGGTGTGACAGGCTGGCTGCAGATTCAAGGCCTCAAAAAATCAGATGAAGGTGTTTACATCTGCTACACCAAAAATAAGCATGGTGCAACATACGCCTCTGCAAGACTGAAAGTCATTGATGGTATTTTTTTTTTTTATTTGGATGTAAAGAATATAAAAATGCATACAAGCAGGTTGCAAAGGATGGGTTTGTCAGAATGCAAATGAAGAACATGAGAAATTACCTAAAGATGTCCACATTTTAACTTTTCTGTGTGCTTTTCTTTTACTTTATTCCCTAAGGGGTTAATATAGTAATATTTTGCTGTCAATGATACCAGCTTCCAGAAAACAGAAAGCTGTGGATTATAGCCATACAGCTGAGACACATATTATTCCACTATCCTTATCCTACAGAAGTCCTTTGATGTTAGTAGGAACTCTGCACCCAGAACAACAGCTGTTGTAGCTGAAGGAGTCTTTGAACCATGGCAGTTCTGCTTAGATGTTTATTTTTCAAAAAATTAGGAAGGAAACAGTTGTTGCTCCTTAATGAGAGTGTTTGGAAAGATGTAAGAAATAGCTTTACTGTTGTTTTGCATTGGGCCCAGTCCTGCAGAATAACATCCTTCTTCCTCCGGGGAGAACTGGGTTTCCTGGCAAATGCAGAATAAAGACACATTGTCCTATATTTGCCTCCTGGTCTAGAGGAGTTTGTCACTGGTCTAGTTTGTCACTGACATTGTTTCTGCAAGTGGTTTTCAAAGCTTTATTGGCTCTGGTCATATTTTCAGGTGCATAGGATCTTCAGAGGACTGAACTCATAGTTTACTAGTATTGGGAATTAAATGTATTTTCAACATTTTAAAATGTGAATTATATAGAAATTTGCTCATATATCATGAGCTTGGTGGTATGAGGTCAAGTCATTGGATAAAAACCCTCTCCTTTTAATAGAAAACTTAACAAGGATTCAGAAACACTGAGCTTGCCGTACAGATCCAACCCCACACTTTCCTCTTTGTTCCTATCTACAACTAATTTAATCTCTATTCAATTATGTCTTGCAGGCTCATCTCCTGCATTTGCATTTAATGCTGGCAGTAGAAGTGCAAGCTACAGCATTGAATATGGGGACTATTATGACCATTCTGATGATGAAGATGAGGAAGAATATGAATCCGGGGACTACGAAAATTAAAACAACTCTGAATAATAATTTTTATACATCTGTTGTCCAATACCTTTCACACTGTTATATTTACTAGTAGTTTTTGTGCTGTAAATGGCTCCTCTGATAACACACTCACTTGTGTATCCACCTTCCTGAAATTCAACTTTGGCTGAAGTCTATCATGCTACTTACCAGAAATAAGAACAGTTATAAATCCATACATTTACACTGTTAAATAAAATTCTTAAACATGCACCTGTCTACTAAGTATACTGAAGGGACCAAATTTTATACTAATTTTTAAAATGAAAATGATGTTGTAATTTCTTTCAAACATTCTAATTTGTCTAGCAAGAACGTCCATAGTTAAACAAAATTTTTACATTGTATCAGTTTTCTCTTTTCTATAATGTACTAAGAAATATCAAGAGATTGTTCACATGGCAACAAGCCTAAGTGTGAAGGTTGCAAAACAGTCTTTAATCTCCTTAGTTCATGTTTCCTCATAAGTTTCAGCAAGATTGTCCTTCTCATTTGAAATTTTCCATGGTTAGTCTCATCACGGCCCAATTATCTGTCTTTTGGGGGGTTATTTTGTTTACTTCGAATAGATACATGAAACAATCACAGTCTAAAGCAAGTAAGTGCTGTTTTACTAGCAGTACTCAAAAATACCCAGAAAACATTTCTTGTGCATTCAAACAGATGAGCACACCTTCTGACTTCTTTTTTAACAGTTCTTGCGCTACTCCTAACAGTGTTGGCTTCTTCCCACCAGCCTAGGCAACGGTTCAAGGTTTGGGGTCATTATTTTTACTCTGAACAGCATCCTGTTTGGTGAGAATTACTGCAGTTTAAAGAAGGTGGCTGTTCTGTAGCTAAGTGCATGCCCTTCAAACACACAGAGACCTGCACAACAGAGCTAGTATTTGTCCTGTGTCTTGGACTGTCCAACACTTGCTCCTATATCTGACCCATCTCTACGATGTCCAACCAAAGTGCATTCAGCATTGCCACACTTCTGGAAATGGCAGACAGAAAAGCAGGCATCGTTTTCTTTCCGAAAACCACCAGAACACATGCACATTTTTCAAATTGTCTAAACCACTTCTTGATCAGCAGGAACCAGACAGCAAATGAAATGCAATTCAAAAACACAAGACTTCAAAGTGTAAAGCGATCACCCTGAAAAAATTTCTCCAGTTGCTTTTGTTAACTAATTACATGACGGCTGGCTCTGAATTAATGGGTGATGGAAGATACCAAACTATGAAAACCACTTTTGGGAGGCAGTTACACTTATTGGTTCCCATTGGCTGAGGACAGATTAATAGCAGTAAATTACCGAACAACATTAATGACTAAGGAAGCAAAAGTTCAGGCATCTGCATGTAAAGCCTCAGTATTTGCAGTCATCTTTATCCAATGCACAAAAGCATGTAGTGATTACTGCACACACCGTGGTAACTCGAAGTTAAATTAACAGTGTTAAGGAAGCTTTAAGGGCAATCTTTCCATAGGCATATGTATACTGCCTAGATTTTTTAATGTATATACAATACATCACAAATTCTTCCTTTAATGTGCTTCTTGCCATTAGGCAGATTTTTCCTTTCAATTTGAATTACATTAAGAGATTGGCTATAGACTGTGTTTTTGCCCTGAGGTATTATTGATCTTTGTCCAGGTAGCAAACAAGCAAAGAATAATTTATTTTGTTTCAGACTTCCTGGAGTACTGTCAATTTATGAGTAGAAAGTATGCCATTGTGTCATTGAAAAGATTAATTAGTTTTAATTAGGAGTATGAAATGGCTTCATATTTAACTACTGATTTTGTTGCTATCGGCTCTTCCTAGTCTTCTTAGTGATATGTCTAATAACTTGTTTTGCTTATCCACTACATATTAACTTGATCATAAAATTGTCTGGTAGAAATCACTGATTTTTTTTTTTTAAGTGGGTATTTTTTATGGAACTATGTAATCTGCAGGCATACATTCAAGATCAATTGTGATCTGCATTGCAAATGAATTAATTAGATTACTAAACCAATCACTGAATTGTGGCAATATATATACTGGCATAGACTAGCATGTGGCACAGAAAATAACCTTGAAATCATTAGCCATAGAAATAAATTAGAATTGTTCAGGGCCTTTTGCCGTTGTTAGTGTAAAATGAAAAGCAGAAAGAAAAGAATGTTTGAATGCGAAAATGTGTGGCAGAACCCTATCAAATAGCAGTCTGTGAGTGTTCGACCTGATGGACTATGTCTATTTAAAAAAAGCTAACCTTCCCTCAACAAAGGGTTCTAAATTAAATATATCGCATTTATCTCTGTATGTATTTTTAATATATTTTTATATATATATTTAATAATTTGTTGTAACTTATCAGCCATTCCTTTCAGTAAGAAAGCTGCATTTTACAAAAAATCCCAATGTGATGCAAAAAAAGAAGGAACGCTGATACCCTGAACATTTGCTAGTTCCTTTTTTGGAGGGGGGACAGAAATGGCTAGTTTTGTTTATATGCTTTAATCAAGTCAGTTAAAATTAAATGAAAAAGGCGTGGAGAAGATTCAGCCCTCTCTAAGCAGTGTGGCAAATGAATGGATCTAATTGTAAATGCATTGCCTGTAGCAACAGATCTATTCACATAATCCAAAGTAACAGCAAATTGAGGAAGTTGGTTTTATTCCACCTAGCAGAAAATGAGACAGACTTAAGCTGGAAACTGTATATTAATACTGCAAGGCGGTCTCAGTACTGCATCTTGTGAGGCAGACCTCACAATTCCACTGAACACAGCAAGAATTTTGTTATCTTCCATGGAAGCAAGTCTGAATTTCATGGCACAACTTCTTCCTGTCAATGACTGTCACACAAGCATCTTCACTATGTCATTTCCCCCTCCCATGTAAAGATAAAGGAATTCTATAAAAGTTCCTAAATAAATTACACTCCTTAATGCAGCTTTGTCCTTTGGGTTAGGACTCTGACATGGTCTGGGGTAGTTTCACAACCTAACATTCTTATTTGCTGTGTTAAATCTCAGGAGTTTTTTCAGGTATTAGTCTAGGAATCCATTAATTCTTTAGCTAGACCAATTTTTTTCCCCTTAAAATAATCAGGCTATAGTTGACAGAAATCGGATATAGAAATGCAATTGCCTGTGTCTCAGAGATTAAAATGATTCAACTGATGATTAAATAAGGTACAAATAGTCACATGGCTGCACTGTGCAGCTAAGCACACAGCTGAGCAAGTGCTCCCTGCCTACCTCATGGTATCAGCTTTCTGCTTTCAACGTCTGTCCGTGCTCATCCGTTGACACAGAAAGGAGACCCAAGCCAGAGGGGAACACACGTTTCTGGCTAAGAAGAAACACACTTGCTCCAGACAAGCTGGAAACTGGCTCATTGCTGCAGAAGCCACAAGCTCTTGCTCACACTTGGCTACATATGCTGTCCATGGATTACACTCAGCTCCTGAACTATTTAACTTATTAACCTCATTTCTGCATGTCTTTGCATAGCTTAGTGGCACAGCCTAGGCAATGGCCCATCACCTGGAGCAGGATTCATAGTCATTGCTAGAGCTGCTCACAGGGTCAAGGTCTTTGAAGGATATGCAAGAGCTTCCTCTTACCTTTTTGGCCTGTACTGGCAAGGTGCTTCTGGCTCTTTGAACAGTTTGCAATTGTATTGCATCAGAAAGTCTCCCAAATTTTCCTCATTAGAATTTATGGCTGACTCTTACAATCCCTCAGTCACCATTTCACTCCCTATTCCTCAGTCCTGGGAATTCCTCTGTTTTGATCTGTCCTTTTGCTCTCCTTTTAAATCCTTTCTGAAAGTTCCCTTTCTTCTGTGTGTACCACCAGTCCGTTGATTCTGCTCCTGATATGTTTTGTGACTTTTCCTTTCTTTTAGACTATGGCTATAGATAAATGATTCTATTTCTTCACAGGCTAAAGGATGAAAAATTGGGTTAAGGCACATGCTGGGACTGAGGCAGTCATTAGGGGACTGGGTAATCTGAGCCAGCTTTTCAAGAACGATCCATTTGACTTTCAGAAGTGCCAGCCACCAGAGTCAAGTTGTGAAGGCAGGAGAACAAGAAACTCCATTTAAAACCATTTTCCATTTTGATTTTGCTTCATTCTCCAATAATTAATGAAGGTATTTTGTAGAAAAGCGTATGGTTCAGTGATGGTATCACCATTCAACTGTGATAGTTCATGTACAAAGAAATTACTCTTCCTGCCTCAATTAGATTGCCATAACTGTTTCTCAAACCTGCTGCTAGAAGGTGAATCCAGCTAGGAATATACCCAATTCATTTTTTCATTCCAGGTCTAAAGCAGCTTCCATTTCCAGAGGAACTCTACCAGTTTGGGCCTCTTTGGGGCTACCAGGCTTAACATGGAAATTTTTGCAATGTGGCCGATGGAGCAGCAAGGAAACATGAATGATTTTACACCAACTGCTCAGGCCCTGTATCATCTGTTAACCAGAATAAAAATTACACGGACTTTTGATCACTGTGGTGTTCAGAGCAGGGGAGGTCAAGGCAAAAATTCTTCCTACTGTGTTAAGACATCAAACAGTAGTATGCCCAACAGAAATTTCAAGCTTTTTGGGTGCAACATTCATAAATGCTGACGGCTGGCTATAGCAGCAGTCCTTGCTGCCACCTCTCCATCACAGTTTATTTATTGTTACTTAATCCTCCTTCCTCCCCGTGCCACTGACTCCATAAGCGTCTTGTGAAGCCTAAACTAACACATGTTGTTGAGTTTTACCCTGGTGTCTCTTCGGCTCCATGCTGTACGCTACCAATGCTCACCTTTAGCAGGACAAGTAATACAGAGATGCTTTTCTTGCTTTGGTCTTTCTTAGGTTTCTTCATTAGTGACAAAATCTTGTTGCTCTTTGATGGCATACGATGCAAAGTCGTACATGCAGGCAGTCTGTGCCAGGCTTTGTAACCCACACCATACGACCTCACCAATTTCTGCCCAAGACAGCAGCTCACGTACCTACAGCGTCACCTTTTAGGAAAATGACCACTCTCCATGTAGTGTCAGGGAAGGCACCATCCTTTGGCACAAGTTATTCCTGCGGGCAACTGCCAGCATTGCTTATTTCTGTTCTGAATTTGTTCAGCTTCAGTTTATAGTGGTTAGAATCAGTTACACCTTTTCCTCTGAAGTTAAGAAGCTGGCTGCGTTAAAACAGGTTTTTCTCATGCAGATACTTGTAGACACTCTTCAAGTCACTCTATGTCCTTAACTTGGATAATCTCTGTATTGACCTTCTTCTGTCTCTGATTCACATGGTGTGTTTTCCTCACTAACCCTGAATAATTCCTTTAACTCTAGAAGGAGAATGTCTTGGATCAGACTCTGTCTTTGCAGCACCTGAACTTAGGAAGTAAAACAGCTACGTTAATCTAACAGCGTTTGCTGTCACAGACTCCACCTGTTATCTGTACCAGTGGTTTGCAAAAACGGGATTAATCTCATCCAACTGGAAACTGAGACAACTCTATTCTCCAATCTTAATTCTTTGATCCTTTATAGGCACCTGTAGTGGGGGATTCCGCCCTTTCTGGGATAACTGAGCAATCTGTCCCTGGACGCAGCTGTAACCACTAGAGCACCATCTCTTTGGCCTTCTGGACTGAAGCAGCGTTCTTGGGTTTTTCCACTCTCAGCAACCTTCCGGCACTTTCCAAAGCAGAATGAAACTCCTGGCTGCTGCCGTGGTCTGAAAACCACCTCAGCACCACAGGCTTTGGTTTGTATCTTTTAAGAAGCACAGACAGAGCAGCATCATGATGGCTTGGCCCATGTTTATTGGCTATTGATTTATAAATGTAGGAAATTAACGCTCCATTGAGTTACATCCCTGCAGCTTGTGAACTGCTGGCTGTAAAATGGGAATATTCTTATAATCTCTCGCAGAATGTGTGACCTGAAGCTCCCAGGTTCACCAAGGAAAGCTTTCCTTTTGCTGCTGCTGTCACAATCTGAGAGTAAATTCTTTGGAAACTGTACTTCGATCTCCACTGCGCAAAGCCAAATACAGATTTACAGCCGCACTTAAATGCGGCTAACTACTGAAAATCGTGGCCTTGTCAGTCGGGAGAGAACGCTCCGCTGGGCTGCCGGCACCAAGAGAGGAAGGCAAGCCCGCGAACGGCCGCTCGCCACAGGACGGCGCAGGACGCGGGGGCTTCGCACACAAAATGGCGCCTCCCGCGCCAGGCGGGGCCGCTGCCGCCCACCGCCGGCGCGCGGCCTC
>JAOBAS010000040.1:3257822-3279652 GCA_025311575.1 Elanoides forficatus | reverse complement strand
GCCGGCTGGTATTGGCTCTGTCAGACACAGGGGAAGCTTCCAGCAGCTTCTCACAGAAGCCACCCCTGTAACCCCCCAGCTACCAAAACCTTGCCATGCAAAGCCATAGAGTGTCCAGGCTGCTTTAGTGAAATTACCTTGGGTAATGGACACCATTTAGCACTAGCAGTATGGAGCTTCTTGTAGGCTTATTTATCCTGCTTCTTGGCAAAATAAATGAGCCTCATTGGAAGTCTGTTCTGTGTAGCTAAAGCAGCTACACAGTTTCCCATACCTAAGATGGGAGGTTTAAATCTGGCTTACCTGTATAGCATGACAGTTTAGCGTTTGATACTCCTCCTTTTCTCAACAATACTATTCTTGATCAGTTTCCATGCTTAACTCCATTCCTTCTCCATTAATGTACAGTAGCCTCTAATCGCAGTGTGAGGCGTGAAGAGCAGTAATATATGGCAAGCAGGGGAATACTGACAAAAGGCTGAATTTGGGCAAGTGACAGTAATTTCACAAGGCACCGTAGGAAGGAGAAGGGGATAGATTTTCCCAAGATTTTAGTTCAGATATTTTAAATTGTCCATGGAGGGATCTCCCTGTAGTCATTAAGCACAGAGAGTGCCTAAGGAAATTAACCTTTGTTATGTGATGCTTTATTTTACACAAGTCTTCATATAAAATAAGACTCATAAATGAAACAACTTTGAAATGTTACTTTATTTGTGGGATTACTTAACTATGAATTATTGGTGAACTTTTTCTAGCCTGTTGTTATCCCTTCATAAAATAGGATAATGTTATAGTTCATTTGATGTGATTCTACAGTGAATTGGTAACTCAGTGTTTAAAGTATTTTTTTCCATTTATCAGTTTCTAGACTTCAGGATAGCCTGTGGAACTTTTGTTAAAAACTTGCCTTTGTTTAAATACAGACTAAACTAATCCTTACTATCTGGAACCTGTCTTGTCTTAGTGTACTCCTGTAGTAACCTGAAGAAATCAGTTTACCTACATCTATTACAGAACAGCATTCTGTAAGCAACTGACTATTGCATCATCCACAGTTTAAGGGAAGTATTCTTTATGAGCTGTAGGATAGATTAAATGTGATAAAAAGAGACTAGTGCTTTGTTTAATATTGTACAATGAACTGATTAATGCATCTATTCATAGTTTATTCTCAACTACAGTGATATCTCTCTTACTATTTTTGTTAAAAAGATGATTCTATTAAAATGAAGATACTTAATTATTGCTTGTAGAGAGTGATAAAACCAACTTATCTTTTTCCGTAGTCTTCCTGGAGCCAGAGACCTTGGACCTGTTTTTTGATTTGTATCATTCCCTTCCACCAATGCTGTCTCAGTTAGTAAGTGACATGTAGTGATTTACACTCAAGTAATTACGGAGAATAGTCTTTTTACATCTATACTTTGCCAAAAGACCCTGTTTTATTTTGTGCATTAGCATGTTAAAAGTCCCCTGGCTCAGTGCCCAGTCACAGTGTCTTTTCTTTGAACTTCAGCCCCAGTTTTCATTTCTGAGTCTGAAAGCATTCAAACCCTTCCTCCCCCAATTCAGCACTACTCAGCCACACAGAAAACATCCACCCAATTATTTTGATGAAGTCAGAAGCTGTTGTAGAAGGGGTTTTTAAAGCTGAGCTGTATTGTGTTCAATGATCATATAGACATTGCTGCAAAAATAAGCTTCAGCCACAGAATGTACTACAGACAGCAGTAGGTTGAGATGATTATTCTGAAAGTTGAATTTTTTTTAAATCTTATAGTATTTTTTTTATTCTTCAGGCACTTTCTTGTTTAGTTCAGTTTGCTTCTACAAGGAGATCTTTATTCAGCAATCCAGAACGTGCCAAATATCTTGGTAATCTAATCAAAGGAGTGAAACAAATACTTGAAAATCCACAGGTATCTCTTTATTTTTTTATTTCATTTATATGAAATGCTAAAAGAACTGTGGATTTGTTTTTCCAGTTACAGTCTTCATTAATGTACTGAATCTATTAAAACCACTTTCAGCCAGACATCTGTTTGCTTTGATTTTCTATTCAAAACAAAGCAAAACCCCTATGCAAATAAAATCATCACCCAATTAGCAATAGTGCTCATAAAATTTCTATTAGATTAAGCTGTTAACTTTTAAAAATTTGCTTCTTCAAATTTAGGGTTTATCTGATCCGGGTAATTACCACGAATTCTGTCGGTTTTTGGCTCGGCTAAAGACAAACTATCAACTAGGAGAGCTAGTAATGGTGAAAGATTACCCAGAAGTCATCCAACTTATAGCAAATTTTACTATTACTAGCCTACAGGTAAGAATATGTACAGAAGTGTTCTCTTTTCTTCAACTCTTGAATGACAGAGAGGGCTGATCCTGGTTCTCTGTGTTGGTGTTTTTTGAGGAGGTGGTAAGGCTTGTCGTTATGTAAAAGTATATTTTGTCAGTGATGTAACTTAGATTTCTAAATTTTCTGTTCTGGAACTGGTTCCCACTATTCTTATGAAGTTTTGTAATGGGAGCAGATTTAAAAAAGAAAATGACAACTGAAGTAGGAGAGATATGGATGTTAATCCTCCAGCCTTAGTTCTCACCCTCAAAAAAAAAAAAAAAAAAAATCCAACAAACGAAACCCTTTATCCAGCCCTAAAATGGTTACACCTATGCTCCCATTTAAACTTTGAAGTGCATACACTGACTAGGNNNTCTTCTTTTGTGCATATATTTATATATGTAAACACACACACACACAGAGTTGCCTGTATGCTGAGCTGCTGAGTGCAAAGTTCCCATCTGAGCTGGATTTAGAAGCTATGTGGAATAATGTCTAAATTTTTGAGGGACCCACATTTGCATGAGAAGGACACATATCACAGGATCAAGATTCTCACAGTGTTAAAAATTTTACAGATTTGAAACACACCAAGATAAAGGCATGCATACTGCTTGAGTGATACCAGAATTGTTATTTTAGCATTTCCTCCAGAATCTTTCTCTGGTCTTCAGAATAACAGCTGAAGATAATTACCTTTAGGAGAAGATTTTGACCTTTGAATTCCTGAGTTGCCAATGGCAGCTTGGAAGAGAAAAGAAAGTTGAGATGCATTTCTGTTCTTTACATTTCCTGTTAGGTGGCTCTAGACAGTTTCCCACTCAACATTTAGGATTTTTGGATGGCCCATTTGTAGCACTTAAATCTCACCATGCACTGTGTAATAATCTAGGCCTAGCTCTGAGTTTCAAATTGTGGATTTCACTTGAAGGAGGTGAGAGTGCCTACAAGTAATTTTGGATCTACTCTATAATGTGTGCCGTAGTATGTCTCAGTTCTGACCGAGTCCTTCAGTAGTTACGTGAATGAATAAGACTACTTAAGATGAAAGCATCATGTTTCGCAACTAGAATTTCACACTGGGATGCTTTAACAGAAGTATGTTTTGTTTTCTTATAGCACTGGGAGTTCGCTCCAAATAGTGTTCATTATTTGCTAACTCTGTGGCAAAGAATGGTAGCATCTGTACCTTTTGTGAAAACGGCAGAACCCCACCTCTTAGATACATATGCACCTGAGATAACAAAAGCTTATATTACTTCTAGACTGGAATGTGTTCCTGTAGTTATAAGGTAAACTTGTAATTGCAACTTTAAAACTGTAATATGGAATGTTTAATTTTCTGATTTGTTGCATATTATATTTTGGTTATGTTTAAAAATCTAAGTACACTGGTTCTGATTACCATGGCAATTTCTTTAGATGGTCCTAATTGGCTGATAGTATTTTACTCCTTTTGCTTATTAAATATCCAGGCCAAAATCAAATGTAAATTCTAATTGTTTTTTCTCTCATAGGCCTTTGTGTTTTGAAAAAAGTCTATCCCCCCTCCCCCCTTTTTTAAGACTATTTAAATTAACTATATTGTTCAGCTGTGACGTTTTCTTGATGAGTCATTTTCTAGGACCGTGGAGGGTAATGGGGGAAAGCAGAATGAACCCCATGCACAAGAAAGGGTGAGAACAAGATAGAGAGTAGCATGATTGAAATTGGCCAATTTAAAATTTGTTAGTTCAAATCTTCTTTTTATAGGTTAAGTAAATGACCTTATAGTCCACACTATAATGTAGCAAACAAGAAAAAAGTGTTTAGATTGCTGGAAGGATTTAATTTTCTCCAGGGGCTTTTATGAATTCCTGCTGGTAGGATCTCCTGTCAGACTACGGGACTGCAGAACAAGCCACATCTGCTTTTACTTTTCAATTTTACATTACTGAGATGATGTCATTTGCTCAGTTTGTGTGAGGAAGTGCATTCAGTTTCACCATTGTTGTCCTTTTGTCTCATCTTAGCCAAAATCTCATGTCTGCAAATTACATAATCTGTCATTTTACTGTTCAGTGACTAAGCTATAGTTGGTGTTACTTGCCTTATGTTATCACCATAGGTATGTTAAAGGCTGACTTCCTAACGGCTCAAAATCGTGAGCTTCTCTATCATTGTCTCAGGAACAAGAATTAATAGTACCTAGCGGACCTTCCAGTGTTCCAGTGCTAGCACAGCGAAGGACAAGCAGCTGATTGCAGGTGCAGTCAGTTTTCCTGGGCCTTCTCTCAACTAGCCTATGCTTCTTTTGGCATTTTTAAGTTATTGTCTCTGTTCAGCTTTTCTGTAATGAAGTCTCAGGCTTGAACCTTCATGTCTCAGCTTTCTTCTTTACTGAGTGGTATGTTCCATATCAGTTTCCAGACTTGAAGCAATCAGTAGGGCTGAGCTTCTGGGTCAAACAATCTGGCATGACCAGCTCCACTGAAATGTGCTGTTGCTTTCATCAGCATCACCATCAGCACTGAAAATTCAGTTTCTTTGTTTGGCACTGATGAGAGATTCTTCTGGATGTCCTTGTTACGTTGTGGAAGATTAAGCTTTCTAATCCATCAAGAAAGACAACAGGGAAAAGATGAGGAGAGCACTGATCTTCTCTTCTACCAGTCTGTATCATTCTTAAGATGGTCTTGGTAATGCTGTTGGCATGTATCCATTCCTAGCTCTAAGTGATTTGTATACCACTGTTGTATTGTCTTATTGTCTTATGTGATGAATATCCTCAGTTGTGGCATTTCTGTAGACAGCAATATCCAATGTAGACTTTAATGTCAAATGTCCAGACTATTCTTGAGAAACGTGGGATGTCTGGGAGCTGATTTTGTAAGACTTCTTCCGTTTGCTCCAAGGAGATTAATAGATATCTTTGCAAACAAATCCTGTTTGCTGGAATGACCATTTTTCTTACAAACCAGTATAGTTGATAAAATCACGCTCCATTCAGGAGCCTCCAGCTGGTCCTTCAGACAGAGAATTAGTTTGGAACAATGGAAGGAAAGTCACTTTTGCCCTTTTGGAGGGTTTGAGTAGGTATTTTCCCTCTTGAGTAAGGATGAGTGAGAAACTAATGATTCCTCTACAAAGGGTCTACAAGAGGATGCTTTTCTACAAACTGGAAGGGGAGCTTTTATTTCAAATATTTGCAAATACCTGAGAAGAGATCTGTTTCAGCCCATCTTGAACATTAGGATTTTCAGCTGCTGCATATTTTCAGAGTTTGGATGTTAGCACTGTTAGCTTTGTTAGCTTTTTGGATGTTATCTTTATCTGTAGATTTTGTTGCCTGTGCAATAGAAGGGTAACCTTCTGATGAATAAACCTTTCCTGTTGTGATTCGTATAATGAGTATAGTTACACTTTCTGGTAAGACTGTTGGTCTCTTTGTTATAGGCATTCCATAGGGTCACAGCTTGTTTACAGCAGAATAAAATAAAGATTTGTAAAGCAGTTGCATGGAATTTTACTGAAGCTTGCTTGTTGGCTGTGGTATCAGGGTCTTGTGCTTAATTTGATGAATATGCAAAATCCATTTCTACTAAGTATTCCATTCTTTCCCCCCATTATCCTCTGAGAAAGATGCTGCTTGTTAATATTCTGTTCAGGCACAGTGGACCTTAGTTCTTCAGGATTTGCTTTTCTGTGTTCAGAGTGCCAACCTCATCTACTCTCTTCTTTGCTTTTTAAAATATGTGTTAAGAGGAAGGCACAGGTAGAATACTGTTCTGTGTTTGTGTGGATGTGCATGGGTATGTATGTAAATAAAATGAGATCTTATGTATCTCCGTTGTATTCACCAGCTGCTAAGGCTTTTATAGTTCAGCCCTTCAGTGACAATGGTATGAGATCTGGATGGGAAAACAGGTTTTAAGCAATTGTGGCTAAGTGGTTACTTTTTATGTCTATTCCAGAGATGGCTTAGAAGATCCACTGGATGATACAGCTACAGTTTTCCAACAGCTGGAGCAACTATGCACGGTTAGCAGGTGTGAATATGAAAAGACCTGTACACTTCTTGTACAGTTGTTTGACCAAAATGCACAAAACTACCAAAAACTATTGCACTCTTCTAGTAGGAATCCATTAGAAATCACAGTTCAGGAAGGTCAGTATTTAATTTTTAGACTGTGTTTTATGTGCCAATAACCATATAATTGCATATGAAAAAGAGTAGTGATCGTATGGCAGATATAACTAGACCTTCTCTCAAACTAGGAATTAATGATCTAAATCACCTTGCACCACATTTTCACTACTTGTCTTTGTATTAAATAGGATGCATTGGCAGTTGTTTTGTTTGTTTTAACATCTTGTTATGTCTTTAGAATATAGGCATGAGAGCTGTAAAAACTTTTAATTTCTGAAAACTGACATTTTAGTGCCTCGGGTGCCCTCACAGGAGCCAGCTGCAACTTGATGAACAGCTTTTGAAAATGAAGATGTTAACTTTTGTTCTTTTTGTTCTATCTGTCTGTAAAAATTAATGTAACATTAAAAACCTTAATTTATTTTATACAGCTCTGTTAGGATGGATTGCCTAATTTTCAAGAAACTCAAGTTATTTATTGTAGTCTAAGTTGTAAAAATAATAAGTACTTTTTATATTTTCTTTTCATATACCTATTTCGGTCCTGTCTGTGTCTGACTTAAATTTTCTTTGTAACTACTGGCTCTTTCCTAATATAGTTGTCTTATGGCTGTTGCATCTTTACATGGATAAAGGGTGTTGTTTTGAAAAGGTGAGACAGGTTACTGCATAATACAGCTGTTTCTTTGCATGCTATTAAATGTTTGTGATTTATTTTGCTGCTTTTTTGTTGAGTTTGAATATGCTGATTTTCTTCTATGTAGAAGCCATTTTTTCACTAATTTATATAAGACCTCCTACTTACCTTATTCCACTTTCTTCCATGCAACTGTCAACTTTTATTTGGAAGAACGCTCGTTAATGACCTGATTTCATTGACCAACTGCAGTCTGAATTTGACCCCCCCATGACTGAGGAATGGGATATAAAGGGAAACAATCAGCTGGAGTCTTTCAGTGTCAGTGCTCTGGGGATTGCCATTATGCATTAGAAAACATTTGATGCAGTTTAAATATTGTGTTTCTTTTCTGCAAACTAAACATTTGTGCTCATATTGAACAATAACTGTTATATCCCCTAGATATACATAGTTAAATTTAGATGTTTAATGGCTTTTAATGTTACAAAATAAGTTAATGTAATATTAAGATCTCATTTTATTATACTGTCCTTGCTCTCTGTATCAATAGTGATGCAGTCATGGTTTACTAAAACAATAATCCCCAAGAAATGGGTCATTAACAGTAGTTAATGATTACTTGTGATCTATGGTAATGACTGATTTCTTTGGGATTATTGCTGTTATAAACCATAATTACAGATTATTACAGCAATAATTATTTTCTAAAAGAAAAGATATTGTCTGCCTCAGTAATTGCAAAAGCAAATGTGCTGAAAATTTTAAATAGTGAAGGTATAAATGAGGGAAAGAAGTCATACCTATTAATTGGTACTGTGCTAAGAGAAGAGCACTATCATCAGAAAAATAACTATATACTTAAAAATAAGATACTGCAATTTGTTAAAAAGAAGACAGGTTTTTATTTTAAAAAAGGCTATTGACCAAACTGGTGGCTTTTTGAACCAGCTAGCACCACTTCACAGTTGTTTTTTGATACGATCTTCAAATGGCCATTCTTTAGTTGTTGTTAATGCTAAATTCATTTGAGCAATGGCTGTTCTCTTAGATGCTTCAGTTCCTTGGTGTTTTGCTAATGATGGTGCAGTCTCTTAGCGTTCTAAATTAACAGCTGTTTGTACTGCAAGGTGTGTGTCTGATGGGGTTTTCCTTGGAAGTGTCCTGTTTGTGAAGAAGCAGAGGTCTTGAAACAGGGAAATATGTCCATTGGTGAACAGCTGATACTGTCCTTCCAGATTATTAGTAATGGAACAGGAACAATATGAGAGGGTATTTAGAAGTCTTCCTCGTATATCTTGTCTTGTCTCAAAAGTTAATACATATTCCCTATCACAAAGTGGTTTTTGTTACAGATCTCAGACTATATTACATATTTGTGTGGTATTTTTTGAAAAATAAGACTGAGTTTTAAGATAAACTTGAATGCTTTCCCGTACTTGTGTTGAAAACATCTGCATGTTATTTCATAATCTGCATTATCTTTTTGTGTATATTTGATCTCAGCATCTTTTTTATGTATAGAACACACTGTACTGAAACAGAATTACTTACGATGTAGAGTCACCAGAGTCAGGACATAAGGATACTGGAACACCTCAGAACTATTAATTGTTTCTGGTTTTTCAAAATAGAACAATGCAAAACATGAGGGAAATTAAGTGAATTTTAATGTTATGTAAATGAAGACTAGTTTATCAGCGATTTGAAACAAATATGAAATAAGACTTTTGGTAGATACTGTGCCTGTCCTGATATGTACATAGAAATAGCCAAAATAAAATATTGTTTTACAGTCATTACATGGCCTCATTTGTTTATCTGTACTTGATCCTTTATGTTAAACTTTAAAATGAGTTCAGAAGGCACTTTATTCATCAGGGTATTATCTCCACTCTTAAGTTATGCTGTTGTCACTTGGTAAAACCCTGGTAATGAGGGCAAGACATCTTCTAGTTTATGTAAATATCTCACTTACTGAGAAGCCTTGTTTGTAACTTGATTTAACTTAAATGGAAACTTTTCCAAGTTGTCTTTGCTGTGTTATTTTCAACCAGTTCATTGTAATTTATTACAAAGTGTATTTGGCCAAATAAGGATGTAGTCTAAAAATAGCTTTACTGTCCTATAGTCTCAGTGCATTTCAGTTGAGGAAGAATCCTTTAGCAGTATCCTGAAGTTTTAACAGGTCTATATGTTACTTTGCTATGCAGGTCTTAGTTTTGACCTTAATTTAGGGAAAAATGGCGCGCGCATCCTTCCTGAGAGAGGCTACCATTGGTTACTGGAGTCACAACTTAAAAAGCTGAAGCAGGAACCTATGTGGCTTGAGTAGGTATCAGTAGGTCAAACTTAAAGATACTCCACTTTAATGTGCCAGAGATTAAAATAATCCAGGTTTTGCAACGTGGCAGTGATTTTCCAGCAGAGAGAGGCCAAAAGAATTCCCCCGAGTTCAGTGTTTGTAAACTTAACAGTTCCATATTTATAAAGTGGGATTTCAGCATTTGAAAATCTGTACAGAATACAGTACATACACAAACTCAAGGAGTTATTTATGGAATTTACAGAAATTGTGATTCTTGCATTGTACTTTACTTGCTAAGGCCTTTGCCAGTGGATCCTGTAAGTGCTTTAGTGGAAACTGACAGCTAAATAATCTGGAAGATCAGAAGGCATGGCAGTGTGGCTTGAAATGGATGAGCTCTGTCTTTCAAACCCTTTTAGAAAACAGTCCGTAGAGACTTTCACAACTATGTAGTGGTTCCCAAACTCTTTTCTTGAAGAATATGTCTGACTTAAATATTTGCTTAAGTGCAAATCACTTTAGATAGTTTAATGCTACAAAGAATTCTTTATTTGAAGTAGAAGTAAGAAACAAGTAGATTGTAGTGAGTCTCATTTACTTCCTAATGGTATGATAAGTAGATGTAACAGCCCCACTGTAGATAAAATTGTTCCATGCCTTGAAGTGACTTGTGGCAGGCAAGTGAGGATACTAGGTTAATTGTATATCTAATCTTACCAGGCTGAGTTTGCTTAATTTTTATTTTAGGTTAATTCTTTTGTGTTTTATTTATAAGCATGTCCAGGTTAATAGGCTGTTCTAGTTTATCTGTCAGTTCTGCTCAAAATTTTTTGTTAGTTGATTTGTCTTGGTAGGTTTTAAATCTGGTAGAGGGAGAAACCTAACCATTCTCTTGACAGCATTCTGCAGTCTGACACCTTATAGAACTGCTGATACCTTATGGAAGTGTATTGTACTAGTATAAGGGTTTATAATCATTAACTGTTCTTTCTTTTTAATGTTAGGACGTCTGGCGTGGCTTGTCTATTTTGTGGGTACTTTTGTGGGAGGACGATTAACATACACTAGTACTGATGAACATGATGCCATGGATGGAGAATTATCCTGTCGGTAAGTATTGCTTGTTTTGAATTCTTTATTCTGATTTTTTTTTTAAATGATGTTTAGTATCAGCAGATATTTTGAATTTAAATGTCTCAATTTTTGTCCTGTTTTTGGATGGTGGGTGCTCAAGGACTGTACTGACTTTCTGTGGATTGAGACAATTCTGCTGGCTTTGATCTTTCCTGATTCATCATCCTGAGCAGTGAAGGAGCCACTAAGGCTATCATTTCAAAACTGTGTTTCAGTTATTAGTTATTAGTTATTATACAGTTATTAGCTGTGAGCTATGGCTATTATTTTCTGCACTACTTCCTTTACATTAATGACTGCGGGTGAAGAAGTGCAGAAGAACTGCTGGTCACCCATTGAAAATTTAGGCTTATTTTTAGACTAGAGCTTGGAATAAAAAAGAAGGGTCTAGATTTAAAAATATGCATGCTAGAGTCTTCTTTCTACAAGTTTTAGGGCAAGGGGTGAGATAGGGGTTATTGTGAATGACATGTATTCCTTGTGACAAACACAAAGTATGTGGCAAACGCTTCCTTAATCCTTGTTTTCACCCACAAGTGTGTTAAAAAAGGCGTGCATATTTGATCCTGTTATTTACATCCACTAGCTAACATATGAATAAGGACATACAACTAGAATTGGATAAAAAGCTTTACATTTTCTCTTTTGTTTCTTGCCTTCCTAATCTACCCTGGGGCTCTGTGGTGTTAGCAGTCTTCCACTATGTTTTTATTAAAAGTGAGAGGTTTTAGTATACAGGCTTACAGATGAAGTACCTACCGACTTCTAATCCAGTGACTATATATTTCAGAATTGGCAAAAGGTGAGAATATTTTTTTGAATTGCTAGGGAATTAGGATTTCAAGGAATAGGTAGCAGAAGAACATGGGAAATTAAAGAAAGGAATATTCCTTTAAAAAAAAATAAAATTAAATTTTCTTAGCTGACATAGGCTGAAATTGGTTCTTTGAAATCATTCCTGGTAATATGGAGATACATACCAAGTAAGAATTTAGGTCAGAAAATACATTTTTGTTCGATGTTTTAGGAGAGACAGAAGTGGGAAGAAGGGAGGCAGACAGTGCATTATATACTGCACATGTAAACTTATTTTTAAGTACAATAGTTTCAATTTCCAGGGAAATTGAACAGCTCTTATCTTGTACTTGCTGTTTGAGACCCATGCTTCTCAAATTTCTTTGTTTCTTTCATCATGGAATTGATGCTCTAAGAAAGAAAAAAACATTTTATGAACTCACCACAGTATCACATATGTATCTGAGAAAATTTCAAGTGACAAAGTAATTAGAAAAGCTTTATGTTGATGTTTATGTTTAATAGTGGTCAATTAGCATAATTAGCATCTAAACAAAACAAAATCCTAGAAGAAATTTAGGCAAACAAAAAAATGGCTGATGGGCTCCTAAAGAAATTAACTGTGACAATATAATTTAATTTGAGAATTCTTCCTGAAAATGTTGGTTGGTTTTTTTTTTTTTCTCTGTTGTTAAAAGAGTTTTTCAGCTGATATCTTTGATGGATGCCCAGTTACCACAGTCTAGTAACGAAAAAGTAGAACTGGCAATTCTGTGGTTCTTGGATCAGTTCCGTAAAACATATGTGGGAGACCAGCTTCAGCACACCTCAAAGGTAAGTATTTGCTGCAAACCACAACATTTGAAATAAAAAAGCCTGTGCAGGAATTGACCTGCCGGTGTATCTTAACACATAAAAGCTCTTGTGCTTAGCTGGTGGCCGATTGGCTAGATGGAGAGATAGATAACTTACTAATGTTTTGTTCATCTGAGCGGGCTTCCAACCATGTATGCTTTTGAGTTTTGGCATGTGAGGAGTTAATATTTTAACAGCTATGTTCATTAAACAATTTTAGGTTACTTTGCATTTCAATTTTTTATTTCAAGCATTTAGCTGGGTTCTGCTATATTGTGTTATATTTCACAGCTGGGTACACAAGATTTATTCTTTTAATAGTTCTGTTCTTTTGACAGTTACTCACTTATGTGGATTCCACTGTATTTCTCACATTACTTGGCTTTTCTGCATTTTAAATAGGGAAGAGGGAAAAGTAAGATGCATTTTTGAAGAAGCAGCAGTTAATTCACCTTAACTGTAGGGGACAGTCATAATATAGATGTTATAAAGAGAATGTCAGTAAGATGAGATCAATTGATCTTGAGAAAGACTGAAAGAATTCTGTTGGAGCCCCAAGCAAATCTTTAGCAAGAATTGTGACAGTGACTGAGATTTGGTTTTACTTGTCTAGTACTCTATCCTTGCTTTCTGGTGAACGGTCCCAATCTCAAGAATTCTTTTATCCCTTCAGGTTTGAACTGCACTTCAACTTTATTGAATGGTTCCTCACTTAGTATTAAAAATAAAGTTTTACACTATACTGAATTACTTTTTCATGAAAGCAATGTGTTCCTTTCAATTGTCAAAGCTGATTTGTTATTTTTAAGTATGGTGCACTGCTCTAAATGCTAAGTAACAGAAGGTATACGGTAAAAATGTACTCATGTTCCTGGTATTTTCATTAGCAAAACTCCTGCTGATGGTAGTTCAAAGGCAGCATGGCTGTACAGTAGTTGTTATTCTGATCTGTAATTCCTGGATTATTTTTTCTTTCTATCCGATTTTGAGAGTTTTGGTTTCACCTTATATTCTGACTGATTGAGGTGTAACTGTGTGGAGAAGCCCTATCAATGTATAGTATGCTGTAACAGATTGTTATAGGAGACTGTATACCTAGGCATTATATGTCCATCCTTACAGAAAGCTGGAAGAAGCGTTTGTGAGTGGGTGAAGCAGCGGGCAAAAAACTGAAGTGCATTATTTATAATCACCTGGAGCTCTGTTGTCAGTAGAAAAAAATGTAAAACTTGAACATTTGCCAGCTACACCAGAATTCAATACATATGAATTTATCAAGCTCAGCAATGTATTTTGAATAACTGTAAGACTGCCTCTGTGATTGCATTGTGTGGAAGGTTAAATGGTTAATTATTGAGTAAAATGCTGGCTAATGTTTCCATTTGATTTACTGAAGTGCACTTTGTACAGAAAGAATGAACTTTTACCAAAAGTACATGGGGGAAAACTAGGGTTAATTTAAGAAAATGGTTTTGTTTTCTTTTGTTTTATTGTTTTGGTTTTTCCCACCACCCTGATAAGTGGACATGAATCAAACTGGTAATATATCATATTCCATATACTGCCTTTGCTTATGATGTGTGTCTTGTAACCCATTGGGAAAGTGGGAATTTTGCAAGGCTTTCATGGTGTCTTAACAGTTTAAGGGGTATTTCTAAATTCTAGCCCCAGTCTAGCAACTCCATAGTTCATTGCAAATGCATTTTCAAAGTGTGGGTGGTTTGTTTTTTTTTTTTTATGGTTTGATTACATTATCTACCAGTATAATTTAGTTTGCAGTCAAATTACACTTTCTTTTTTGTTTTGTTCTAGTAGGCCTGATGTAACAGCCTCTCATTTGCATTGATAGAATCCTGTGGTCTGTATGACATTGTTTTACAACAAAAGCTGTGTGTAAAGGCATCTGAGCACCCAGTTTTGGTGTTTTTTTTTTAAATTTTTAATAAAAGAAAATGAGATGTTTGTATACATTTTACAGTTGAGAGAAAGACAGAAAGCAGCACTTGTATGATTCTTCTGTTTTATCCTGCTGTAGCAGCAAGTATAGCAGCAGATGGCATTCTACCCTCACAGTTGTAAATCCTCTGATACTGTGTCTTGCTGGCAGCTATCTACAAATGTGCAATAAAAAGGCTCACACTTGGAAGCAGAAAAATCAGATATATATCAAATGACTAAGTTAATACACATTTATATAAATATTCAGGATTGCTTGAATTGTTTTATTTACAGAATGGATAATGGAAATTCTGCATGCTTCAGCCATGTTGAAATAATTTTTGAGAATATATCTCTATCTGAGCATATGCTTGCATACAGAAAAACAGACAATGGTTAAAGAAGGCTGTGTAGTCTAATGAAATTGTAGAACAAGTCTATATAAATATACAAATTCTGTTCATTAACTCATATTCTTAAGTATGTGCATATAATAAATGCAAACTCATTATAGAAAAAGAAAATTGGCTAGGTAAATTAATGCATTGTTACTAAACAGTCCACTGGGGCTTACTGTCTAAGGAAGAATAGCAAAACCTTGGAGATGTCTTCCGTGATACTGTAATACACTTTTAGTACCATTACATTTCCAATACAAAAATAATACATCAAGACACTGTCTTTTGGATCAGATAGACCCTTGAACGAATATATATATTATATGTCTGTTTAATAGTAGTCTGGATTCTCTGGTACTGTACAGCACTATTAATATCTATTTTTTGTTTTCATGCTGATATGATTTAGCCTTCACAGAGTCATCTTTTTGTGGCATATTGCTGATTGGGATGCTGGCAGGGTAGTAGAAGATAAGTTGGCTGGAAAAGCACTGCGCGGTGCTTTACTGAAATTGTAGTTTCAGCTTCTGTCTGTGGTAGCTCTAGCATTACTGCAGTGTGCCACTGTTAGCCACTACTGTAAGGAGTGTAATATTGCTTTGAAATCTGATTCCTGACATCAAACACACTGCTGTTTTGAATGAGACTTTTTCCTTTGCAATATTCTTAACATATCAACAACTATACAATTATTTGTTTATATTTGCAAGTGACACTAGACTGGGAGGAAATGATCACAAAAACCAGGATTTGAATTCAGAATGATCTTCATTAGCTGGAGAAATAACCTGGAAGTTTAAAATGCTGGTGAAACACTGTGCTTAGGAATGAAAATTCCCTCTTAGAGCTACCACTGGGAAATCTCTGACCAGGCAGCATTATTATTTCACAAAAAGCTGTGGAGTGTAAGCAGGGGTGACTCAACAGTATGTATTGTTTTTGCACACAAGAAAAATACAACATCTTTGTGGCTGAAGTAGCAGGAATATTGTGTCAGGTGCTGGAATTTCTTAATCAATTCTGAATATTTGGTTCTGATTGGGCTTCAGCTGGCACAATGTGTCCGATTTGGGGCACCACACTTTTGAGAAAACTGTACACAAATGGGAGAGTACAACACCACAAATAAGATGCAGAAGATACTGCTTTGGTTTAGTTCAGCAAATAGGATATTGGTGTGGGACAAAAATCGAGGATGTCAAGAGTTGTTCTAGGAAAGCTAGAGATCAGATGTTTTCAGTGCCCTTCGAGGGAAAGACAGGCTGTAATTGGCTTAATTTGTAGCAAGAAAGACTCAGGGAAGGCTTTTTAAATATACAACAGAGTACTGGTGTGTACTACCCAGGATGCTATGGGGGCTTTTGATATATGTCCAGGTGTACTTAATTCATTCTTCCATAAAGTACAGAATAAACCAGAAGTCCTGCTGCTCTGATCTCATGCTTCATAATAAGATTGTTATGAATGGTCATGGTTGTTTGCTATGGCTTAGCCAGTGAAAAGCACGCTTAGTGGGGAAATGAGCCCTCCTACTTGTATTGCGTGTTATGTGTTATGTCAACCAACCACTGATAAGGAATTTCTCTGTTATTTCAGGATTTTATTTTAGCCTGGCATGTTTCAAGTAACTCATTACAGCCATTTTAAAAGGAAAAAGAGTATGAGTACTAAGAGTGGTGGGAATTGCAGTATCTTTGAACATGGAGATTTCGCAGAGGACACTGACTCCTTTTCCAGCTCAGAACATGAGTTCACTCCTCATTTATCCATGCTAAGGAAGTTCTCTTCTTAATTATCTAGCCACAGGTGGGACTTCCACTGCAGTTTGGAGAGACTATCTGGTGACATCTCTGCTAAGTTGTGTAACTTTCCGTGGCAAGTGCAAAAAATAGGTTGGGGGTGCTAAGAATGTATTAGCGGCCTTTTTTTATTGTGGGTTAGAGCACAGTTGTCAGTTAATGAGCAGGTGCTTCATGAGTTACAGTGCAAGAGCACAGTTGTCAGTTAATGAGCAGGTGCTTCATGAGTTACAGTGCAAGTTCTTGCCTTGCTGTGGCAGGTAGACCAGATCTTGAGGTCTGCTCCTTGCACTTGAATGCTGCTTGTGTTGTTGCAGAGTGTATTTGTTAACACAGATAATAAATACAGTTCAACATTTTTGTACTTGGGACGCTAATTTAAGCTAAACAAGGATAAAAAGGCAAGACTTGTTAGCCAGGACCTTCTCCTGCTTTCAGACACATCAGAGATTTGTCCTTGGAGGGGAAAAAAAGCAACAGGAGGGGTTTGTAGGCTTCCCTAGAGTGATTCAGACTGCATCTATTCCAAACTCACCCCTGGGGGAGAGGCTGGATCAGCAGTCGATGGCACGGGCAGGCGTATTTGGCTCTCGGACTGTCTCTAATTGGTAGTTAGAGATTGCCAAGAGTAAATCGAACTGTAGCTTGTTGGATAAGTTTTGCCGATTAATATATCATAGGAAATTTGACTTAGCTAAGTTAATTACTAAAATTTCTTAAGTTAACTTAGAATTGTATCTTTAACTTGAAACAAGTTTAACACTAAGGCATCTTTGTAATCAGGAGTCCTGACACTTTTAACAGTGTTCAGTTCAGTTTTTTGTATATCTACACAGCTTACAGTGATTTTATAAAAAAGATGGGTTTGATTGAAGACTTTCCTCTTGAGATATAATAAAGAGTTCTTCTAATAGTGTGCTCTTGAAAAGTGTGTGCATACAGAAGTCAAGTTCTTATTGTTAGTTCCTTTGCATCTTCAGTTTTTTGGGGGCATGCTTTTAGCTGTTAAATATTTTGTGATAGAAAGTTTAAGTATTTAGTGAACAATTGGGTGGTTCTATATGTGAGAAAGAAATTACATTAAAAATATTAATGTAATTAATGTGTTAAGTAGGGTTTAGAATTAGGGTATAGAACTGTCTGTCATGTCACTTACTTACACTCTGGTGTTTTTGTGGCATTCTAAGTGAGATTAAGGATTTTATCTCAGTTTTGCACTTGTCATGTTTGCTTCCTACAGCATGTGGCGCTATTTAACTAGAGTTATCTCTTTAGTTTACTATTGCCATTCCTGAAACATAGAGGTCAAAGCTGGAACCTGTTCACGTGTTGGGTAAGGGTAGTGTGGTGAAAACAACATTAGTAATAGCAAGTGTTTGAGACTGAGCTATGCTCTTTAGCAGAGCCTGATTACACATCATGGCTCGAGTTCTGTTTTCAGCTTTTATAAGCGGAGCAATTTTTAAGAAATCCCACCCATAATCTTAACCAGTGTAGTTACGCTTGCAAGGTTGGTGTTTGTTTTGTGTATTAAAAAGATTTTATTGGTTAAAATGCATTTAAGTAAACTCTTCTGCTCCACCGCTAAGCAATTAGTGATTCCCTGTTCTGCACTTTCTGATCAAGCGGTAGCCCTGAATGTGTTTAGAGAAGTCTGGAGGTAATTTTAATCTGTACCAGATGGCTCTACTTTGAGGGATACCTCCAGAAGTGAAGATCACTGGCAATAGGGTGTTCCAGCCAGCCGTGTTTTTCTTTTGTCCCAGCCTTAAGTAAATGTGATAGGGACCCAAGGTAGAAAAGTATGAGTTAGAATTCAAAGTGTTCTGTTTCTGGGCAACAGCCCCATGTACAAATGAAGAGATACAGCTGCCACCTTCTGTGGGTGCATCAGTTGAGTCATCTGGGGAATCTGGTCTGGTTTTTAATCTAGGGCAGTTAAGAGTGAAGAAGGAAGTAGGAGTATGGATTCATGTTTCATAAAGAGCCTTTACAAATACAAGTTGAAGCATGATTATGAAGTGGGGTGGGGGGGGATGCAAATGGGATTTCATACTGTATCCTGCACATATTTTATTTGCTTATGTGGACAATATAAAGAAGTTACTGTATTAACTTTTAGGATTGCATCTGTATGAGTTTTTGAAGCTTTTAAATTATAGACTTGATATATGAGGTAGATCTGCATTATGATAAAAAAATAACTGGAGAGTTTAGAATTTACACTACAGTGTGTTTAGAGGGGAGGAAAAAATATAATTTCTTTGCTGAATGTTGTTTGCAGTAGCTGAAAGCAAAAAACGCGTGTAACCAGTTGTCATCTAACCAGTGAACACAGGCTTCCCTTATAATGTGTAGTGTGTATTCTGTTGTCTTATGTTATTTTGGTATTTCTTCAGTATATGTATATTTCTTTGATTCCATTGCCTGCAGACACAGAAGCATGACCTAGCAAAAACCAACCAACCAAACAAAAAAACCCCCAAACCAAACCACCAAAACATAGGTGTGCAGCATGCGACTACTTTTCACCCTGCACGATATAAGACCCAGAGCTCTGCAGCAGTCCCGCTGACTTTAGTGGGGATCTTTGCAAGTAAAGGGGTTGTTGATCTGTGTGCATCTCATAAAAGATTCTGCGTCTTCATGATTAATGATGTCTTAACACTTATGAATGATTATCCTTTTCTGAGCTGTAAAATATATATACTGTTTTATTTCATTACAATGAGGTGAAGATCACAACACTGACAGGTGCTGGAAATTAGCAGGCAGTTTTGAAATTGTTCTGTGCGCTAGAAATTAGATCTCATTTTAATTCAGCTTTTCCAAACTAGTAAATGAGGTTAATGCCATACATATTCAGCTGATATGGATGAAGAAATTGATATAAAGTAGATCAACATAGCTACAGGGCTACTTTAATTTATAGGTAAAGAGGCAGTGATAAATGGAAGTAATGTAGTAGTGGTCACTAAACTCCTCAGCCATCAGGGATTCAATAGCGTTAGCTGCTCATTAAAGGCATTGTTGGGGTACATCAAATAGAAATTTGAAAAGAAATAGCCAACTAACCCTTAATTATCAAAACATAGAAAATACTAATTATGCCTTAATTAGCTTTTCTTTTAATGTACTGAAATTGTTACTTTTTGTGTAGCACAAATGGATAGTTATATCAACAATAAATAGGTTGTTTTAATAACTTTCTTCTACCTCTGGGAAAACCACACTCCAATTTTTAATATGCAATAATGCTTCTCTCTAGCCTGTAGGAGATGAAAATTATTAAGTAGCTTTATTTTTTGAAGATTTTACAGCAGCTTTGGGAAGAATTATTTCACCATGCATCAATTATTTTTAATTGAACTGAATATTTTTCAGATTGCATGAAATGCCTCTCATTTAAGTTTAACATTTAGAGTTTGTTAAGGAAGCATCATAGCGAGAATTGGGTACAACTTATTTCTATGGCATAGTCTAGGAAGAATAAAGAACGGTTGTTTCAGAAGAAAAACATTGGCACTGGTATTTTTCACTTCACTGGGCCAAACCCCATTTTTACTCTGTTTCACAGCTACCACGCTGTTCTCATCCAATCTCCTTGCAGTTTGTATAGCAAAAGAAAGTAGGGATTGGCTTTAGTGGGGCTTGGATCCATCTGGTACCGATGAAAAGCTTCAACAGCTGTTGGAAAATTCATTTCCTTTTGAGGTAATGTGTAGCCTCCCCTCTCTTGGCTATATGTGCAGGAAAGGAATGTCACAGGCAGAACTAGGTTTGTTTTAGCAAACGCGACAGGTATGTGTTTTTTTCAAATAAATGATGGGAAGGAAATACTGCATTGTACTGGTCATAAAAGCCTCTAGATTTATGTAACTGTCCATACCGAATTAAATAGAATATAATTGCTAGTACAGAAATAAAAATAAGTACATATTATCGTGGTGAGTGATCAAAGTATTGCAGGATTTTTCCAGTTCTGTAGAACTAATACAAACTTCCTAAGAAATTCATTAATGCCATTTTTGTGAACTTTTTCTTCTAAACGTTTTTAGCTTTAAAATGTAACAAATAAGATATTATGCTTACCTACAGAACTTAAGAGGTTACAAGGTACCAACTTAAATTTCAAAGAGATTTCAAGCTTTTTACATAGGCTCAGCATTCAGTATGGTCAAAATGCTGGGAAAGATAAGACTGAAATGGACAAATACAGTTGTATTATTTGACATGTAGTCTCCTGGTGAATTTAGTCATACCTTTAAAGAAAAATCTTGTTTCCAAAGCTTTAAAGAGCAAAATGAAATGAGAACATTTAATGTTTCTTGAACTAAATATCTGTCTTCCAGCATGGAGACAACCACAAAACTAGTCAAATCTGTAGTGCAGCCTTTTAGGTGTAGGATCTTTTTCTGGGATTGGGGTTGCCAGTTTGGCTTGGAGCAGCTCAGTGTTCAGAATTCATCAGGTTTTTTTAGGCAAAAGAATTGGCAGTGTGGTTTTTTTATTATTGTCCACAGAAAAAAATGTTGCTTCATATGTATGTGAATTACTTTGGCTCTTTCCTCTTCGAGGCTCTGACTTCTCGACTCACTTACCAATTTCTAGCAAGTTTAGGAGCTAGAGAAGATTTACTCAAGTAAATGTTACTCACCCAGATCTCCTTTCATGTCTTCTATCATAGTTCCTATCCTGCCATGAGCAGAAAGAATTTTCAGCAAATATTCCTGAACTAATGTTTGAACTTACTTCATTGCCTAAAGATTGGACAAGCTAAGTTAGTTGTGCCATTGCTTATAAAAATGTGTAGTTATTTTTAATTCTAGATTGTGGCTTGCGCTGACATCCGTCTTACTTCATGTGAAAAAAGTTGGATTTCCTTTGAAGAAATCTAATACTTCTTTAAGTATTCTTTAAGTACTTAGTGCAGATTTTTTTGTTTTTCTGTTTTTAAATTAAAAAAAACAACAACAAACCAAAAACAAGTGAGCTAAAATCTGTGACATTTTAATTCATGGGACTAGACAACAATTCTTACTTACAATGCCTTGGCAAACATGAAATCACAAAACACGGTGACTGTTCTTTAACTACTTTTAGAAATTTCTTTCTTGAATTTCTCCATTACTTGGAAATTCTGTGCAGCAAAGAACCTATCAGAACATAAAGACAAACACTGAGAACTCTGCAGTGTCATGAACATTGGTTTTCTCATCAGGTTGAGTTGTGAAGTATTCTTCATTTTACATATCCTCAATTCTGTAATTTTTTTACTTGGTTGTTTTATGCAGGAATCAGTATGATTTTCTTCTTGGACTATGCAGTACTTTTTCTTCTGCGTTTGCTCGTGGAAGTTTTTGTTTTGCTTTCTCTTTTCCAAAATTGTACATTATATACTCCTAGTCTTCCTCCTTTTCTTGCAATGCTGTTTAAAATCTTTAAATCCTTAAAATCTCCTTCCCTGCCTCCCCTACCCTGACGCCCCCACCC
>JAOBAS010000040.1:3199539-3255251 GCA_025311575.1 Elanoides forficatus | reverse complement strand
CCTCCCCCCGAGAAAATATGTAACTCAAGTAATAATCTTTCCAGGAACCTTTATGCACTGACATTTTCTATTCTTACATGTGAAGCAAACATGATAATTGAGTAGATTAAGTACAAAATTCCACTCCTTGTGACCTCAAGGTCAGTTGGTTTTGACCTTACAAAAAAGCGCAGTTTCTGACCTGTGTTAATGTTGCATGTAAACTGTCAGTCTCTTGGAGTTTTTCTGCTTATTTCGTTACAGGCACAATTTGTGGTATAATGCAGAATTGCAAAGAACATTCTCTTTCTCCTTTTACCTTTTCCTCTCATATCAGTACTCCTGTTTTTATTAAAAAACACAGTATTGGACAGTTTATTCATATTTTTTTTCACGCTTTTTAGACTCATTTACAAGTATTTGTACTGAAAGATCAATGTTGACCTGATACTTTAAAAATGAAGAAGACAAGTGTTTGTGGAGCAGCATGTACAGAAACCTTTGTCTCTTTTCATCAAGCTGTTGTCACCTAACCATCCAGTCTAACCAGGAATACATCACTTCCACTCTAGAAGAGATAAAGTCAATGGAGCTGAATTGCTAAGAACTATTTCCTGCAGAGCAGCAGCTGTCACATCCAGGATATAGTATAAGAAACCTTTTGAGGTTTGAGATATAACTGAGGCTTCAGCTACTTCCTCTGTTTTGTAGTTCCTTTGATCTGGAAACTTTCCAGGTTGATGAAGTCATCAGATTTCTGAATCAAGGTTTTGGTTTTTGTTGTTTTTTTTTATTTGGACTGCCCTTGGCTTCACATGCCTTATGTAAATGGCCTGATACGCTGTCTGAAATTATCCTAGTAAAGAAAACATCCACATCATTGTAAAATGCTTCACGACAAATTAAGTGAAAGGTTTCCTCTGAGACAGATGAGATGGCGTACCTATGTCCTTCCTTTTGCATCTGTATGAAAATAACTTTACCAAGAAAGGTTTGAGCAGAGATCTGTGCAGAAACTGCATTTTGCTCAGTCAAGGAAAGGGCTTCCAGCCTGCACTCCGGTTCCTATTTGTGTGTCAATTCATGGCTTAGCCAAACATTTTGATAATGCCCGCACTCTTTTCCCAGTGCTTTCAGCAAAGTATAGATATACTCTAGTGAATTAAGATGTTCCAGGCAAAGTTGGATTTAGTGATAGTTGTTTGCAAATATAGAAAAAAAGAGTTGAACCATGAGGTATTTCTTGATGTCTCTGCTGTACATGTTAGGGGGTTTTAGCTTGCTCCTGCCATATTCCATTAAAGTAAATATGGACAGTCCAATTTTTTTCTTTATCATTTATTATCTACCTACCTTGTGTATACTGTTACTAATGTCAAAGGCATCAAATTTATGACATGATGAAGTTCAGAATTTACATTTATGTTTCCAAATGCTTTCAGCAGCATTGCTTCCTGATGACTAGCAGGTCAGCCGTGGCCTTTCAGTCTTGAGGACTTACTGGTCATCAGCTGTAAGATGGATATTTGCTAGACCTTTAATGCTACTCAGTGCAGTCTTTCAGTGCTTTAAAATTTCCCAGAATATTGAAAGTATATTTGTACTGGTCTGCATAACTACAATAGGCAGTCTTATGCTTCAAGTTGATTGAAGAGACCTAAGGACACTGAAGAAACAATAGTTGTGAATTCCTAGTAGGAGCAGGAGGCAATAAATAAACTTGTTTGATAGTTGGTGATCAGATGGTCAGTCATTCTGTGCAGGGGAATTTCCCTTCTTCAGTTGAGATTTAATGGTTCGTGCTATAATTGGAGAATCTCTGTGAAAGAAAGGTTTAACTTAATTTTAATTTTTCTGAGTATTGCACTTAGTCCCTCTTTGATTACATGGCAGACACATGAAATCCCTAAAACATACTTTTCTGAGAGAATGGACTTCCTGGGCTAAGAACACATGAAACCAGCAGTTCAAAATGTCTACCCAAACATCGATTAAGTGCAGGTTCCTTCAATATACTAGTGGGATCCTTCCATTTAAGTCAGTTGCTTTGGTGAGTTACTTTTTTGTTACTATTTTAAGCTTTACTTTTTCTATAGTATGCCCAGGGAGTTCAGAAACTGAATTTCTTCTGTTCCTGTCATTAAAAGTAATCGATGAAATGATGAGGAAAAGAAAAACAGACATCGCTGTGGAGAAATTGTGAGTGACTTTTATGGACATCGGAATTTTAATTGGGTATTTTAAACCTATTTTACTCATCCTTTTTAGAGTTGTTCTTGCTTCAGTGGTTATTGGAAATACTTGCTGAGATTCAACAGCAAAGTCATTCATCAAAAAAGTAGGATAGGCATAGGGGTTTTTTTCCACAGCCTTAACTGTCATTAAAGTGGGGGTGAAAGGAAGATGTTGAATCATTCTTAAGACAGATTTTTTTTCTTTGTGTTGAGATAATTTTGAGTGTAGAAAATGTGCAGAGTGATTATTCATTAGAACAGAACTATTTATTTTTCATAAGATACTTAAGCATATACTCAGAAGTTAATGTTTCCTTAGGCAAATATATTTCCTCACGAATAGGTAGGAAGATTTTTAGCAATTCTGAGAAATTTGGTCAGCTGAGTTACTGTTTAAGGCCTTATTTTCTATTCAGTTGACATAGTGACTTCAGAAACTAAGGCAGCCAGAATCATCTGAAGTTTCTGTATTGGGACTCTTGGTGAGAGAGATATTGCATGTCCTTGAAAATTTGGATCAAAAATTAAAGACAAAAGTTTACCTAACTTAGACACTGAAAGACTAAGACAATTAAATGGAGTTGGTGTGAGAGTTTTTTAGCCCAGCAGCATTCTAAAACTATTCAGAAATGGGTTGGTGAAGGTGAGCAGGCTGATTGGGTGATGAAGTCTGATTTTTTTTTTTTTTTCCTCCTTTCCACTGAAAATCTGGATCATTTTGCACTTTTCATCCCACTTTATTGTACCATTAGGAAAAGCAGTAAAGTTTTCTCAAATAAACCCAGATCTTAAACTAGGAAAACACTTCAAAAATAATAGATATGGAGACTTTTTTCTTTGATGTGATTGGCTTTGGTGGTCACAATCAAAAAAGGATACAAGGCATGGTGTTAGAGGCTACACAGATAGGATTTTTCTCTACAGGAAAAGGAAAATGAACCCATTGCTACTGTATTATTTCCTTTTTTTGTGTTGCACAGAAGTTTGGCATCTTTCTGTGAGGTCTTGTGACAAACCAACCTACCTTGGGTCATTTTTCTCCTTAGGGAAGGTTTGGCTTGTCACCTTCAGGTCCAGGACCACTCATAAAGGTCCAGGTGACAGGTCAGTGTCTAAGTGTGCTTTCTGTCCAAGTAAGGTAAGCCAGTGAGAATTATTTTAAGCCATGAGAGATAAGCAACTTCATTTTAGCAATCTGTAGTAGGGTTGGTATAGGTATTTTGAAGAAGCTTGTTTCTTCAAAAGTTTTGCAAGGCATTGACATGAGCTTGTTTTTGCAAGGCCAAAGAGCTTAGGCTGGAAACCCTTTCACATCTCTTGTCAACCATTTTGAATACACTTACAGTATGAACATGTTGAAGTTTAGGAATTCCGATGGTCTTCCTTAAATATACAGTCTTCTGCTCTTCTTCAAGCAGAATATTGGATTCTGTAACTTTGACTAATGAGACTCTTTTGAAGGTGTTCATAGCATGCTGTGAAATCAGCGATTTCAACTGAGATCAGGATTGAAAATGATACATTTCCTTTTTCTGGTTGTGCTGTCCATGATCTTGGCTATGCAGGGCACTGGATAACTTTCCAAGTAGAATCTATGACAATTTGTAATTTTCTTGCAGAAAGTGAGTTCACTGTCAAGTTTCTATGAACTAGAGATTCCAGCACTTGTATTAGTTGAAGCACACATACATCATTCTTTTTTACATACGCTGTTGCCCATGTTCAGCCACACATCCAAATGAGGCTCTTCGAAGACTTCTTAAGAGTCATTCCACATCTGTTGTTATTTTGCATGAGAATAAACTGTACAGGTTCCTGTTGCTGTTATGAAAATGCCATCTTTTATTACAGAGACGTAAGTCCCAGACGCAGGTTTTCTAATGGTCTAATACAGACCTGAGGAGCTCATGTATACCTATTCCATCATTCTAGACTTCCACGTTTTCTTGGAAGTTGGTATAAAAAATTTCAGACTTCCACGTTTTCTTGGAAGTTGGTATAAAAAATTTCAGACTAATTATATGTTTAAACAAACACACACATAGTGAATTATAAAAGAATACTGATTTCATGAACATTTATCTAAAATAATCAAATGCCAGCTCACTGAAGTCAATTAGTTGTTCCTAGGTCAAGGAAGGGATTTTAGAATTTTTACTAGACAACTGCCACAGAGGATATAATTCACAAGCAATTGTGTTTTCTTCTACCTACCTATCTATCTCATAAATATAGGTATCTTTTATCTTCCCTTGCGGATGCCTATATTAGTATATTACTGTATGTAGCTTTTTGACTCAGTGAGACTTATTAACATCCTTCAAATTATTGTAAATTATGATCGTTGGAAATTCAAATGCAGTGAAGTGAGAATGACCAGTTGCTTCACTGGATTCTCTCCTAATACTAATTATTTCATTCCTCTCATCCTAACGAGGCATATCTGAACATGGTAAAGTCATTTGCTCTGTGTCAATCACTTGAAATTAATTGATAGGTGATAAATGCTACTTATTTCTTCAACATCATCATCTTTTACAGGAGTTGGTTGCTGAAAGTAGGGAGGTAGTCTTTGTCATATGAGATAATTGTTCTAACTATGCATGCTTTGCAACTGACTTTAGTTTATAAAGCCTTCCTGTATATGTGCTTTCTGAGTGTCATGGTACTGTGGCTAAATTTAGTACAGTACCAGGACTGCTTTGTAAAGTTGCCAGTACCTTTTGAAGCTAAGGAGGAAAGGTGTTCTCCTAAACAACTGAGATTTAAATGAAGTTCATATTTTGCAAAGTAAATATCTAGAGTCAGAGATACAATTTATGATTCATATTTATTAGTACTTGTGGTAATCCTTTTAAAAGTAGGGAGTTTTAATTGTATGTGTGAAAGCCACCATTTTCTTTACAATAAATAAATAAATAAATAGCATCTATTGGGAAAGATATAGTATGTCTTACAGTCAGAAAGTCAGCAGAGGGAGCACGAGTTAACAAGCAGAATGGTATTCTGTGTGACGGACTGGTGGTGGTGATGGTTCTGGTGAACAAGCAGTGAATAATCAAATACTTGTTTGGTTTGTATTCTATAAGGGTTTCATCACAGTAACACTTTCAGACTACCAGCTTGAATACAGTTAGATGGTAAACTATATAATGTTGCTTCTAAAGGCATATAGAACTGTCAAGCAGAATTGAGCTGCCATAAGTAGGGGTGTTTCTATCGTGAACCTTGGATTACTTTTAGCAGTAGTTTGCCTTTTGCTTTCTTCATTTGCCAATAAGCAAGTGCCTTGTGCAAATGTATCCCTTCTGTGCATCTCTGGATGGCCAGGGGGAAGGGAGGCAGGTGAGTGGAGGCTGCTTGGTCTTCAGTGTCTTCACCTACAGCTTGGTGGCATTAAGCTTCCTACTTGCCTTGACACTACTTTGGCCCCAAACAAGTGAGAAAATACTTTTGAGAAAACATGTTTCATTTTTAAGCATGCTTAACCTTAGTAGTTATGACAAGTTTTTAAAAATCTGTGCATTTGAGGCGGCATTAATAATTCATGTGTGTTTCATTAAAAAAAGAACAAACTGTCTGTAGGGTCATTAAATTCTTACTTGGCTAAGATCATCAAAGTTTAGATGACCTAAACCAGTACATTGTTGGGATCGTAATATGCTGCTTGAAAAAAAAATATACCCCGTGATTTAGTTTTGATTCTGACAGTACTCAAAAGGATTTGTTATGTCTTACAGACCTTTCTGCAAACTACTAATGGGATGAACACAATATATCACTTTTATAATAGCGAGCTATTAAAGGCAAACATAAAGCAGTCTGAAGCCCATAAGTGCTGCCAACAGCTCCTGCTTTAATGAATTCCCTTTTAGATGTCCATTAAATGCTCATGGCAAATGTACTCATAATGGAAATGGCAAATCTAAATGGGTAGATATGAATAATCCATGGAGTTTAAATTCTGTTTATGATCATCTTCACATTTAGTTTTCAAGACAACGCAGTTTAGTTTTCATTACAGTTTGGAATAAAGAGGACAGGGAGTAATTGATTGCTTCAAGCAGATTAAAATCAATGGGTTGCTTTTCAAAGAACCCGTTCAATGCAGTAATTTCAACTTTAAACATTGATTTAGGAAACTCAACACAAAATGTTTTGTGCCGTGTGAACTTTTATGTGGAAAGACTAATACTAATTTTATTTCTATATATTTCTATATACAGATATATAGAGGTTGTTATCAGTGTGTGCATGAGTAAATAGTGATCTATATTAAGTCATTTTGATATTATTGCACTCATATAATGAATCAATGAGATTCCCGTCATCATTGTGATACTGTTTGTAAACCATTAGCACACAGAAATTATAGCCCATCATACATCATTACTGTGATTGAGGCTTTATTACCATATTCTCAAATTGCTTGCTTGCTATAAAACTAAATAGACACCAGACAACTATAGGTAGACGATAGACTGTGCATTATTGTACTGGAATAATGAAGGATTATTGTAGCATAATGGGGCACAACTTAGGAGGAAAATAAACTTGGCAGCAAAGGAGAACTTCAGTGTTTTTACTGTTTGTTGTTATGACTTTAAAGGTCAAATATATTTGTTATGATCGAGTTACTGTTTCCTTATTTCATGAATCATACACTTTTCATATTTCAAATAGGCCTTCTTTTGTATTTAGGCATTTAAAAACCTGGGAACTGCACTGCAGCATTTCACTCCAGAGACAGATAGACAGCTTTTGAAGTACTGGTATGGCTGTGAAGGTGGCGAGGTGGGCGATAGGACATCCGTAGCAATGCACGTTTATGTTGTATTGTGCTAAAAAGAAACGGAGAGGAAAAGCTGCATCAACAGACATCAGCTGTTAAGAGGTGATTAAGTTCTCCAAACAGACAGAGACAAAGTATACATTAGGAATTTTAGCTGCTGTAGTGAAAGAATTCATGGTATCTTGATCTTAAAAGAGGAGAAAGCACACTGAATTTGGATTTTGAGAATTTAACAATCTCTCGTGACAGAACTGAGGGCTTTACAACACCAGGACTCACAGGGTATGCTCAGGGTGTTACTTTCTCCAGCTGCAAGAAAAGCTTCTGAACTTTGGAGTGAATTTAGGCACATAGGTCACCCAGTGTTAATCCCAAAGGCTCAATGGAGATAGAACTGCAGCTCCAAAAGACGTTTTGTATCATCCTCTGGAGGAACCTCAAGCCTACTCACATACTCCCTCTCTCCCACTTCTGTTCCCGTGTTCTTGCTCACACCTTTCTCTCCCTGCTTGCTCACGCTCGCTTTCTGCTTCTTTAACAGTGAATTCCTCCTGTGCTACGTGTCTTCGAAGTGACATTTGAGATAACTCATCCATAATCCTAAAGCTTTTTTTTTTTGTGTGTGTGTGTGTGTAGAATTTAAGATATTCCATAACAGGATTTATTCTGACTAGGCCAGGTAGGCACTGTTTCGCTGAGGAGTAATGGAAACATTCAGAGTTTCTGAAGTGGTTCCAGGTTATTACAGTGATCAATTACTTGTGTTTCTGTAGGACCTACAAGCCTTGGTTGTGTTCAGATACCAAACTATTAGTGTACATGTGTGTCAGCCCTATTTTGAAAAGGTATGTAGAAACATACTTTGCTTTAAGAATGGATGTTATCAGCCACAGTGAAAATGTAATTATTGTTTCTTGGAGCTTGTAGTCAAGAGTACAGCAAAGGACAGTGGATCCTTACAACAAACACAAAGGAAAATAAGAATGTGACTGTATACCCCTATACAGTCTGGGTGTATTATTTATTACAAAACTTGAATGATTCGCTGCTGAGTGATGATAAATCTTCAAGTTTACCCTACTGTAGCTTGGCTGGGATCTCAGGGACTCAGTTGTGTGCTCCCAACTCCTGTTTTTATTCTCAAGTAGCAGTAGGTGTGTTGATTCTAGTAACTGTTATTAAAAACAGACCTGTAACATACCTGTTTTGGAGGAATCATCTAACTATAGGCATAAAGTTCACCTCACTGGGCAGTGCTAATACTTGCTATCATCGAAGAGCTTTATTGTCATTTTCCCATTAGATATGCAGAACTGAATGAGTTGGGAGACAAAAAGAATCAAGCAAAGTTAATTTTAAAAAACTGTATTGCTGGTATAATACAAATGTATGAAGTGTGTGTGAGAGTCAAGATGTGTAATTATTTCCAATTTTCTTGGGTTGGATGTTGTATTTGAAAAATAGTCTTAACTTTTTAGTCAGAAGGCTTAGTTATAAGTGTTGACTTATTTTTTTTGTACAGTTTTCTTTGTATAAGAGCTACAGGACAGAATGAGTGAGAGTATTTAAACATTAATGCAATTGTTCACATAGATATTTAACCATTTTAAAGTGTACTCCAACTAGCTTTGCCAACACCGTAATTGAGCAGAAAGCCAAAGTCTGTAGTAAGCTATATACCTAGTAAGCATATAAGGTACTAGAGTCAACTATATCTTTACTCAGAGCTTTCTTACCACACACAGCTGCTTGATTTCTCATTTTTGTCAAACATATTTCTGATTTTAGCATTATCAGTCCAACAGTTTTTCTAACAGTCAAGCTCAGGTATGTATATTCTGGAGATAAATGAGATTTGTTAAGGCTTTCCAGCTAAGTTTCTTCAAATAAAATAACACTTAACCTGCCAATCACTTAATCATGACTCATGACCCATTTTTATTAAAAGTTAGATTTAGCAAGTGTGAATGAGGCTTCAGCTGTATAAGCAAGTCTTTTACAGAAGCAAATGTTTTCTTTGGTTTTGTTTGTGGTTTGGTTTTTTTTTTCTAGTAATGGGAAGCTCCTGTATAGTTCTTATGAGTGTACTTATGTGTAAGTGACCTAACAGATGTTACAACATTTTCATTATGAATGTTTGTTGTTAAAGAGAGAAAGTGTAAATAGCCTTTTAACTTCTTGCATTTCTGCATGTGTTGCTATCCTGTAAACAAATAGTATGTTCTGACCAGAACAGTTTATGGCAGTACCTCTGTAGAACATTAGTGTCTGTGTTCTCACACCCCGTTCTCTGTCATCCCCACTGCATGAGTATGAGTGTAAAGGCAAAATACTCTAGCTCTATTTAAGTTCTTTTTTTTATAACAAAGTTATTCTTCATGTATTCTTTCAATTCCACCTCTGGCCTTCCATATCATTAAAGTGTTCCAGCTTGGTCACCTCCTGAACTGACAACCCAACTGAAGGCAGTTTTTGTCTGCCCGTTCTGTGGGAGGCATATCACTTGAAATGTAAGTGCATTTTCTTTACCACTTTTAAGATCTGCATGTCCATTAAGCCATATTCTTGCTGTGAGCAGGAAGAGAATCTTTTGGGGTTTTCTTCTTAGAAAAATGGTGATATACTTTACTGTAGATAAGTGAAAAATCGAGATTAGCTCTGTACTTTCTGGTAAGCTCAAATGATTATTAATCTGCTTACACAATAATGACTGTTGATCTCATACAGAAAAACCTTGCTATTTTCTGAGAGAATCCTTCCTCATCATCACTACAGTGAAGGAATCGTATTCAGCACTGTCCAAACTGTAACATGGAGGTGGTTCTCCACTCTTGAAATCTCTGTCCATGCGTGTAGTCATTTATAACACTTCAGGCACAGACGTCCGGGTCTTGAACTTGTATTCCTTTGATTGCTCTTTCAGATAGCCGGTTACAGCAAAAAATTCTCTCACCCTATCTTTAATCAGAAAAGATTTGCCATCCGAGACCTAAAATTTGAAGTATCCCACTGCTTTTACTAAAAACTCATGTCAGGGATGGTTGGTAGCTAAGCCCTGACAAAGCCAGTTTGGGCAGTATTGATTGTAGTAGGTGTTTTAGGATGGAGATGGATGTGTTTTCACCTGTCTGTGTTTTCACCTTGGCATGACAAGGTCAAAAAGCAAAATTAATTTCAGTCCTCATTCTTTACTGGTGACTGGTACTTAGGCCTTCCAGCCATTAGACATTCGGAGAGGGAACCTTCTCTTCCTTTGTTACCATGGGATTTCAAAGATAGGTTCTGAAAGAGAAAAGACGTGATGGTCTGTTATGGTGACAAGAAGGTGTCGACGTCCTTCAGCGGTATTGTAACATCCTTTTTACTAGCCTCCTCAGAAGGATCCAAGTCTTCACACCCTTCTAAATTTGTGCAATAGTTTATGCCATCTTTCATCAATATTTGATTCCTCCCTTCTAGACTTTTTAGAATATTACAGCAAAACACAGTAACTGTTTCTCATTTTAGGAAAGCAAAACCATATAGCTTCTGGAAGTTATGAGTAGCTGAATTTTTGCACGAGCCAGGGTTGTAAGCATTTGGATGCTGAGGTGTTGACTCAGAGAGCAGACTCCTTAGGGCTTGGTTATCTCCATGCAGAGATAGCTGAAAAAGGTAACAGGCAGTGTTAAAACTTCTCAGAGGCTATCAAAATGAAGCCTTGTCCATTTATCTGAATGCTTTCTTTCAGATATAAATCTACATTTGTGTCTGCACAGAAGAGTTTCTTCATTCTTCTCACCTGCTGAGCAGCTACCTGGAGTGTTCTAAAACATAAATACAAATCTCTGTGTTATTACTTGGTTTTTCTCACTGTATGAATATCCATCTGAATTATCAGTAAAAAAAAAAAAAAAAAAAGAATTACCAGTAAGAGGAATCTTCGAGGTGCATAGTCCAAATACACATTTACTTTCTGTCTGTCTGCCCTTTCTAAGCTGACTTATCTCTAGCACTCAGTGAAATGGTGCTGGACATACTTTGCATTAAATAGTCTTGTCACGCATGCAGCAGGTTTAAGTTTAATCTTGTAGACATGATATGGTTACCAAAGGGAAAAAACCCTATCTTTAAGTAATAGGCTATATTTACAATTGCAGCGAGACACATAAGTGGACCTTACACTGCGGGGAGTTCTGAGTACTGGTAAGTGGTCTCGTTTGACTAAAAAGCTAATTTTGTGCTTGAAATGCACCTGTGGTAGAAATAGGATCTGTTGGAAGGGGAATCGATGTAGATGTCCCAGCTCCAGGAATCACACTTAATGAAGTTTGACAGTACAGTTTCATGGTCCACTTAAGTTGATAGAAAACCACTCTACTGCTGAAAAGGTAATTCTGCCTTTTTTCTGTCTTGCTTGCATTGTCATTGCCATTTGTATGGCTGTATGGTTATTGCTGTTTCTTCTTTTTAGGACTGGCTTTTGGTCCTGACTGTATAATTGCTAGTGTCCATGCAAGAAAGCAAGTGAGAGCTACTGTAGATATGACTGTCTTGCTAGCAAGCAGTCTTGTGAAAAAACATACCGATTAATCATTCTTCTTTACTATTTATTTATATTGTACTGCTATTCTCAGGCACATGCGCAGCTGTCAGAAAGAAATCTTTAAAATACATTCACTCATTTTATAACTTTCTTTGTAATTTTAATTACAGGTTTCCAAATAAAGCAACAGATCTTAATTTGGGAGTTAGATTGAAAGAACTTATGCAGTTCCTCCTGTTGAATGCAACACAGCTGAGCAGCTGTTGCCACAAAAAAAATTCTTGAAACGCCCGTTTTCTGTAAAGTGTGCTACAGCACCAATGCATCAGAACTTTTGTGTTTATATGGAAGTAAAAGCCTTTAAGTACACGAAGAATCCTGTTGAGTTCTGTAAAACGGTATATTTGCTGTAATTTAATGTACTGCTGTATACCTGACAGTTCAAGTTTCAGAACATAATAAAATATGAACATAATAGAACATATGAACATAATAGAACATATGAACATAATTTCAGAACATAATAAAATAAAAACTAAAATAATAGTAATATTCCATATTTCTGCATGATAGCTTCTGGACTTCTTCATAGGTACCACTGAAACCGTCAGTGTAGAGTATGCAATTACTAAGAGGCAGCGAGTGACTTGATGTGGAATCACTTTTGCCAGGTATTTTGGAAATACGTGCTTTTTGATAAAGTACATTTGACCTTTCTTTTGCTTCCATTCAGCATAAATTCACAATGTCATTTCAGCTCTTGAAGAAGTAGAGGTAGTGTCTGTAGAACACAGTATTTTATTATATACCAGTCCAAATAGAAGGAGGTAAGGATAGGGGAGGAAATGATGGTTTTGTTGTATTTTATAAATGTTTAATCATAAACCTGTGTTTAAGATATTTTTAACTAGTCTATATACGATAAGAGCATTCCAGGTTAAGAAATGGTCGCAACATATTGCTGTTACGGAATGTACATACAAAAACATGTTTGCTTCTTATGAATAGAATGTATTAGACCTGGAAAACCTGAAGAAGAGCTTTTGTCTGAGGTTCACGTGAATACCTCTTTCTTTTATTCACTGTTAAGCAGTTTTTACTGTTCAGATGCTGACGGACAATAAGCGTGTGCTCTATTTTCATTATGTGGATATGTACCTCTCTGATATTCAGCTGCAGTACTTTTCCTTTGCAGCTGTAAACCTACTTAGCGTCCCCCTCATTATAAAAGCAACTTCCTTGTCTCAAGGAAAAATACTTTGAAGTAATAATGATGTTCTAATATATTGATAGAAGTTTACGTAATTCCATTATCTCTTTAATGGACGTTAGTTTAGATAGAGCTTTTCCATTGTCCTCTGGTCCTTTCATCATGAATTGGTTAGCTCAGTTGTAAATGAGTCAGTATCTTATTTCTTCAAAGAGAGATGTCTGTCAAGAGGTTCGAATATTCTGGGAGTAATCTTTGTTAGGCAATATTCTTTTCTTCAGTTTAAGACAGCTGTAATTATAAACAACTCACAAATTGTTTTTTTAATAGACATTATTCGTAACAGCAAATATCTTCATATTAGATTTGGAGAATCTATTTCTATTAACTTTTAGGCAATTCTTCCATGTAGTTGTTGAAAGAGTCTCCAACTTTATGTTGTGGTAATATCATTTTTATGTAATAATGCTTTTTGTCTTATAGAACATTACATCAAGCCGTTTGTTTTTATTTACATTAAATCTCTACATACATATTTGGTAATATTCTTATATATGTGTTTTTATTTAGTCAGCTAGTGGAAATCAAATAACTTGTTTGCTTGTTTCTCAGAAATTGAGAGGCATGTTTGATATTTTTTTTTAAATAGTTTAAAATATTTTTTTAAAACATTTCATTTGGAAGTATCACTCAGGTTTTGACTATTAGATTTAACACATGATTGCATTTGGTTTGCTCATCAAAAGTGGAGAACATTTAATATTTATTCATAACAAAAGTATTAGAGAAGCTGTCAATAAATTTTCTGTCATAATTGAATCATAGGATATCTAAATTGTTGATAATATGATCTGCTCGTTAAACAAAAGTGTCTGGAGAAAATGATGGATTAATTGACTGATGGCTAAGGTTTCTCTCAAATATAATGGTTTACCCAGTTTGATTTGATTTGTGTAAAATAACTTTCTCTAATAAACAATTTGCTCAGAGGCAATAGAAGAAATGAATGGTTATCAAACCAAACTTAATTAGTCTATCCTAGATTGATATTACTTGGGGAGTCTTCGTTTTAATTGTGGAGGGCTGGATACAAAGAGTTTGGTTCATTATATTTTTCCTGTATAAACACTATTGTGTAACTACCTATGGAATATAACATGTGAATTCATTTTAATAAATGCTTGTAAAGTGAATTAGCTAATTATGCCAGGCTAAAAATGATTCCTTTAATTATTTTAGATATTTAACTAGTACTTCAATTTTATTATTGTTAGTCTGTAAACATAATTTGTATTAGCTCTGCCAAACTAATTAAAATATATAACTTAAACAGTTTCAGCAGTTTTGTAATGCTCATAATGGACTCTTCTCTGAAAAATACATTTCTATTTTCAAAATACTCAAATGATGAAGAAATTCTTGGCATAGAAGGATTTTTGAAATGTGAGGAAGAATAACTTTCTTCTGAAAAATACAATTTCAGAAAAGTTTATATGGTTCAAGACTCTTGAATGTTTGTCAAGTGAAGGAAAAATCACTTTGTTTTCCTCAGAGGTGAGGTGAAACTAAACCTAAATCATTCAGTAACATAATTCCCTGAGGTTCCAGATCAGTAGATTATCCATGTAGAATATAAAACACAAATACAGTTAAATTCCACTGTTTTCAAAGGTTAAGCAGATGCTTACTTGTATTAATAGATGAAAATCTGCACATTCAAATTAAGAAGAGTTGGTCTTAAAAGGCTTCCAGTTAATTTAGTCTAAACAATTTCCTCTTTCCTTAAAAAAAAAAATCATCTGTAGAAGGTTTACAAGATTTTAATATGAAATGTACATGAGAGGGTTGTTGTTTGAAGCCGAATAAGTGTGGAAAGCAAAACATTATTAGTGAAGAGTAATTTAGGTGTTCTTAATTATATTCCTTTGTGATTAATCTCAGGCTTATAAAAGCAGAAATTAATCTGTTTTATTGTTTCTTCTCACACATGAAGTTTTCATTTTGACAGTCTATTACCTTAGTCGTCTTTAGGTAGTGTAGGAAACTACAGGTAACGGAAAATCTAGTGAGGAAATAAGGAACATCTTTTTTGTTTTGTCTATGTGAAGTCATTGAATGTAGGTTTGTGTTCTGACTTTGAAAAGTAAAGATTTATGTGCATAAATTTCTGCTATGAAGATGACTGTCCTGTTCCATCTGTTTGAGTGACGGAAGACTGCTACAAAATCCCAAGTTAGGCGTATCTTTGGACTGGAAAGAGTATCAAACAAACTTTGGCATTATCAACTAACATATTCTCATTAATTCTTTTTGATATATGGCTACTTTACTTCTCTTTGTCTCCTGATTATCCAGCTATCTGAAGAATAAATAGTTCTTTAGCAGGTATATGTGTACTCATCACTAGTATGACTCGCTGTGAGTCTCAAAGAGGTTTTTGAGAGCAAGATACTGAGAATATATAGTAGTCTTTGGAGTACTGTAGATTGATGAAAATAAACTTAAGAAGTAAAGTCTAGCAAGTCCCTGGACACTTCTTACATATCGAACTTTATCAGTTAAATCTCATTAAAGTCAGTGAGAGTCTCACAACTACCTTTAGGTTCGGCCTGCATTTTTACTTCAGGATATTGGGAGCTCCTGTTATATGGCACGTCTCCTTGTTCATGATGGCAGGAGCATTTCTGACACCCCAGGAACTACAGGAATTCTGTGCTAATTTTGGAGGTCTAGAACTAAACCTTGCTCTTCTGCTCAGATCAACAGAATTTCTTCCTGTGGCTTTGGAAAAAAATCACTGTACATTTTTTTAAATTTTGGGTTGGTTTGACTTCTTTATAATATCAACATCAAGTATGTAGTAATTAAGATGCACTAAACTTCGTCACTTGTACCCACTGGTGTACTTCCTGCTGTGACGCAACAGCGCGGGAGAGAGAGCACGTGGCCACTGAACCAAATCCGAATGTCTGATGCTTGAATATGTGAACATCGTTCCGCTGGAAATACTGCGTTACGTTGACCTGTCATGCTGGACCATTAAATCCCTCGTTAGAAAACTCAACCAGGGGCTTGAGTCTTTCCAAAAAGATGAGAAGTCTTCACAGCCTACAGTAGCATGAGACTTGCAAACTTCAAGGACTCTTGAGAGCCAGGAAAACAAAGGAAATAGGGTGTCTTACAGGGCAGCAGTTTATTTTCATAATGAGCACACAGTGTAAAAACTAAAGTTGCAATTTAGACTCCTTGATTCATCCTGAGTAGATACTTACTTTGCACTGAAATCCTTGTACTACGAATTTCTTCCACAATCTTGTACCTCCGCTGTTGTCTGTAACAGGTAAGCAGCTAGAATACTTCTCCCAGGAAGTGGAAGAGTGGTGTTTAGTTTGTGGTAAGCTTGTGGGTGCCCTAAGTGTTAGACTGGGAGTTCCACTGGGTTGAAGTGTCCTCTGCTGCTCTTGTTCGGTCGGTGCCATTATGCAAATAATAGTGATGGATTGGAAGGAGAGCAAGAAAGCACCTCCGTACATAGAGGTCACCTTGTTTGGAGTGGAGGGAGGTCAGCTTTGCACTGCAGATTATTTATACATCTATATTTAATACTCATTGATTTACAAATAAAATCAAATGATCCTGAGACAGGGATCATAACCAATATAGTAGCCAATTACGGAAGGCAAGGACATCAAGGAAAATAGTGTAGCAAGATTTTATCATAGTTCCAGCTGATGTTTGTAATTTTAAAGATTCTTAGCAATGATTTCTTTTGTTTGGTAAACTTACAACATTTTCCTATACAAATCATTATTTCATTAGGCAATTTTACTCATTCTAAAATAAAAACCACCCTTGTATACAAATTTGTGCCTTACAGGCAGGCAATAAAGATTCTTTGACTTTTTGAAAGCCTTTAAGATTCAGGATAGTTAGTGATTTTTAATAAAAAAGAGAACAAGTATAAATCCTAGAAAAAATTGTAGTTGAAACAGAAATGCCAGGTTTTTCCTAAAGCATTTAGCTGTTGATATCTGAAATGAGTATTTAAGAAACAGTATGCACGTTAATATAGGAAGTGATCTTGAAATATCTGAAATACTTAAGATAAAGCATAACAATTATTTGTGTTAAAATTATATTAAATTTCTATTTTATAATGTTTAGTTTTTAAGCAAGGGTAAATACAATTTGCAGATCAAGTTTTAAAGTTGTAATACTGAAAAGATACGTGTAATATGCTTAACACGGGTTATATGCTGTTCATTACCATATTCCGTATTCTGAATAAGCATGTTTCACTTCATTGACTGACAAATTCTTAAGGTGTGATACAGGCTAAATATTTGTAATCTATATGTTTAACCATACTGTGTCTAGTTAACAATGTATAAAATTTCATGTTCTGTTGGTGTTGCAGTTAACATACAATCCATAATGTATAGCAGAAGTAATGATTTTTTTTTTCTTTTTTTTTTATTATTCTGATAGTTTCAGCTATAGAGTTTCAACACACACTTAGGTAGAGTTGTAGTGCTCATTGTGCTTCCAAAGGAGTGTTTTATGGGAACACGTAACTCTTCATTAAATATATCGCAGAACTAATGCAGATCTTGCGGGTTCTCTGCATTCTCTGTTTCCTCTGTTATATCACTGCCAGGCCATAACTATGTCTAATAAGCTATCCTTGTTTTCCTATCTGCTAAACAAAGCGTATAAAGTGAACAACTTGTGTTAATGTTGTATTTTACAGTCAAGGCTTGTGACCCTTCACAGGCATCTTTTTTTCACATCAGAGTCTTGTGGGAGCAAGGTAGAACTCAAAAAAAGTTGGCATATAACAAATCATAATTCGCTATGTCATTATTTTGATTTTGAAAGCTAACAAGTTGGTTGTTAGTTAGAAGAGTAACAACTTTGGTTTTACTATGCTTCATGATTTCTAATTATCTGTGGTGAAAACTGATTGCATTTTATTTAATATTTTTAGCTTGATATTAAAGCCTATCACAGAATCATCCTTCTTTTTCTCCAATATGACGTCCTGTCATACCTCCTATCATCTTTCAGTACAGTAAAATTGCAGGCAGCGTTAGGTGGCCTATCAGTATATGTAGCACAGCTCTAACGAGCTGGTCTTAAATCAGTTGTTCTTGCTGGTAAGTGAGCTAACTCTTCTAAGAGTTAAGCAAATCCATATGGCTTGTGCAAATCCATGTGCACTACTCTTACTTTTTTCATCATTACTTTCTAGGCAGGTGCACAAAATACATCCATAGTTACACAGGTAAGAAGTGTGCATAAATAAATTGAGCTATTTCCACTACAAACTGGGAGTACTGTGTAAGTGCTTGGTAAATCAGCTCAATGTCATGGTTTAACCCCAGCCAGCAAATAAGCACCACGCAGCCGCTCGCTCACTCCCCCCTCAGCGGGATGGGGAACAGAGTTGCAAGGGTAGAAGTGAGAAAACTTACGGGTTGAGATTAGAACACTTTAATAATTGAATTGAAATAAAATGATAATAATAATGCTGATGATAATAGTAACAATAATAAGAAGAAGTTGTAATGAAAAGGAAAATAACAGAGAAAGAAAACCCAAGAAAGTTGAGTGATGCAATTGGAAACAGTTGCTCACCACCAACCGACCGATGCCCCGCCAGTCCCTGAGCAGTGGCCCCCCCACCAACTTTTCTCCCTAGTTTTATTGCTGAGCATGGTGTCATACGGCACGGAATATCCCTTGGGGTCAGCTGTCCCGGCTGTGTCCCCTCCTGACTTCTTGTGCCCCCCCAGCCTGCTCGCTGCTGGGGTGGGGGGAGAAGCAGAACAGCCCTTGGCTCTGTGCAAGCCCTGCTCAGCAGGAATGAAAACATCCCCCGTGTTATCAACACTGCTTTCAGCACAAATCCAAAACACAGCCCCATACCAGCTACAGTGAAGAAAATTAACTCTGTCCCAGCCAAAACCAGCACACTCAAAGACGATAAGGCTGAACGGTCCCTTGCCGCTTACAGACAACATTACAAAAGCAAAAATGGCTTAAGTTTTGTCATTTAGAACCCGCTGAGTATAAAGAGATTCTTTCCTTGTCCTAACGCCTGTGAGTATCTCATTTCTGTTGTTAATGTATTCTAAACTACAGCAATCTGTTGTAGCTAGATTGGCACGGTGGACCAGAACTTTAAAGTGACCTGCTTAAATAAACTCACAGTTAGTGACACAACACTAGTGTTTTCACCCTCGGCCATCTTTGTACCTCATTTAAGATTTACTTTCACAGTTTGTTATATAGTTACTGACAGGCTTCCAGTCACCCTGGAAGTTTGGCGCTACACATGTTGGCTTCATGATGTTCCTCAGGATACAAGTAACTGTTTAAAAGGTTGAAGAAAGTACTTAGTTTTAGGATTGAAATTGATAAGTTTATGAATGAAGTAATGTGGTCTGGTTGCCTGAAGTAGCAGCAGTCTGGATAAAAAGCCATGGGAAGCCTCTTTCAGGGCTGTGTTCTGTATGCCTCTGGTCATGTATGCATATGTTCAGGCATGCAATGGTTTCTAGTTTAAGATACTGTATAAATAATTAGCCGTTAATTAGGCTTTGGTTTAGGGGGTCCTTTGGATGTCTTTTGGTTACCCGTATACTGGCTTTGTATTCAGCAGCAGCTGTAAAAATAATGCTTGCTTCCTGGATGAAGTTCAGAATAAAATAAAAACAATCCTTGTAATACTTCAGTCATATAGTAAATGGCATTTGGGGGTAAATAGAGGAAACGACTGCAAGCTTTAATGGAAAAAGGATTTTTAAAAGGATTGTGTCAAACATAGTACAATAACTCTAAAATAAGAAAAGGGGTTAAAGATGCAAAAGTGAAAGAATGTGCTCTTACCTGTTGCCAAATGTTTTTTCATGTATGCATTATAGCTCTTTTTTGTAATGGTCAGTATTACCCTTATTGTGTACTGTTTACATGTCTGACTTCGTGTTTGGATTTTACTTGGTGATTTGGTATTAATTTTTAATGTGAAAGCACTTAGCATTAGGAGTTTGACATTTTGTCTGACCTTAATCACCAAGAGGATCATGAGAGGTTTATTCAGTGGGAAGAGAACTGTTACAGCTCTGACAGAAATGATGGGAAATAAGTAAACAGCCTTTTAAATCTTCACCAGAAATCAATAGAGTTTAAAGATGATGGACGTTGGTGTTTTTTGCTGCTTAAGGACTTCAACCTTTTACGGGAAAATATCTTCTCAAAGTGTCAGCATTTTTTTCCCCTAGCACAATGAATCACTGCTGCAAATAGAACACTCTGCATAGAACACTTCATCATTATTATAAAGATGATGTTATATATGTCTCTATGATAATGCAGATGTTTTGTATTTTTACACATAGAAGTGTGGTGCTACTTTATAACATTGCTAATTAATGGATGGTGTAGGTCAGGAAAATAATTTTATGTGTATTTGATTATATTTAAACTGATGAACTTATGTCTTTAGTCTGTCATTATAATGGCTGCTGTTCATAACTTTCTCGGTTTTAGCTGTTTTCCCCATGTCAATAGAAATAGCTCTATTTAAGTGAGAGTTCTCAACTTCTTTTAATAACGGAGAATAAAAGCTACTCTAAAGTCATTGCATCAGCAGTCATTTAGAAACTGTGCAGGTTTTGAGCAGTTGCACAAATTGTATAGTTTTGCTTTTCATGAATGATTTATTAGACGCTAGGATGGTACAGTATTTAGCAATATATCCACAAACAGCACTATTCAGACCCAAGTATTCATACATCTGCATCATCATCAATCATTTGTTGCGCTATTTGGGTTTTTATTATACAGTATTGGATTCCATTTTAAAACAGCTAAGTATACAGTAAATTATATTCAAATATAGTAAAGTTGCTGTTAAATAGTAGTTGAGAACTTGACTTTCAAGCTTTCAGTTAATTTGTTTGCATCCTTATGCAGCCATTTACTCTGAATAAAGTGAAGGGGATTTAATTTTGATTTGTAGGCAACCTTTTATATTGAAAATAACTGTAGCGACTGTAGTTTTATGCTAATATCTAAGCATGCCACATATACTCTTAGACAAAATCGTCCCTTAAGACCTCCTGATATGAAGTGATCTTTGATTTAAGGTTGCAGTACTTTGGCTACAACTGTGTTCAATGATTATTAAACTGGAGTTATTACATACAAGCTGATGGAATATTTTCAGTAGTTTATCTCAATTGATTAGCCATATTGAGTACAGAGTGGTGAAAAACATTTAAAGCGGTTCCTCCTTGTTTCTTGGTGAAGCAGCCTGTGTCTGCATTGCGTTTAGCTTTGTGCTTTTCCTCGTATTGCATAGTGGTGGAGCTGTAATATAGCCGGATCGGATAAACGTATCGTTTCTGCAGGGTACTGAGAAATCTGACCTCAGTCAGCGAATTGCTTAAGCATGTGCTTATTTTTAAGCATGGCTGTAGTCCTGAAGTCTGTGGGATTACTTACCTGCTTGAAGGGTGCGTGTGTGTGTGTGTGTACAGTGAGTGTTTATGTTGTCTCGTTAGCCAGCGAACACATTGCAGGGTACCCACATTTGAGAAGAGTGCGTGGAGGATAAGGAAAATCTTCCATGTAGGACAGCTCTACCGACATTTTCCTACACACGCTCCAGTATGTGGATTTTGATGGCAGTAGGTAGTCATGCTTTCATTTAACATAAAACTAATGTCTAAACTAACAGAAATGGCAGTGGTATTTCAGGACCAGAACCTTATTTTTGGATGATTTTGATGTCTTTAAATATAAATACTCAGTTTTAATAACTAATAATATGCAGCAAAGAAGCATGGAAAAGGGGAACTATGCATATAATAATGCCAGCTCTTTAGTTCATGGTAGGTAGTTTAGCTAGGCGTGTCCTAGATTTGCCATTGTTAAGTAGATAATTTTGCTTACTTTGTAGTAGATTTTTATACATTCAGGGAATTCTTGTTCTGTGATGACAGGCTGAAGTTTTGTCTTTAGTTCTTTTTCATTATGTTAAGAGAAAAGGCATGGATACTTGACTCTGGGCCAGAGACATCTTGACTCTTTCAGGGCCAGAAGTTTGGACTTCTTTGGAGGTTTTCCCTGGATAGCAAGCACTTCTCTTAATGTTTTTCAGCCTTTCGGCATCATACACTTTTTAGCATCTTAATGTCTGCAGTAGATGAATGTTGAGTATGGATTTTTTTTTGCTAGTTTTCTTTTGAAGATTTCCTGTAATTTTACTAAAGATGAATAAGCTTTCTGTGGATTAACCATTGAATGCCTCTAGCAAGTTGCAAACTTTTTTTTTTTTTTTTTTAACATGCATTTATGAAGATGATGTTTTAAAAGATTTCACCTCCTTTGGCTTGGAAGGCCAGAATTTTTATTTGGCTTACCTTTATAATAGTGGCATAGTGAGATGATGACAAAAGATAGTGTTCTAGTGGCTTAATTGCTCAGCATGTGAGGTACAGCGATCTATCTGAGACTTTCTGTCCCGTTGCAAACGTGAAGTAAAAAATGTGTGAACGTTAACCACCTTTGCATGGAGTGTCAGAGATTCTGTTGTAACTGCAGTTACATCTGTTTGCGAGGGATTCATTCAAAATAGAGCGGATGTGCAGAAAGGCCGTAAAGAAGAAATGGAGACCTCGTCTTGCTGCCTCGGTTAGCCCTGGGAATGAGTGCTGAGATGGGGTGTGATTGATCGCCATAAATATGTATGGGGAAGGGAAGGGACGGGGCTAAAAATGCTGGGGAGGTAAAAGAGCTTTTTAAACTAAGGATGCTGTTGGCACAGGAACAAATGGATATGGCTATCAATAACCTTTGGCTAGAAATTCAAAAATGGTTTCTACTCATCCAGAGATCGAGGTTCCAGAACAGCCTCCCAGAGGGGGAATTACGGAGGGAAAATTATTAACAGATTTTAAAATGAAGTTTGACCGATTTATAAAAGGATTAAGTGACGTGGTTGCCTGTATTGGTAAGAAACAATACTCAGCATCCACAAGGTCCCTTTTATATGTTTTAGGTCTCTTTATATACTTCAGCCGTTCTTTAACACAGTTGATTTGTACAGAAGTTAATTTTAGATTTCCCTTTTAAAATCTTGTGCTAATACTTGTGAATCTACGAATATAGAGTTTAACATGAGATTTTTGTCTCTTTCTTTCTATCCGAAAATAAAACTTGAAAACAATCTCTAACTCAAAAGATTTTTCAGGTTGGAGAGAAAAAGAAAGTAGGACTTCTTCTAGTCTGGAAGGTAGTTGTGTTTCTGCAGATGGAACGTCCTCATTGACTTAGCTGGAAAAATGCAGCTGGCTGGCATTATTTTTTCACTGCCTGTTTTCCTTTTCTGAGCTACTGTCAGTGATTGCCTTTTGCATAAGGAATACAATAGAGTAGGTCAAGAGAGGATTTTATTTATCTGTGCTCTGTAACGTAAGTCAAGTTTGAAAATACTTCTACTGTTCTCCAGTGCACCCCAACAGGTAATTGTGATGCGAAGGATCTCCGCGAGATTATTGTATTGCCGCATCTTCAGTTTGTGAAGACAGACAGACTAAAAAAAGTGCACCGTGCATCTGCAGTAGATTCCTGCTTGCTTCTTTTTTTTGCTTTTTTTTGAATGGATGTGTGGCTACAAGTGTGAGGTTTGGTACAGTTACTGTAGCGCTAAGTGGGATGTTTGGTCCGGTGTTTTTTCTGCGCTATCATCTTAGATTTTCCTTAAGTTGTAAGCCCCTTTCTTCTGCACTAGAAACTGTGTTTTATGTGTGGAACATGTAAAAGGGTTTTATTTTTTCTGGTCTTCCGGATGAAATCATTTAACTGTTCAGTTGTGATGTAATGCTTGTTATATCATTGCTTGCCTTACAAGTGGTTTGTTATGGTAATTTTCAGATGTCTGTAAAACGTGTAGGTATTGTGTACGTGTATCATTAAAAGACACCGAGGCTACTTTGATGCACGGTTAAATACGGTGTTGTACAGGAAGGTGACTGAAAAAGTAGCAAAGTGTTGATCCTTCCTCATTTTAGTTCTGTTGGGTATTAATCAGTAAAACATTTTGGATCGACACACTATTATTGATCCTTGGATTTAATGGAGTAAAAAAGTGAAGCAAAAAGTAGCTGCAAGGGCAAACAGAGCAATATATTTTCTGAATGAAAGAGTGACGGGGTTGTAAACTATGACGTTGGCAGTTAAACTGACAGAGTGAATGTTCTTGCTCATTGCAGTGATGTGAGAGGTCCCGACCGTTTGTCAGTGAGCGGCTCTAATACATGCAGTACATCTTCATTAAATAGGCATACTGCAAGCAGCTTCGTGTTTCCGGATGAGCTGTGGCCGGGCCATAATTAACCTTTTGAACCAGGATTTGTAACAGAATGTAAAATCAGCTTAGGTTATCAATTACAGTCACACTCAATTGATAGTTGCCCAAAGAGGGTTTCTTATGAAGAGAAAGACATTATAATTTGCTCATTTCCTCAGAAAGTTACAAAAGTACTTAAGATTCATTAAATAATAAGTATATAAATGGTATCTAATTCATAGCTTTAGTATCACCTTATTTTGGTGCATTATACACAGAAGGTCACAGGCTGTACTGTGTCTGTCATTAACAGGGATCACAAATAAATTTGTTATAAACCTGAATTAGGAAATGTTTTATAAAAAGAAGTCCACATTTTTTGAAATGGGAAAATTTTATCAATCTTTTGATATGTTTTAATATGAACAGTTTGATCCATCTTGCAAATGCTTAACTCTTCAGTCTGTGGAAAACTAGTTTTACATACTTTAGGGACTTCAGAGTCCATATATTGGTTGTAGCTTTTAAACAAAATCATGAATTAAAAACAATATTTGAGATTATTATCCTTTGAGTCTATTAACTGTCCTCAGATAAACTGAATTTATATACTTATCTCTATCAGAACTTAATGATAATGCTTTATAGCAACTTACTTTGTTATATCCAAAGCAAATTATTTTCTAGTTAGACTTAATTTTTTTTTATTGTTACACAATACTGTATGAATATGCAGAATATTTTTAATCAAACTTTTAACATTTGCTTTCCCTATAATATACTCCATTCATCATAAAAAATGAATGAGGCTATGAGTCAAGGACTGACTGCTTTTTCTTAGGTTGATTGCTGCTGTCACCAGTGTTTTACAGATCTGGAAGGATTTCCCTTTAAGAGTAGTTTTTCATTATTATTCTATGAATATAGACAGTAATTTATCTGTCCACCTCTGCAATATCTTATGATAGAGAAAAAAATCCTATTACATGTGCATAATATATAGATGATTTTTAGCATGCGCTTCAATAATTCTTATTCGCTCTTTTCTCTTGTTAGTGCTGAAAATGTAATTTTAAAACCCACTTAAACAAATAAACACAGAATTACTAGAATATGTCATCTTTAAAAGGCAATAAATTATATTTTCTTGAGAAGACTTGTAACACACTTTCAGTCTTTCAGATATTATTGTCTTTACCTACCAGTAATACCCATATTCCATGCATGAGCAATCTTTTTCTAAACTTCCTTTAATATTTTTCCTTCATTTTCTGAAAGTATGGATTTGTTAACTGGTTTAAAGATATTTGGGTCATATTTTTAATAAAGGCTGTCCATCAGCAAACAAGTAAGGGGCCTTTAAGAGACTCTTTGTCCTCACAGGAAAGGAGCCTTTTAAAGTTGGGGTTTTTTTTCACCAGCCCACAATTTAAACAGTCTTATTTAAAAAATAGTATGAACCTTGTGTAGGAGTAGTCCATCCATGGTACATGAATTCAAAATATTACATTTCTTTCTGTATCCTTACTTGTTAGATTTGGGGGCGGGGGGAAGAGTATTTAATTCTCTTTAAAGAAATTACTGATTCCTGTGTAGAACATGGGAAAAACACGTGAACTATAAAACTCAAGTAACATAAGTTTTTACTTTAAAAAACCCAGAAAATTATTTAATTTTGTTTTCAATCATGATGTAATGATGTAAATTTTCATACTCTGCTGTCTCCGCAGAAGTTCACTGCCCACTCTGTTATTCTTCCAACTTCAGCTGTGTCCTCTTTGTCGTTCAGAAGAAGTGTATTACAGTTCGCATAAGGTACTGCCCGATTTCTTGAGCAAACGAAGGGATGTGTTGGGAGTGAGATGAATGACCGTGGTAAATTCAGGCGGAGTTGTTTTTTATTTTTAAAGCAAACACATTAGGCCTGTGACCATGTGATAGGTCTTGTGCAACTGTTGGTTTTTTTAAGTCTGTTGAGGGAAATCAGTATTTGTTAGTTTAGCTTTTATATGTCCGGCGAGAATTCTTAAGGGCTGTATGCAAGCATTCACAGAAGATTGCCATTACCAGTTATCAGTGCACAAAATGTCACCCAAATTCAATTCTGAATCTTTGAAACCTGTTCAAAAATACTTTATTACCTATTGAATTTCTTTCTCTGTCATTCCTTTTTCTGTCTCCTCCTTTCTGGTGAATGAATGACTTTGTAATGTGTTTACTAAAAGGTATTATGAAGAGTTGCTTGAATAATAGTATAAGACACAGCGTTAAAATAATTATCCCTTTCAAACGCATTTGTACATAGGCGATATCTGCATTATACAAATAAAAACCTTCCAGTTTCTTTTTTAGCTTGTGCAGACAGAACCTCAAAATCTTAGATAACCAGGATTCCTTAATGTGCTCCCCCCCATCTTAATTAGGAAGGGGGAAGAGTTTTTCCCACAAGTATAAATGTATAAAATACAAACTAGGGTTCCATATCTGAACAATATTTTCTGTATCATATTTCTGCTACAATATTTAAAATACATGAATGGAAAAGCCCATTGGCCTAATAAAGCAATGAGCATTATTAATGCCATGGAAATCAGCAGGAATTTAATGCACCTGAAAATCAGATTGCTTAATAATAGGATCTCTTCTCTTGCATTTGGGAACCTAAAAATTCTTTAATTCTCAGATTTATCATTTCAGGCTCTTAAAGTTCATTTCATCCCTCAATCTGAGGGTGATTTATGGTTGCTCTGTTATAGATCAAATAGTTTCATCTTTCAAACTTGCTGCATTTTCTCTAGCATTTCTATCACTTAAGACTTTGATTCTCAAAGGCAAGAAGAGATGAATGTGTGTGTATGTAAGAACTCTCAATTGGACCCACCCACAGGTATCTGAAACTTTACAGTTCTCAAAGTTTAATGAATGCTTATTGTGCTCAGCACAGCAAATCTGAAAGGTCAAATGAAGAATAAAAGTATTATTTCACTCCTTTTTCACTGATTTTCATCACTGTGCCACTAGTGGGAAAAAAAAAAAAAAGAAAAAATAAAAAGAAATCCTTGTGTCCAAAACTTTGTGACTGATACTGTAATTTTGTGTTGTGTAAAACAGTCTGAAGCAAACTTTTGTCAAAAGTGGCATTACCAGATTAAAAGGAAAAAAAAAAAAAAACCAACCAAAAAACCAAAACAAAACCAACAAACCTAAACCTTAAGCTCAACATCTATACTGTGAATAAGAATTTTCTCTCCACCTGTAATTCTGTATGGCCAAGAGACTTTATCTACAATTCACGTGGATGTTCCTGTGCTGGGCACTGTAGAAACCCCTGCAGAATGGTGGTCGCTGCCACCCAACTGTTAATGCTTCGCAAAATGGGACTGGGGAGTGTTTTGTGGGGGTGTGCATGCATTCACTCAATGAGAACTCTGTGCCATATTTTTTCTTTATTTGCTCCTTCACAATGGACTTTTCAATCCTAAGTCATCATTTTGAAGATATTTGAGGTATACTTACTAGTGTAGTTAAAAAAAATGGTGTTCTGTCGTAGAAGATAGCTGTAGAAAAATCACGAGTTCTGTGTTTGTAAATTGTCCTCTTCTGGTAATACAGCTGATTTGAGGGACACAAACTTAGTATAACCTAAACAGAACTTAGTATAATCATAAGTAATACTTGAGGGTTCAGTTAGTTGCAGAGACCAGATAAAACCCCGTCTCTGAGAAGGTTGTGACTGAATATGCAAGTTTCCCTTGTTCACAAGGTCTGCTTTCAGCTGGGTTTTATGTTACATGCAAGTCTTCCAAAGCGGTATAGAAGGATTTAAAAATCTTTTCACTCCGATTCTGTTACTTTCAAAGGTATGAGATACTAGGTGCAAGACGACCGTAAGTTCTCTTATTATTGCTTTCTGTTTGCATATCCCGTAACGAGTGTCTGAGGTTAACGGCGCGATTTCGCAGCGTGCCCAGCATGCTTCCCCGGCCAAGCAGCCGGCCTCCCAGCTGGTGAAGTCATCTCATCATCTGCAGTTTGAGCTTTGACTATGTTACATCTGCCCATCTGTCTGAGTAAAATAAGGAAAAATCCTGAAGCATATTTTAACCTACACATGCTCAGATATCAATAGCCTAAGGTACTGCGTACCTTTTTGTTTCTGAGTGAATGTTGGGTCCACTTAACGATGTTCTTTGGCTGTCCTCTAGCCTGGATGATGGCTTCAGTGGACGTATGTACTACCCAGCATTGAATGTAGGAGTATCTGCTGGAGACGTAAACACATCCCTTCAAGTTTCCCGATTTCCTCCTTTCATTATATTTCCAGTGATGTACTGGAGGAAAAAAATACATTTTGTAAGAAAACGAGCCTGCTGTTGCCTATATTCACGTAGTTGGCACACATGGGGAATGCAGGCAGGCAGAACTGACACACCTGCGTGTTTGGGGGTGTGATTCTAGCGCGGCCGTTTCCTAATTTGTGTATTCCTTTAAAGATTCCAAGGTACAAATATGTGCAAATAATGATCTTGATGCAAAAGAAGTAAGCGGCTGTGTTAGTAGGAGGAAATATCCTTCCCTTCATTGTGGTTTGATGGTTTTAGTTTGTTGTAAGCAAAAGGCAAGAATCTGCAATAAGATATTTCGGTCTGTTACTGTGGAACTGAGTCCAAAGGCGCAGGAAGATACCGGATGCTTTAGCCTGTAGACTTTTCTCCGTCTATTCTGAAGGCTGCTGAAAGCAGCTATGTGTTAGTGTTATATGAGGGTGCCTGTTTCTTTCCTGTCTGTACTGAATTGTGCTGAGAAACATGTATAAGAAAGCTGTGATAATGAGCAGTACAGTAGAGAGAGGTGATTTATGATACCTGTTTCTGACAGCTATAGTGCTGAGATTCCCAGGGTATCTGATCACTGCATTAGCATGCTGACAGCTCAGCATTTAGGACATTATGGTAATTTATCCTGCATATGCTGTCACCTGCACTGTCAGAGTTTCTTTTTAATGATGGTATAACTATTTTGTTTGTTTGTACTGCATTCTTTTCATTTGGCTAATGTCTTCTCATTAGATTGCACCTAGTAAATGAGAGTAATTAAGTGTTTCCTATAGCTCAGATGCAATGATTAAGTTGCAGAGTTGGTGCTGATTATGTTTTGTCATTTATCTCTATTAATCTGAGAATAATCCAGATGATAAACACATGTAATTTTTTAGCTAATGTTCAATAGATGAAATTTATAGCTTCTCAATGGAGCCAAACAGTAAGTGTGTATTTATATATGAATAGTAAGTTATTGTACTTGTATTTCTGTTAAATAAACATAGAATTATCTGTGCAACTAAGCAAAAAACCAGAACATGTACTGAACATAGAGGTTTTCACCTTTTTAAAACGCGTTGTTATATGGGAAACTACTATTCATAATTCACAGTTAAGTGACTGTTTCTTTTTATTCTGCGGTCTCAAATATCTACAGAGAACCCTGTGGCGATATTTTTGAGGGTTTTTCCTACAGTTGTTGTCTGTGTTTGTTACTATTAATTCTAGAATACAAATCTCATCTCTGATAGCAAAACGTAGGTTTTATATAAACACTTCCAAATTAAAGTACTCCGTTTAAAAACAAAAAAATTACAGTAATGCATCAAGCTAAGCACCCCCCAACAATTCGTAAATCTTTATTTAACTTTCAAGCTGCAGATAGAGATAGAAAAAGAAGCTCAAGAGTTTTTTCTTCAACACATGAAGTTGCAATAATAAAATGTTGATACAAATAATAATAATGGCAACACTAAATTTCAGGAGCACCCTGCATTGTTTGATCACATCCCTTTGTTTTCCTGGTTCTGTAAACTGCCTAGCACATAATGCTATTTTTTCTGAGTATGTAACTTAAGGAAGGTAGACAGCGTAGCCCCATAATTATTTGGGATTTATGCATCAAAATTCTGATTGGTTTCAAAAGAGCCAAGTTTTGTGTGTCACCAGTTAATAAACTTCTTTAAAATGTAGAACTTGCAGTTACAATAGATGCTGAAGGAAGGACCCTAAATAGTTTTAGTTTTCTGTTAAATACAGTGATAGATAAATAAGTGAGCTGAACAATTTTTTAACATAAACGTACTGCACTATATTACTGCCTAATATAGGAACGTTGTCTTTATTATATCTGTCTCCATATGGTATCTGAAACTCTGTTATGTTTTGACAAGTGTCACTGAATAATCTGGAGTTGCAGCCAGCAGCCCTTTGTTGCACGCTTCGTTCAGTTTTGTACTTGAGAGTAGGATGACCGGACGTACAATTACATTTTGATTTGGAACGGTTCCTCTGATTTGGACAGCTGTTTCTGCCTTAACGTCTTTCACTGAAATTACTGACTTTTTCTGGGGAAATACCTTCCCAGAGAGCGTTGTACAGTGTTTCATTGCGGTTTCTGAAGCTCAGGAGCCAGCCCTCCCCAAACTGCAGGGGGGCCGTTTCAGCCGGCCGGGCGCCCAGCAGGGCTCTGCCTGGCCCTTGCAGGCGCGTTGAGACCTAACCTCTTCTGCTGTCGCGGAGCGAAAGCCGAAAGAGATCTGTCCAGAATGACCGTTCTCGATGCTGCGAAGACTGGTCGATAAAATCACTCGGATTTGTCATTTGGCCTTGTTTTCAGGTGCTGCCACCCTCCCCAGTTGAAGAGAGGGAGATGGAGGGTCTGGAGCTGCGGGGGGGAAGTGGGCACAGAGGGAGTTGCGCTTAGAGAGTTCTGCCGAGATTGAGCATGGTTGCGAAGACAGCTGAAAATCTGCTGTGGCGGGATAGCTAAGGGATTCAGTATGGAGAGTCCGGCATTAGTCCATAAATTTAAGGGGTTTTTTTTCAGTCTGTGCACATTTGTTACACGTGCTCAGATTTTTCCGATATGTCTTCTAGATGAGTACATGATTGTTGAAGGATTCGGTTTTCATTTTTCAATACATAAAATTGCGTTTTTCATACGACTCAGTAGACTGCTAGCTTGAAATACATGTTAATCGGATCAAATTGTTGTTCATTAACAGTTATTGTCTTCCTGTGAATGTAAATTTTAGGGCATCAGCATTCTTTCTGGAAAAGCAAATACTCTGTTGTTTATGTGGGTTAGTTCTAGAGTAGCTGCTTAAAATCCCGTGTACTGAATTCTGTTAGCTTTTCTCTTGGGTGGATCAGGAAAACAGTTGAAGCAGTCAGTGATGGCTGCTGGGCTTTCATTTCTTTGTGACTGGTAAATGAAACACATGCAGCCTCACCAAACTACATGACTAATGACAACCTCCAGTGGCTCCTGCAATCAAAGATTAATTTGCTTTATCAAGTTTAAAGAATAGTAGGCGATAAATCATGTCAAAAAGAAATAATCAGTGGCAGGCTGATGTTCTTTTGCACAGTGGAGAACAGGTGCAATAGAGGATTCATCGGCATAGACTGATAATTTTGTTCTCACGCTGTTGTGTTAATTTTTATTTACTTGGTTTTTAAGTCAAGATGCATTGTCAACTAATATTTTTGTCTAAAATGTATGCTATTGGTGCTGAGCTCTAAAATGAAATACTTGTTTAGAGTCTATCAGTTGGCGTCAAAATATTTTCAACTTAATTCCTTTAATAATTGATAGATATATTTCATTCCCATCAATTTTGCTGTCTTGGAGCACAGTTTAATGTGGACAGGAATAAAAATGTGTTGTACGTATCTAGTGCATACATAATATATTTCTTTTCCTTCCTGTTGATTCCCGTTCAGCTAGATCTCCTCTCTTATTTTGTTTGTGGGAGAAATATAACGTCAGTCCTAGCAGTTACTCTACTGCTGCAGTTGTTTTGGGTGTTGGCCTCTTAAGTGGAAAACTGATGATGCTGGGCAATTAAGGCCTGACCCGCCATGGGACTTCAGACCATCTACTCCTATGACGGTTAACAGCACAGCGTGGGAGGTGATCGTCGTGTTGCAGGATGGAGTTCTGTGTGGTTCTCACTTAAGGAAGCGATTCAGAGACAGCATCTCTGTCACGTTTATAATTAGTGAATATAATCATTCCAATAAAACCTGCATTTAAAAAAGTGCCAAGATTAAGTCACCATTAAGTGTGTAAGGCTATCTATAGTATGTCATTATAGTATTACGTCACATAGTACGACACTGACTTTGACCTGCACTTAATGGTGAATTGTGTTGTACGGAAAGCAAGGACTGCAACCGTGTATTTTTCACGGAAAATACGGATATCCTCTGCTGACTTAACACTGTAGCTACACAATTGTTGAGCATTTTCAGTCTGTTATTTCAGTTAAACAATGGCCCGGTAACATATTTGGCAACATTGTTTTTCTGTGTTTAAAAGAATTTTAGTAATGGCATAATGCAGATTCTGTAAACTTCCATAATGCGTAGAAGTGATGTGATATCTTTATAATAATACGTGAGCCCTCTAGTGGCATTCTGTGTGTTTGAAGTTTAGCTAGAGCGTACAGCAGTGCACATATTTCGATAGGAGACCCATCAGCAGACCAGAGTTACCATCTTGTGAACAGGAGTCCAAGGAAGGACCAGGCTGCTGGCCTCGCTACAGGGACGGCAGGAAAGCAGCTTCTGCTGCAGCTTTCAGGGCGACTGAGAGATTTGCAATGAATCTTTTAGTACTGATGGAGTTGCCTTTTGCAAGGGGAAAAATCATAGAACTTCTAACCAGCTCCGGTAGTTGGGTCTTGCATACACAGAAAATGGACTTATTAGGACCCATCTGTCCCGATTTGATCATATTTAGATTGAAAAATGCAACACTTACTGTGCAGATATTAAAAGTTACATTGCATAAAGATTAAAAGATTTTTAAAAAAACCCAGCAACTTCTTGTGAAGTAAAAGAAAAAATTTTGCACAAAGTCTGAGCTTGACAAAAGTAGATTTTAAGTAAGCCATTAGCAATTTAATGTGGCTTCTGGGTGCGCACAGGCTACAGGCAGTACTGTTAAATGTGGCTTCATTAGAGTGTCAGAGTTAACTACCTACCTTCCTTCCCTTGCACTGAATTTGTATGCCATTAGGCTGTTGGTTGTGAAGACTGAATAGTAAGAGGGAGAGTAGTATGATGGGTTATGTGTCACGTTGTATTAGTAGGTCTGTCTTTTCACTGTAGTGTTTGAAGATTTGTACCTGCATTCTGGCTTGGGCACCGGCACTCGGAAGACTGACTGATGCTGATTCCTTAGTCCTGCTAACAGCGCTGGGAGGATTAAAGCAGGGACGTATGGGGGAGTCCTGAAAATACAGCTATGTGAAAACTGGCTTCCCTCACTTTTTATTTTATTTCATTTTATTCTTAGTAATGCGGACTTCTGAAATAATGCAGCAATACTGCTTCAGTTCCTTTGTGCCATTCTGCTGATGCTAGAAAGCTGAAAATCCTCCAGTAAAATCTTGCTACATACGAATCTACATTTAAAAGTGGGAGGAAGAACCCCACTTTTTACTTATTTGTGTGTATCTTCAGTTACTAAAAAATTCATATTGACTTTTTTCCTGGCTCTCTTAATTTTTAATGTGAAGGTTTAACACATAAATTAGTGACTAAAATAATTCTCAGAGCAAGAACTTAAAATAGAATTAAACTCGAGTTTGCATTAGTGATTTAAATTTAAAATTCATAATGGTTAAAACGGAACTACCTTAAAAGTAAGTATTATAAGAAAATGCAAGCATAGCATGGAATCGGGACATGTCTCGTCAGTGCTGAGCAGAGGGGACGGATCACCTCCCTCTGCCTGCTGGGGACGCTCTGCCTAGTGCAGCCCAACACGCTGTTTGTCTTTTTGCCATGAGGGCACAGTGCTGGCTCATTTGTGGTGTGGTTCATTTAAAAGACATTCAGATTTTAAGGTAAGAAATGCCTATAAAGCCATCTTAAATTACATTGTGATGCTGATAGGAAGGAGAAGAGAGTACTTAGAAATGTTTCTGAAAAAGCAGAGCCCTCTCTTAGCTGAAATCACTCATACTATTAGGCATCAGCTGTAACGATATGGAGTATGGCGTGATACTGCTGTTCATTTCCACCACTTCGTATTCCATAACTTGGTGTCTTTTCTTGTTCTGGGGTTTAGAGTGCAATGCAAACTTGAATTGGAGTTTGTCAGGCTGGAATTGAGATAGTGGTAGTTATGCCTGCTTTGCTGTGATGTTACTCATACATTAAGTCAAGGCTTGGCTCATTTTTAATATAATGGTGGCTCTGGGAATAGATTTGAGGAGTGAGATGAGAAGAGTCTGTGTGTGTTTATTTTGGGCCAAAAAAGAAAAATATCCCGCTCTCAATTTTAATCAATAGTTCTGTAAGTAAAATGGCAGAATTAAGACACTTCATAAATTTCTTTTAGCAGTCCTTAGGAATATTACCCATCGTAGCAGCACTTTCACCCCGGAAAAAATCTCTAGCTGTCTTCAAGTTGATAACAGATGAGTGAAAGTAGGTAATAAATAATAGTATGGAAACTCTTCTTGTTTGAACATATTTTGCCAAAAGCACTGAATATGAAGTTGGGTGAGAGAAAGGAGAAACGTTTTCTGAGTGTTATTGACATAGTGTATGATGACTTAGAGGAACACCTTATGGCCAACTGTCTCCTGTCAGAGCTCTGTTTCTTTCATACAACAAAGTCAAGAGCTAATTCGTTGTTAATTGTTGAATGTTCCTTTTTATAGTATCTACAGTTCCCATGGGAGGCACCTGGCTTCCTTAGCTTGTGTGTAACATCTTCAAAAAATGGGAGACGCTGACAACCTTAATATTTAAAGCGGTATGATTTGGTTTTGAATGTGGAGTGCTTGAACTAGGACAGGGTGGGTTTTTTTTTTTCCGTTAAGAAAACGTGTATTTCAGTTAAAACAAAAATGCAAATAAACATTTGCTACAGAATATCTGGTTCAGGTTTGTGTTGGACTTCATCAGTATCTTGTGTACCAGCATGTGATGTTCTGCCTTCTACTAACCCAGTTAGGTATGAAAAACTAGTTCATCTTTGTGCATCTGACCAGTGAAGGAGCAATGATACAGCTGTCTCACCCGGACAGTGCAAGGGCTGGATCAGTGGTGATTGTTACCTTGTGTATAACCATTTTCCATCCTGAAATCAAATTTGCGGAACATACAGCATTTGGGCTATACTTAGTATTTCATTAGATGTGCACATCCTCCCAAAATTACTTTTTTCAGACTATTCGGAGCTCTTTCTGACATTTGGGTTTGTGTGCTTATAGAGTAATCCAAAACTGTTAGTAACGTTGTCCTGATACAGATCTGTTTCACATACAGGAATATATTTTTAAAGTACTCTTCTCAGACTTAAATGCACTTTTGTTAAAAGTCATAGGAAGGCAGTTGTCTGTCTTCTGCCACTTGCCATTCTTCTGAAGCAAGGAGGAAATAAAAAAAACCAAACCAGTATTTCAGTGATCTGTTCCACGTAGGTTTCGTCTGTATCTTCTTTGTTGGAAGTCAGTAGTTGGCATCAATTTGGATCAAAAGAACTGCAGTTAGGAAGGCCATGAGGAAGGTTCCATATTATTTCTCCAGAGCATTCTCACTACTGACGAGTTGTTTCTTGAGGCATGTAGCTCTATTGAGAAAGAAGTCTTCTGGGAGCAAAAGTTTTATTTCTGAAGCAGGGTTTTTGTATCAATTTAAGTATTAAATGATTTGTATAGATATCTACACAATAATGCAGCTTATCGCAAGATATGTAGAAACTTCTGTATTGAAGTTGATATAACATCCTTTTATTTTAGGTTTTGTAAGAATATGCACAGGAACTGATGATTTAAGTAGCGTTAATATGATAAACTATCTTTGAATGAGCTCTTAACAGCACAAGTACATTCTAGTTTATGCATTTTCTTTAATAACCAACTTCATTCTAATCTGCTGAATAGCAATAACATTTAGAGTATTACTTAGATTTTTATGTAATCATCTAAGCGTATGTGCTGTCGGAGCTATAACATTAGTTTTGCAACGTCCCTTAAGATAAGCGTGAGTCAGCACCTGCTAGTACGCCGTACCAGATTGCTTTGCTTCTGAAGTGTTTCACACTCTCTGACTAGAGAGGAGTCGTGTCTGACAGTGTTCTGTTATCTATCATGTTTGCATAGATTTGATTATCTTGTTTGCTTAAGAGGTCAGCAGTACGAACCAAAATATTGCTCTGTATATTATTAAAGACCATTACAATCAGTCATACTGTAAAAAGATGACCTTGCGTGAAGGACGGCGTGCCCGATGTGGACGATAGGGCCACGCTTCCCAGTGCCGCGGGAGCGTGGACGTGCGCCTGTGCCATCAGGCTGTCAGAGGTGCTGCCTGCCGGGCCGTCGGGTGTTGCTTCTTGACGCTGTGACCCGAGCCACTCTGTTCTTTGCCGTGTTTGCTCTAGTGTGATGAATTCAAATATTGGATGAGGTGGCCTTTTTTTATTTTGTTCTGTATTTTTTCCTCTTTGCCTGAATAATAGCCTGTGTTTCTCCAGCCGGAGCCAAGACAGTTTAGGCTGTGTGTTTTCTGTGCACAACTTCAGGGTGTCGCCCTTTTTTTTCAGAAGACTTTAACATCAGAGACTGAAGTCTGAAACTTCCCACGTTACTGAGAATAATTACCGATCAAGATTCTTGACCGATTTTGATTTATCGGTTTCATTAGTTTTTATTAGTTTTGTAAGCTCGTCAATAAATACTCTTGTAACTCTAATTCTATCCCCTGCTGGTGATCCAGAGTTGGATCTATTTCTGCTATCTGTACAGTATATTTGTATTTGCAATTCCTTAACCTGTAGTATGGTCTGTCAAATTTTGGCTACATTTATAGTTGCCTAATTTCAACAAAAGCTTGATATTGACAACTTCCTCTTCAAAATACATCTCTCCAATACTTTCTGTGTTCATAGGTCAGACCATGTCGCTCCTTTCTTGTAAGCTTTTGCTTGATGTCAGTGTCCCGTTTGAGCTTCAATTCTTGGGTGAAATTAGGAGTTGTTTAATTTTCAGTGTCTGAGTATCACTACTTATTTCTGCGTTTAAATATATCTGCATCTCCTCTTGAACCAAAGCGTTGCTTCTAAGAGTCCTGTTAAATTCTCTCTCCACTCGTTGCAGTGCTTTCTAGGCATCCTGTTACGCAAAGGACACCCTCCTCGTATAGACACACCAGGCTCCATTGACTCTTTATTCTGTACCATCTTAAAATTGCACCCATATTTCATCCCCACAAGTAGACAGACTAACCTGAGTTAGGAAACCATGGGTTTTGCTTTGTTTGTTGTCCTGGCCGCTTGGTTTGCTAAACCTCCTTTTTGCCTGCTTCAGACAATGAATGTCTTTGTCTTGATATTTTAAGCGCTGATGACGTGCAAAATAGAAGAAAACATATATTACCGAAGTAAACCTTTGATTACCATAGGGGAAAGTGGCCCTAGGATTAAGGGAGTGGAAAAGTGTCTGAAAACTATTTCCCATCTCATTTTGCATCAAGCAATGCTCAGTCAGACTGAAAGATCTGCCCCACAGCATCTCCATTCTAAATGATTAATAGTCGTGGTGGTGGTGTGCTCGGTGAGGAATTCAGAATCATGCAGCCTCTTTACTAATGTGTCATGGGTTGTTATCTTAAAATTGAATAGCAATATTTTAAATGTTTTTATTTATTAGTAGGGAGTTAAGGTTTGTTTTCATGCTCGATTAAAGAACTGCCATTTTGGAACTACAGCAATGAGAAAAAGTTGTGTGAGAAGAGCAAAACCAAAGCCACACATGCTGTAAAAATAACTGCAAGTGGAGGAAATAAATATTAGAACTACACACCTTAAATTTAGACGCATGATGATATAGAGACAATTAAAAAGAATGTAATGCTTAGTTTAATGATTTATGAGACAGTGAAATTGTAAGGGACAAACGTATGAAAATGGTTTAGCACATCAGCCTAAAAATAATGCGGTACAAAAGTAAGAGACAATGCACCTCAGCATTCTGTACCGGTTAGCTATAATTGCTAGGCCAGCCATAAAGAAAAAATACTTAAGAGCAGTTCAATGAGTTTAATAGATACGTATAGATTTACAACATTTCTTGAAGAGACATACATAATGAAATAAGACTGCAGGGTTTTTTTTTTTGTTTTAAATCTGTTTAAACCAAAAAATGCTTTCCTAAAGCTCTGATATTTAGTTTAATTAAAAATACAAATCCTAGTTTTCATGGTATGTGATGGAGAATTACTGTTCTATATTACAGTAATATGTTGCAATTACTATTGAAAACCTTATGTAATTTTCAGATTCAGGAGTAAATCATTGTTGTCATGCAGTAATTGAAAAATTGGTGATCACTTTTTTCCTGAAGGTGGCTTGAAGGGCATACTTAAAAATGTGTTTTATTTTAAAAATACTTTGCACCTGAGCTGCTTAGGCCAGGTTTTTTTGTTACATTGTGTGTTTATTTATGTAAATCTGTAGAAGAGCCTTAAAAAGTTACCCTTTGTTCAATCTCACATGTAGCCTCTGCTTCGTACTGGGCTGTTTAATAAGGGGTCAGATTTTATATATGTGGTTAAATAGAACATAAATATAGACATTTCACACAATGTACCATGTAAATGTAAGCCTTTGTAGTTACAAGTTTTTGTAGCTGGAGAATTGTTTTAAAAGGCATGTAATTTATTAGCTATCAGTAGCTGCTTTATTGCCTTGCCGCGCTGCAGTAATAAATAAAAGAAAGTGAGCTGATTTTACAAATGGCACACAAGGTGCACATTTTGTGAAAAAAGTCTTTTTTTAAAGAATTGGCATTAAATCCTTTTTTTGTGATGACAAAGAGGCTAAGAGTGCAAACTGTATTTTCTGTTTATCGAAAACAGAGTCTCTTTTTCTCGAGGGCATTTTTTCCTATGATCATCAAGGGATTTCAAAAGCAATAAAGTGTGGAATCATTGTTCGACTTGAACAGTATTAAAACTTAGGTTTTAATTTCAGTGAAGTAATAAGATTTGAACCTGTCTCACATTACAGCACTGTAAGGCATTTAGCAATTGTATTTTAAAGGAGGTTTTTAAAATGCAGCTCGCTTGTAAGCTAACTGTCTGTCTAGTAATTAATAGTTTCTCTTCAGCAGAGGCTGTTGTGAATTATACTAAGAAATCTCAGTTTTGTTAATAACAAATTATGATAATTGTAAGGATGTTAATTCCTAATTAGTTTAAACCTACAATCTTTTTTGCCCCTTTCTGAGATTGATTTTCAAATGAAGACAAAAAAGTAGAGACTGAGGGTTTAAGCATGATCTTCACCTTAGAATTAAAAAGAAATTATCCACATTTATCGGTAAATTTCAAGAAACTTTATTCCTTGGTTAGGAGAGTACATCAGCTTCCTGCTAAGAACTGCTGAAGTATTTAATCTGTAACTATACTTTATATCATTAATGCAATTTCTTTTTCGAAATTATACGTTGAAGATAATTCTGCAGAGTGCTTCTCGTTTCTGTACCGACAGAGTGAACTCCAGGATACTGGAACTTACTGTGCACGTTTTTGTGCAGATACTCTCCAGGTTCAAAATGCAAATACTTCTTCGGGTTGGTTGATCAAGCGTTGGCTGATGAGAGACTAGCCGTGACTGTACCTTGTAGCTGGAAATGAGCACGTGTGATTTTGGAGAAGGGAGGAGGGCAGGTTTACACACAGGTGCATGTTCAAAACAGCCATCAGTGTTCAACGTTGGAGTGGTGAGCTATGACCTTCCGTGCTGATTTTGAACGGTAACTGCCTCCATTAGCCATAAGGTTTGTTTCTTTATTTTAGTAGATGGCCTAGACTGTAAATATTAGAGGATCTAAAATAAATCAACATATTATCCTAAGGATACAAAACGTAAGAGCTATTTGTGGTTAGGAACCTTTGACAGATAGTTTGGATGAGGCAGATGATTGCCCGCCTCTCGTATCTGGCTTCCATTGCTGTGCCTGCAGGCAGTTTAGTGTTATAGTTGTATATTGATGTCAGGGTTACTACTGAGTGGCTAGCAATGACAGATGTCTATAATTACAGGCAATGCTTCCAGTATTTCAGAAGAGCCAGCCTATGTTGAACAATTATCTTATTTCTGGCTTGCCAAAGAGGGTTGTTCAAATTGCTAGTATTAGCTGTGGTGGCTGTAACACCTCTCCTTATGCCGTGGGATAAATGTGCAAAAGCACTCTCATGTACAACCCTGGTGCAGAACCTTTTTAAAATGCGTGAGGCCGCTAAATTTTGTGTGCTTAAGGCTTGATCCTGAGAGATGTGGAACACCTGCAGCTATCTTAGTCAGTACAATGAAATAGTTTTGGATATAGAAATTTTAGAACTATAAGAAGTAGCTATGATTTTTATTACTTGTTTTTAAGCGCCAAGCTAATGTTGATGATTTAGCATTGAGGTTTATTGCACATAAGCATGCCGAGTGGGCCTCTCATTTAGACGCAATTAAGCAACTGAATAAAATTCAGCTGGACACTTTTAATAGTTACAGGGGCAAGTAAGAGTGTCGATTACTGCTACTGAAGTACCTATAATACTTTATCTTTTGGAGTTTCTGACTGGCACAAATCTGTTCTTGCAAGCCGTACAGTATTGGTTCATTTCAATCATTAGAGGATTTTAAAGCAGCATTTTGGCTTCTTGTTAAGCAAATACCTGACTGCATATATGGCTTGAATCTCTGCAGTGCAGTGTATAGCTCTGATGGAAAGTGCAGCCCAGAACTGTGCTTTGAAAACTAAAGGTCTTCCAGATGATGTTCAAAAAGTAATAGCTGTTAATAGTATTTCTCAGTTTTCGCTATAGTATTTGTACTTTAAGCCCCGGAGGGGAACAGAAGAGGCAGTGGAATTAAAAATCTCTAATGGTGCTTTATAAAGATGAAAGTCTAAACTAGACTTTTAAAGCTAAGCACCTTTTTAACAATTGGATAACTAAAGACCTAGCAGATAAACCAATTTCTTTTTTTTTTCTTTTTTTTTCTTTTTTTTTCTTTTTTTTTTCTTTTTTTTTCCCCAGAGAATGCTTCTCATGCCGCATCAGTAATAACAGCAGTTAGTTCATAGTAGGTCTCCCGTAGTAAGCTCAGCAGAATTGTAAATCTTTCTTGCAAGATTTTCAGAAAACGGGAATTAAGAAACAAAGAAATAAATAAGTAAATAAAAGCTGAGAGAAAGTAATGGAAATAGAGATCAGTTTCCATTTAAGAAAAGGTTTATTGCTGACATCTCATGGGCACTTTCTGGAGCAGGAGGCGAGGAGTTCATCACTCCTGCACCCCAGACCGCTGTGAATTCTCTTGCTCCGTTGAGCTGACCGGGAAGGGACTGGGGAAGAGGGCCTGGAAAACAGCCTCTGCGGGAACTGTTAATACCTCTCACTAGCTGAACTTGTGATGACCGAGTATTTCAACAGACGAGGAGGGAAATAACATCCATAACAATGACTGAGCCACACAGCAGATTTACCCTTTCACCTACAACATAACACTTTGTTGTCATAACAATACCCGAATTTTTAAATGTTGTTTTATAGCAGTTCTCTTACAATTGAGGATAACTTTATGCAATATTTTAATTAAGCTAGGTTTATAGGTAAGAGTAGGTATTAAATCATTTATATAATTGGTGTAGTTCCTCTGGTTACTTACAAACACATGTCGCAGCGAATGGGAGAGTTGCCTACTTTTTATGTAGCGCAAAGCCCAACTTAATCTCCAGAAATCCTGTCTGAAACCGAGGCAATTTCTTACGGCCTGGTTTGAAGGTCTTTTTCATTTAGGGAGCTAACTATAAAACAACAAACTAGCCCATTTTCTTGGTTTAGACTCTGAGTTATGGTGGTTTGAGATCTTCCCCTTTTTAAGACAGCTGGTCAGGAGTGGAGGTGACCAAAGTTTTCCTCTTTTATGGACAGGATAGAAAAGCCACGGCTTTTTAAGCCCTTAGTTTGGTCAGGAGGTAAAGATGAACGATCTGGCACCCTGATATACTAATTAGGAGATTCACTTCAGACTTTCAGAAGTTGTCTGTGGGATCTGCAAGCTAGATTTCTGCTGCGTTGAAACGGAGCCTTTAAGTGCTGAAAATGCAAAATACCTGAGTGTGCTTTTTAGAAAGCAGCGCAAGTTTAACTAAACGCGTCGTGGCGTTGGACACGGAGCAAGCGACTTGCGCCGAGCGTGGCGTTGGAGTGGGTGCCGCGCAGGGGTGTCAGTGGGGGGCAGCTTCAGCAGCCAGCCGGAGTGGGGCCTGCCCTGCGGGAGTTCCCAGACGGAGCGTGGGGAAGGGGATGCTCCCCCCCCCCACACACACCTTGATCCCAGGCCACTTCCTGCTGGCTCCTTCAGCTTGATCTTCACTGGTGATCGCACACTCACTCACACACCTGCACTCACTCCAGTCTCTGGCACCACAGACCCCGTACATGCACCTGCACATGCAGTGAAGGGCCCTTTGCTGGAAACCGGTTGAAGGTGGAGGTTAACAAGGAGATAGAACAGATTGTGGTGATCAGGCACAGGGCATGGCTGGACAAACATACTGATCAGACCCTGCTTACATGCAAATGGGTCCTTCTATTCCCTCATCCCTTTATTTCCCATACTTGTTTCTTCCCAAATCACCTAATCCCTCCCTTTTCCCACCTTTGGTTCCTCCCCCAAACATGCCTTTATAAATCCTGTCAATCCCAAAATGCTCTTTCCCTACCTCCCATACCATGTCCCACACCCCTCAGCAGCAACTCCCCTTTTAGTTCAAAAGGTGACATAGAGATCTGGTCCCAATCACTCATCATGATGAGTTTCACACCTGGACAATGGGGCTGAGACTTTGCTGGGAGGGGCCCAGACAGGGTGTCCCCTCACTCTGAGTCCATAATTTGTGCTCCCTGCCTGCCATTTGTGCCCCCATTCTCTGGGTTTGTAGAGATGGGCTTTTGATGAGCTGACAGCTCTCTGGAGATGGGCCTGGGAGCAGCCAGCAGGGTTCCCCCACCTGCTATTGTGCCTCTGAGCTCCTTGTGGGTGTGCAGATGAGATTTTATCATATAACTTAACAAAAAAAGTACAACCATAAACACCTCATCAATTAGAGAAATTACCATCATAGCTAAACCAAGTGAAACAAAGCTGCAGGCAGGTCAAGAAAAGTTCAGACACCTCAATCCTGAGGTCTTACAAAGTCCATTGAGTGTACAAAGCTTACAGCCTGCTACTGTCAACAGCTCTACTGTATTATAGGGCTACGTGGTTACTGTTGGCAGTTAGGTGGTAAACTAGGTGACACTTCAGAGTCATTGGCTTTAGGCCACATGAGTCATGGTGGCACATCTGGAAGCTGTGCTGCCATACTTTCAAGAGTACTTAAACTAACTGGGTTAAAGCTAGCTCAAGCATGTGTGAAAAAGCTGAGGTAAAATTATACATCTCAATTGCTGGTTGGATGCCAATTTATGAAAAAGAAATATTTGATATACCCTGTAACACTGATTCTATGAAATCTCAGTATGTTACCTTGAAAATACAGGGAGCAGGTAATCTGCTAGAATAAACTGGCAGAACTGCACTGCAGTCACCTTTCCATTAACAGATTCAATAAAATCAATGAAGCTGTGCCAAGTTAGACCAGTAGACAACCTGGGTTGAGATGCTGAAGTGTACAACAAATCAATGAACAACTAATCACCTTATTTAATAATGATGAATGGAAAAGTTGTTTCCAGCCATCGGACAATTACTTGAATAAATTAAAAATAGGTCATTTGCTATTATTGTAATAACATATACATTAATTATTAAATTTGTCATTTTAGACTTTTTTTCTATCTGAAATCTTCCATTTAAAAAAGATTTCTAGAAAGAATCACTTAAAGAAAAGGGAGTAAGAGGGACATAAATGACAGAATTCTCTTTGATTTGTGTCCTGTCTAAGGAGGTTATAGGTTCCCTTTGCAATGCAGTTTTTTATCTGTAACTTGTATATGTATAAACCAAACAAATACCTTTTCCAATTAAGTCTTTTTCTTAGTTTCCTGCATGTTTTCCCTTGCAAACTTCTGAACCTATCAAACGATTTAAACCCAAGTGGAAGGAGGGTCTTAGGTCTCAAAAATACTGAATTATTACAATGTTTGTGAACTTTGGTATTGTAGTAAGTGCTACAAATGTTTTGAAGACTGAAGCGTGAGTGCATTATTGGACATTGTGAAAGCTACATAGAATTCACACTTACAGATATCTCTGGTGAGCAAGAAAAAATATCAGTCAGAACTTGTAATCTTTCCTTTAGACGCTAAGGTCAGTCAGCCATATGGCACAAATGGGTAAGAAACTGGGCTTATTCTGTTGAGGTGGTCATGGAACTTCTACTCCATGCAGAGCTAAGTCTGTGTACTTGTCCATTTTGGACTTCATCAGATGAAACCTCCTTGACTAGAGATTGAATCTCCTACAACTTGTTCTCATATGAGTTTACTAGCCTTCCAGATAAAGACCAGTCTTCATTCTGCCTTGCCTCAGCAATTGATTTATTCCATACAACAGCTTCTGTAAAAGTAATGAATCCTGAGTCTCCCATAGTCTGGGTGAATTTGATGGTCAACTCAGTTATCTTGTAGGAGGACCTCAACAGCATCACCTTCATTTTGAAAGACCTACAACATTGTAAATCATGACTTGAAGGATGTGCTGTCTTTAGTCCTAAGAAAAAGGTGTGGCTTCTGTAGGATATCAAGATATGAGATGTATCCGTATCTTGTATCCCACCCTGTCTTTTGTGGGCCCATAGCTTAATGCTGTAGCTTAATGCACAGCCTAACGCTGTACAGTCATAACCACTTCTCAGTCACAGGCAGGGGCACTTTCTTCTACTCATACTTGGCTCCACATCTCCAGAGAGAAGTGTCTGGCCACAGTGGGAATTTTGCCACTGATTTCAAAAGGGGCAACATTTCTACAGGGTGTGGTGAACAAAAATTGCTTAACTCAGGTTTCTGACTTAGTAAGAGGATTGAGAACCAATAAATTGGTTATGAAGAAAGAAAATTTGCTCTATTTTTCTGTTCCATATGTGGAAAAACATACTTCGTTCTACCTTGCAATAAAAAGGTAGGGAGAAGTCAGAGGGAAGATTTTTTTTTTTTTCTTTGCAGCTTCCAGGAAAGTTCAATTATTCATTGCTCCTTGAAATATAAAATTGTAACTCAGCCTAAGGGATTTGAGCAGGAAAATCTAAGAATCCTTTACACTTTTTTTTTAGCTGAAAATTCGCAGTGTTCATTTATGATGATATTATGAGCTGCAGTGAGGTTCTCAAACACCATCAATCACTACAGATGGCTACAAACCCATTAAATCTTTTAAACACCTGTTTGCTTATCAAATGCTCACATGGTAAGCTACCCTCTGGTTCACATAAGTACATTAGTTTTAGAACATGTAATTAGCTTACAATAACTGTACTTGTGCTAATTACCAGTCCCGTGAAAGAAAGAAGTGGATCCTGTTGAGTAATGGGGGTGGCTGGAACTTGAAAACAGAGCTGAGCAACAGGGCTGGATGACTCAATGTAAAACGTTTGTCTTATTTCTGGTAAGCCTGGTTCAATTCCACAGTGAGCATCTAAGTGAAATAGCTTGATTTTCTCTGCCATCAATCACAAGAACGCCACCACACATAATTTATCACAATTTGTCTCTTTTGAAGAGAGTTTCAGGATGGAAATAGCATAAAGACAAAATTATTTCTCACTCAAATGGGTTGCACCGTATTTGAGAATGTGGTGTTGGAAAGAAATTGCAATCTCTTGTCATACATTAAGTCTTATCAATATGAAACTCTCTGCTAGAGCACACACTAGAGTGCTCACTTTGCCAGAAGTATTTAGTGGCAATACCATTCATTCCCAAAGTAATAGCTCCCCTGTTTGGGATAGTAAGGTTTCATTCTATCCTGCAGAATGGTTACATTAATTAAACAAACAAACAAAGATATGATCATGTAAGTTTACACGATACATGTTGAGAGGGTTACTTCACAAAGAGATTTCTGTGCCATGTATGTTAGCTTCACAATAAAGGCAAAGGTAAAGTCTTAAGCTGTGTAAATCAACATAATTATGCTGGAGCTATGCATATTTCTATCATCTCTGGGTGTACCCTGCAATTTTATCATAAACTACCCTAAATCCAGATCTAGTCTGAAGGACTGTATTCTGATGACATACTACAGAAAGAATGCCATGTGAGCAATCAGATGTCATCTTGACAGTAATGAATACGATCAGCTTTTTTTCATAGATAACTTCCCAAATGTCTATCTCTGTATACCATCACTGTACATGCTTGTATATAATCCTACCAGAGAAAATATGCTAAAACTAGAACTAGAACAATATCACAGTACCATGTTGTAAACTAAAAATACAGTTACTTCAAAACATATCTACCAGAGTGACCCAAGCCAAACCATATTTTTAAGCCTTGAAATAAGTTTGATTAAGTAAAAAATCTGAAAAATTCTGCAATAAGTTTTTGCTTTATTTTCTGAAGTAGCTTTTCATGCCACAAGATTCAGAAGTCTGAAGACTGAGATATGGTCACAACGTTGTACAGTCATTTTGCTGAAGTTAATCAGCAGAAATTTTAACAGTGGCTGTAAAACCCTGAATTATCTCAAGGTCAGTATGTATCTACCCATCCTTGTCCTTATTGATCTGGGCACTGACTGCTCCCATTTCATTTGGAATACAATCTGGACTGTTTGTTCTAAAGGACATGCTAGGCTGCATCATCAAAGAAAGTGAATTGTAACAATCTGGAATGTCTACTACAGGTTTATTGGTTGAAATACATTTCTTCTCAATCTGGTACTGCCTGAAAGATTTTACCAAAAGTTGTTAGAAGTTTCCCAAAGTCCTACAAGTAGCTGATTAAAATATGTGTTGCTGAGGGGAATGTATAAAGGGATAGATTGAGATAAGAGATAGCTGGTGAATTAAAACTACTTTTAAACACATCTCAAAAAGGACTAAACTGTACAGTAATATAAAAAATATCAACAGCCTGAATATAAATAATTCTGGTTTTAATCCTGTAAACTTTAGGTCCCACAGAATCTTTGTTAAGAGAGTTTTTAAGCTCACAGGGCAGAAAAAATATAGTTTATAAAATCAAAAGGGAGGGTGGGTGGAAGCTAACTCTTTTATATACCCTGCAGTCTCCTCTAGGCATTCAACATAAAAAAGTACATTACTTTATATCCTTCACTGTCTTACTCTCAGACAGAATCAGATTTAAGGGCTTGATTCACAATTTATGCATTGACCCTAGTAAATCAAAGGTTATGCCTTAGAGGTAAAGCCTGTTCCCAAAAATCCATGGCAAAAATTGTTGTTTAATTATATGTGTACCATAGTCTGACTTTGAAAAGTACTTGCAAATGAAAGGAATGCTGTCTTCTCAACCCCTCAAATTGGTGTCAGTTCAACTAATGGGCCAGTTAATTAACTAATGGGTGTGATTTACAGGCCTTCTCCTGAGGTAAAACAGATTAAATATACCACTTAATTGCCTGGTATGGATTGACAGAGTTTATTGGTAAGCCTGGCCCAAAGTTTCCACAAAATTTCTTGAAGTGCATTTCCATTGGAAGAGTATCAGGAAGTACAGAAAAGAAACAAATGGGACATATGGTAATTCTTCTAAAACATTAATGTGTTTCTTCTTAATAAAACTTGATATAAGAATGACAATTACTGCCAACTGTGATGACAATTCATCTAAATTTTAGTAAGTTTTTATTAAGAAGGGAGGACTGACCTTTCAAAGCCTTATAACCTGGTTGGAGAATTTTATACAGTAAAAAGTATATTAACTAGCACAAATGAGGCATCAGAATTATCAGCTATATCCTATGAAATTCATAATAATTCTACTTCACCTGAAACTTCTTCAAACTGCAGTATATTTGCTTTAGTATGCAAGATGTTGAGTGCTGCCTCATCCTGACTCCAAAATGCATTATTACATTTGAAAAATGAGTTTATTCCTGGATTGATAATACTCTACCAAAACTCAGTGAATGTCCCCCCCTTCCCAATTTGTCATGAACCATGTGCTTTTTATTTATTTATATCTCACTAAACATTATATTTGATTCTTAAATGAAACTTACTTGAGTTAGACTTAAACTGCTTCTGGCACAGCACGGTTTTGATATACCAAAGATCTTGGGAAACCCACTGTGGGAAAGTGGATCCTGCTGTGTCGGTCTGTTAGAAAGATGTTGTCTACACAGGAAAAAATTGCTTTTAATAAGAAGGAATTTAAGAAAACTAGGTCAAAGTATTTCCCTTTCTGGTGAGATGAACTCACAAGCTCTCCTCAGCAGCATGCATCCTGTAGATCCTCCGCTCTGCCCATAGATGTTTGGCTGAGGGTTCCTTCTTTTTCCAGGTCTCTAAGCTAACGTTCATCGGCTTCAGGACTCTGTGATTTTTCCATTGCTTACTCTAGCATTTCTTTTTCCAGCTGCATCTTCCTTTAGCTCATTCATATTACTTTGATGTTGTTTTCATCTAATATTGCAATTATATTATTTAAGTCTGGCCACTCTAATATTTTTATTGACTTCTTAAATTCCAGAGGAGATGATAAAATCTGCATGAAGATCTTATTGCTTTAATAATAAACTCAATACAGTAACCACAAAGCCATTGTCTTGCAATGTACATCTTTTTAAGTGGTAGAATTAGACTTTTCAGTTCGAACTGGCTGTATTCTTCAGAATGCAAGCTTTTGTTAAAAACAAAACCATATTTCAAGGTTCCAGCTCTTCTGTGTTTTGGTAGTGTATAATTAGGTGGTTTTATTTTAGGGGAGCATATGCTAAGCATTTTAGGAGCATATGCTAAGGCTTAGTATAAATTCACTGGCCCTGCTTGTTGTGTATTGGATGCAGAAAGTCCAGATTAATACCTTTGATACTAGGTTTCAGCCCAATATCTCCTTCACCCTTCCTATTTAAGAATTTTGTGACTGGTGTGATATTCACACTGGATTCAATGAAGATGTATTGTTAAACCCTTTGTGAAGAGATTACCAAATATAATTCAGAATTTAAGAAGTTGTTTAAAAAAACTTTCTAGTCTTCTGGTTTCAAGATAACCTTCACAATGTAAATCAATCCTTAGGGCCTTTATTGAATTTATAACAAGGCAGCCTAAAATAATGTCACCAAGAGAGGTTAAATAATAACTCTTCTAACTGGCTTTAAAAAATCCCAGGTCCTTGCTATCAGAAAGAGACAGTTTCCCTGAAGATTGTTGAAGACTTAAGTTTTACATGGCCTTTAGAGATTACTTTACAAAATTATCTAACTTGCTCCAGCAAGAGTTTTCCTGTGAACTGACAGCTGATAATCTCTTTGACCGTGAAAAAGAGCCTTTAGAATTTAGGCTTATATTTTAAGATCACATTTGGTAGAATTCAGAGTTCAAAACTGATCATGTATTTTAATTATGGATGACAGCGCTAACAGTTCTGCATGGCACCAGCTTAAAGATTTTAAGGAAGATTTAAATATATAATGTAACATTACAAATGGTTGGAACATTTTCACGTGTGTGACATTTTGGTGAAACACACTGGTTCACCAAAGCCCTAATGTTCCACAGAGACATAATTGTTTCTATGCAAATTTCACCTAGAAAGTTTTTGGTTCAAGAAAGAACACTTTGTTGAGAAGAGTAGGATATAGCTCAGTGTCTAGAGTACTGTCTTGAATGTTAAGAGTGTAGATTTATGTCTCTGCATTGGGATTGAAAAGCTCTTCTGTGTTGTAAATACACCAGTGACCTCTAGTTGGGATCAATGCACTACTGCCTGAGCAATCAGGTTACAAAACCTGATGGATTTTAATAGTAGTAAGAGGATACATACATATATATGTATAAAAAGTCTCTAATTTAGATAGTGTTATTTTTCTTTCTGAAATGCTGTATATTGTAATCTTTCTGTTTGTTTGTTTTTTGGTAATTTTAATCAAGAGCTGTCAAACAAAGACACTGGGTGTAAATGATTGATGACGTATCAGTTCCTCAAATATTGTAATGTTTCTACTCCAAAAATTATTACAGGTAACTAGTGTAACAACACACATAAAATTTAGCTTGCTTTGTCACCCTTTTCCAATTCAGCTGTACCAAATCTAATAAACCAAAATTACAACTATTCCACAGCTAATTGAATAAAATGTTCATGTAATGAAAAAGTGTCCAGTCTTGTTCTGACTGAAGTCAGTGGAAAGTTTTAGGCCAAGACTATAAACTTAATGGAGAATGTGTTTTTCAAAGTACAGAGCTATTGATAACTGTAAAAGAAAATGCTGTGTCTGAAGAATGTAATTCATATAACTCTGAAATACATTTTATATATTTTTTTTAAATACAGTCTTTTGAAAGTATTTTTCCAGGCTACTGGGTATGAAAAGACAGAAGATACAGTCCATTCTGCAGAAAGTTTATGACTAAGTAGAGCAAATAGCTAAAGTATTCTAACATTGACAGAAAAGTCTCAGGGGTCCTGGTTCATCCCACCTATCTGTAGCCATCATGCTTAAAAACATAGGTAATAGATGCTCCCTGTATACTCAACAAAGAGAGAGAGGAATTTCCAGGGAGAGATTCAGATCAAAGACAAGGTATTTTCCTCTGGGAGTGCCTCTCTTTCTCACCAGTAACATAAATAAAGCACCTGTGGCAACCAGGGTGCTAATTTAGGAATGTTTGCTATGTGCCTAAAGTCTGAGAAGCTGAAGCTGATCCAGAATAGGAGATAATGGATATTCAGCCAGACAATAGTGCTGACTGTACAGGTGGAAATAAAGTCTTCATAATCTGGTCATGGATCATGCTGCAAGGTAGTATGTCGCAAGTTTTAAAAATACTATAAATTGGTAAATATTACAAACCTGTCCAGTTTTAAAAAGAGCATGATGGGTATGAAAACATGTGCAAATACATGTCCTACTTGACAACAACTTGTATGGAATGTATGGTGTATTCAGTTCTTATAGGAAGGAAGGATTTTGACTTGACATTAAGTTACTCCATATTATTTGGGGACAAAAAAATTTTAAGCTTTGCATTAAGGGAGCTTCTATAACATTGTCTCATTAAAAATCTTTGTCCAGGGGTATGATAATATCCCCAAACCCATGTGAAGGAAGGGAAAGGACTGTGATTGGTGCTGCCCTTTCCTTCCCCTCAAAGCTCGGGTCTCCACTTTTCAATGATTTATTGGACATATGTGGTTATTATGCTTTTTTTCCAAATTATTTACCTTTTCTTTTACTTCTACCTCTCTGTTCCGTATGATTTCTTTTGTCACTGGCTTCCCTGTATTGCTAATGTGCCCAGAACCATCCCAGTTGAAGTACTGAGTCACAAACAGAAAAGCAAAGTGGAAAATGAAGAGGGGGGTTCTAGCCCTACATCCATAAACATTGTGGAGAGGCAATTTCTCTACAAATATTTACACCACCATCCCCTGCACTTTCAAGAAATAATTATTTCTCCTACTTTTGAATAATTGTTCTTTCTTAGGAAACAGATTATCCTCAGGTGTTAATTAATGAGCTAATACCAAAGATGGATTTTTTTTCCTCTAGGTTTTTAAAATATATTTTGAATACAAAGAGACTTGGAGTGTTTGTTCTTTTAAAACATGCATTAGGAAAGCCCTAATGCTCTACTGATTGATGATTTTCATCAGCCTTTAAATAAAACAAAGAATCTGCATCCTTTTCTCTTTTAACCTATGTGTATACAGATATACATACATCTATATTACACTGATAGCTAAATAGATAACAGGTATAATATTCTTATAATAAAATAATTAATGAAAATATTTATTACTTTAGAAAAAACAGTTTGTGGAAAATACTTTTCTTATGTTTTTAATGGCTTAATTTTCTGAACATCTCTTGCCCTCACCTATGCATTATTGGTGTTCTTACTGTGAAATGCATTCAGGACAATGTATCAGTTAAATATGAAGAATTTGTGGGTACTTGATTTTATGTGGCCATGGTTAGATGGACTTAAATGGAGGCTTATGCTTTGTAGCTGCAAAAACACATTTATACTAACACAACTGACCCCAAAATACATTCACCTAAAACTTGAGATTTTGAACTGCAGCTGCCTCTTATTGCTTAAATTGTGCAGAAAGATTATGGTAGACTATCTGGGTTTCTCTTCTGCTTTCAAGTAACACAACCATTAATGCTTAATGCAAATGACTAGTCAAACAGATGAAGAAAATAAGAAAGTAATAAATCTTCAGTGGATTAGGAAACACGTTTTAATTTTCTATATTATTTGACTCCTCTTTATTGGCAGCCAATTGCAAACATTCATGTTTTGCTTATGGAGGCTACTCTTGTGGGGAAAAAATTGTACTCTACTCATACATAAAGTATTTGGTGACTGCTAAGTGAAAGAAGTACTGTTACCTTTTTTGAATTTCACTTCCCAGACAAAAGGGCAGATGAGTACTGACACCTTTACAGAGGAAGACATGGAGGAAAGTAGGAACTAGACAGGGAAAACAAAAAGAAAGAAGAGGACTATTGTGAAACACAAGACTCTAGAATGTTCTGAAAAACACAGGTGAAACCTGACAAATATAAATCACTGTTGAAAAGAAGACACAGTAGTAGATCTTGTCCCTGTGTGGGAAGATTTATCCAGACTGAATTATAAAAATGAGAACAACTCTTTCTAAAACTGTGTCCCCACATTAAAATTCTTCTGATGAAGGGATAGAAGCTTCTGTTTGAATAAACTACTGCTATAAAATGAGAGCGCTGAGGCCATTTCCTTTTTCCATCTTTAAGAAAGAGGATACTCAGCATCCTGTAACAATTTATGCTGGTTTTGCACTATTTTGGTTCTATATGTCTACCAATTGCCGGAAGGAAGGATAATGATGTGTTGAGATGATCTTAAAACCTCCCCTTATCCTGCTGCCTTCCACTGAGAAGCCAGAATAATCACATTTAAGGAAATACTTGCTAGAAATTTAGTAGAATAAGCTTGAGTCTATTTGTCTGACCTGGCTTAAAACTCAATACAGGAAATCTAACAGTTATCCCCTAAAATGCTGTTTTACTTGTCATCTCTTAAATATAATCCATAGCTGAAGATTTGTTGTCTGCCTGTCTTCATTTTACAGACTATGCCCTCTGCTTATGGCTTTATCAGAATGTAAAAGCTTGTTGAGTGAATTTATATGTGAGATAAATTCTGAAAAATTGATCCAGAATACTTAGCTGATTTGGTTTTACTTGCTAAAAACATTACAATAATTTAATACTTTGGCACCGTAATTATGTTTAGCTCTAAAAATAGTTTGCTTCTAAGTAATAGGATTTCCATGAGATCTGTGCTGCTTAAGCTCTAGGTTCTTCCTCCTGGAGTAAGCTTGCAGCATGTTATGAAGATGTGAATGGGAATGGAACTGGGAAGGTGTTGGAAAGGAGAAGAAAATCTCCTTGATTTTACTTATCTTTTGTCTTATTTCTTCACATTTTCTTTTGCTGTTTTCCTCTTGCTTCTTTCTTCTGCATTCTTCACCCACACTCTGCTTCATGCCCTGTGTGGTCTGGTATTTGCACTATGGGACTTCCTACCTCCAGCTCACTGGTTTTGCTACTGTGTGTTTGTTTGTCCCATCACCATGCCCAGTTCTTTGCTTCAAGTCTATGGACACTGGTGATTATCACAGGTTTATTGTGCTCTATGGCTTCTTAAAGTGGACTTAGAACATGCATTCAAACTTTCTCTGAATTCACACTGAAAGTCAATGCTCTAGCTGAGAATAGAGACTGGGTCATTTAGGTTTTGAGTCATAAGTGACCAGATTACTCTCTGTGAAATACAGGGATTAAGAGCATTAACCAAAGTAGCCTATGGTATATTTAGACTAATAACCTTTTCTTTCTTTTTTAGCTCTTTGTTGATATTTGGTTTTTTTTCCTAGAAGATCCAGATGCTGCTTCCTACATAAAACTTTTTTTTTCACAGTTTGTGATGTATTTTAAGCCAGTCTTTCTGCCTCTTCTTTGTCCTGTGATTTTGAAACACGAAAATTTAGAAATATTGTCTTGAGGTGTAGAAATAACCATAAGCATGGATATACATACTCCTTTGATGACTTAATTTTGGGAGGGGAGAAGGTGAGCTATTCCCTGGATCTCTGCTTGCATCAGTGTCCAGAGTTTGGTTGCAAACAACTCTGCCTATGAGACCAGACAGTAGGTAGGCAGATAAGTAGAGAGATAGAGAGATAGGGCCTGGTTGACAGAGTCCCTTGGGAGGCCATCCTGAAGAGCAAAGGAGTCCAGGAAGTCAGGACATTCTTCAGGAAGGAAATCGTAAAGGCACAGGAGCAGGCTGTCCCCATGTGCTGAAAGATGAGCCAGCAGGGAAGAAGACTGGCCTGGCTGAACAGAGAGCTTTGGCTGGAACTCAGGAAGAAAAAAGGAGAGCTTACGACCTTTGGAAGAAGGGGCAGGCAGCTCAGGAGAACTACAAGGATATCATGAGGTTATGCAGGAGGAACATCAGAAGGGCCAAAGCCTAGCTAGAACTTAATCTGGCGACTGCCATAAAAGGCAATAAAAAATGTTTCTGTAAATACATTAGCAACAAAAGGAGGGCTAAGGAGAATCGCCATCCTTTATTGGATGTGGAGGGAAACATCATGACAAAGGATGAGGAAAAGGCTGAGATACTTAATGCCTTCTTTGCCTCAGTCTTTAACAGTAAGATCAGTTGTTCTCTGGGTACCCAGCCCCCTGAGCTGGAAGACAGGGATGGGGAGCAGAACGAAGCCCCCATAATCCAAGAGGAAGTGGTTAGTGACCTGCTACACCAATTAGACACACACAAATCTATGGGGCCAGATGGGATCCACCCAAGGGTACTGAGGGAACTGGCAGAAGGGCTCACCGAGCCACTTTCCATCATTTGTCAGCAGTCCTGGCTAACTGGAGAGGTCCCAGTTAACTGGAGGTTAGCAAATGTAACACCCATCTACAAAAAGGGTCAGAAGGAGGATCTGGGGAACTACAGGCCTGTCAGCCTGACCTTGGTGCATGGGAATGTTATGGAGCAGATCATCTTGAGTGCCATCAAACAGCAGCTACAGACCACCAGGTGATCAGGCCCAGTCAGCATGGGATGATGAAAGGCAGGTCCTGCTTGATTAACCTGATCTCTTTCTAGGACAAGGTGACCCACTTAGTGGATGAGGGAAAGGCTGTGGGTGTTGTCTACCTAGACTTTAGTAAAGCCTTTGAGACCGTTTCCCACAGCATTCTCCTGGAGAAACTGGCTGCTCATGGCTTGGACAGGCGTACTCTTTGCTGGGTAAAAAGCTGTCTGGGTGACCAGGCCCAAAGAGTTGTGGTGAGTGGAGTTAAATCCAGTTGGCAGGCAGTCACAGGTGGTGTTTCCCAGGGCT
>JAOBAS010000040.1:3169551-3183561 GCA_025311575.1 Elanoides forficatus | reverse complement strand
TGTTTATTATTTTAATATATTTCTTTGGTATTAAATCATAAAAATGATAAATTACACCTGTCGAGGCTGTTTTTCCTTTTTCCCAGAAAATGATGTACAACCCAATTTCACTGGTCATTTTGGCTTTTAAAGATATGTATTTTTTTCCTATTAAAAACTCTACCAATAGGGGTTTTTTTAATAATAATACTGAAGTACTTTTTATTTCAAACATATGAAGTAGTTTATAACTACTTCCTGGCATTGCAAACTTTGGCCTTTTCACATTATATTAGGGGTTTTTTAAAAGGCATTAAGTATATATTGCTTTGAAAGAAATAGGGTATTGTTAAGATGCTGGATCCAGTGGATCAATTTTCAGTATTTGATATAGATTAAATTGTGGCTAGCCTGAAAGGTTAAAATAATAATTTATTTAATTTCAGTACTTTCTTGTATGTCAGTCAGCTTCTACACAGTCTTAGAAATTGGTTTTGGGTTTTTTATGTGTATAATAGCCTTTTTCTAAGGGATAATCTAGAATTAAAAGCAAACCATAATTCCAGCAACTGTACAATTTAAAAGGCGGGGGGGAGGGGGAAGAAGAAGAAGAAAAAACGTAAGACAGTATTGACAACAAAGGCAACAAATGATTGGAGCTAGTGTCATGGTTTACATTACTTTCACAATTATTCCAGGTTTGCATATTTCGAAATATATTAGCCCAATTTGATTTCAAAGCTCAGTTATTTGAATTATAAATCATTATGTCCCTCCTAGCTGATCAGTCGTGAAGTATCTTTGAATTCATTTACATAATGGAATATGTTAGTCATTCCTTTATGTCTTTGAAGCCATAGAGCTCCCTCATGCATGTTTAGTTCTTTCTAATAATTAACTTTTCCACTGTATATTTTTGTAGGAAAATAACTACAGTTTCATTGTTATTTTCTACAATAACTTGGGGTAAAATATTGATAATCTCTCAAAAATTCTTTATCCATGTCTTTGTTAGCTTTATGTTTTGAAAGGCTCTCCATTGTAATGGGCGGGGGGGGACAACTATGTAGCTTTGCAATATAAAACTAGGTAATATATGTCAAATGTTATAGATTGACAGAGGAACATCATCTTAAAACTAGATTAGGAGATTTTCCAATAGCAGCTATAAAGCCTATTCTTACACTTTTACCTGTTTAAAAAAAAATTAATCCATTTAAAATGAAAAGGGAAATTGTTTATTCCCATAAAAGTAATCGAACTCTTCAGTCAATTATGTGCAGGAACAGCAGAGTGAAGCAAGCACTAAAAAAAAAAAAAAAAAAAAAAAAAAGAAAAGAAAATAGTAACAATAAGTGTTATGGGTATTTGTAAAATCTTCTGTGTTTGTACAGGACTTGTGGGCACTACTGTACAGTCTAAAGTTATGCAGTCATACTGATTATTTCTTAAAGAACTTGATCAATGTCAGGGATCAAGAGTGTTCAGTAAACCAGTAGTTTTTATACTACTCGTTGTAGAATGTACAAGCCCATAAGCCATTTCATTCATGTGATGCCTTCGGTGCTTTTGAGTGTTTCTCGGGTTTGAATTTTTCTGAGGCATTCCTGAAAAAGTGTATTAATATACTTGGATATCGTAAAGCCTTTTACATCCCCATTTTACAGATGCAGAACTGAGGCAGTGAAATTTGACTGACTGGCTGAAAGTCATACCGCAGTTTTATGTTAAGTGAAGAAGAAGCAGGAGTCAGAAAGCCCAGGCCTTTGCTTTGGCCGTTCCCTTGCTCCTTGTTACAACCATCCCTCGTGGCAGCGGTTACCTCTGTACCACAGCTCACAAAGATGTCCGTGTGGCTCTTTTTGGAATATGCAGTATTATCTCCTTTGCCCAGCCCCAAATGTTCGAATCGTCCGAGACAGGGAATTAGCGTGTGCTCGTGCTATTAAAGATGTTCATAACTCACAGAGCTAGGAAAGGATTCAACTTGCGAAACAAGTCTTAACCGTCTGAACTGTAAGAGCTCCGATAACATAGTTTTTGCAAACTCAACTTTTGATTTTAATATTTCTCACGCTTTTTAAAAGAAACCTTAAGAAAAATATTACACTTCATCAGGTATAACTACCTAGTAAGTCACGCTAGCATCCGTGATCTGTACGATACAGGCAGTCCAGGAGATAACGGTGCTTCTGTGTCATTTAGCCTGCGTCTCCCTGGGCGCCTTTGTTCGCAGGCGGGGGCACCCGCGCTGGCCTTGTCCTCCTGCAGCAGGGCCGGAGCGTCAGCGCGGGGGCCGGGGGCCGAGGCCGCGGGACGAGGGACGTGCGGGGAGAGCAGCGCGGGGAGAGCAGCGCGGGGGCCGGGGGCTGGGGGCCGAGGCCGCGCTCCTCTAGCTGGTTCCCCGAGACAGCCTGGGGAGTGGGAGGTTTCGGGTCGTGCTTAGCGGTCGTCGGTTAGATTTGCTTTGTGGTTTATAAAGTCGGAGAAACTGGGGTGCCTGCGGGAGTATCCGCAGGTACGTCCGGAATTCCCAGCTGTACCGGCTGGTTGCGGACTTTGCTCTGGCTCTGAGACTTTGTGTGTTCTTAAGAAATTTCTGTTCAGTCCTTGTACATCTGAAAGTACTTTGGTTAAGCGTTGAACGTAGCTTAGTATGTATGAGATGGGTTTTTATCTGTCGTAACTGAACCAAATGAAATGTGATTTTCGATGGGCCTGGAAGATCCCCTCTGTGATTTTGAGGCCATTACTTCAGCGCTGCTTAGGGCTGCTGCCAGTCCCGTTGCCAAGTGCCAGTCGTCTTCAGTGCAGGCAGTTACAAAACCATTATTTTTTTGTTTGTTTTTAACGTGCTGATGACACGGGCCTACCTGGGGAAAAACCAGCACCATTTATTACCAGAAACTCTCTGTTTAATTATAAAAGTCATTCCGTTCATTCGTCTCTTTTGTGACTAGAATATATGCCATGAAAAGTAATTGCTTTAATTAATAATAGATTATGGTCTTTAATGTTCTAAAATATCTCTGTGACATATTTCTAGATGAAATTCAGGTTGTTGGTTGTTTTTTTTTAACATACGCTTGTTGTTTCAGTTAGGACTTTTTTCTCACTAAAAACTCCTGAAAGTTTGTACAACCTGATAATGTAATCATAATGCTGTGAGGCTGATTTTTCCTTAACACCTGGTACTTATAGTCTCCTGAAAAAGCTTGTGAAAATAGAGGCTGTGAAATTCATGCTTCAAAATCACACAGTAAGTTTTCATACTATGTTAAAAAGCATTGTGTGTAGTAAATTCTGTAAAACGCTTAACTTTTCATACACTTATGTTTCAACAGAGTAAGCACTTCCCTTTCTTGGGCATCAGTGATAATTACAGCCTCAGTGACCTTAGGTGCCGGACAGTGTTCTACACTGCTCTCACTCGTCTTCTCATGGTAGATTTAGGTAAGGTCCACCTCCCATGTCCCTGAGACACCTTGCTGTCTTGTGTAGTACTATGAATTTTTAAGGTTATTAAACCAATCAAACAGCAGCTTAATTGTACAGTAAATATGTTATAGTTGGTATTTAAATCACTGCCTATCAACTTTCGAGGTTTATGGCATTAAGCAATAACACTATATTTGTTTGTTGTCTTCTGTTGAAGAAATAAGTGAGATGAGTTGATTTTTTGCGGAGAAGCACTTTTTGTATTAACGACAAGGATTTACAACCTCAAGCGCCTGAGTAAGTGTTTTGTGTTTCCAGGTGACATACCAATTATGCCAGAACCTTCCAGCTTCTAGTAGAAGGTTTCTTAATTTCACTTCTTCATGCAAGTTCCCAATATACAAAGACCCTCCGAGTTTTAACAAACATTGACAAGAGTTCTGCAGCTCAATCAGCAATACTTAAACATGCACTTGGCGTTACCTTTTGAGTTGTCCTTTGGAAATTAGAGAGGTTAGACACATGTAAGGCCCAGTGCGTGCTTTAATAGCTAAATGTGATAAAGGACTCAGTCACTTTGAATCCAGGCACTGCCCTTGGCCACCGGACTAACGCGCAGAAAACTCTGTCTGCGTGATTAGCTCTCTGTTGTCTAAGTGGAGAAGGCTGGGCTTGTCAAAATGAGCGCTGAAATGAATCGTATGTTAAAGCAGCTGATGGCGAAGAATGCTGCCTCTGATCAGAGGCCCCGTTCAGAGTTGTGGGCTTATGTTTGCTGAGGATCTGCCTCACAGACGGCTTTTGTGAGGATGGATGCCTGTAGGTGTTCCGAGGGGGGCCGCTGGTGAGGGTCTTCAGAAAATAAGGCGGAAAGTCTTTTGTGTGCTGATTTCCAGCCCTCTTGCAAGGACTTAACTAGGCAACATGTGTGCAGAAGAGAGCGACACAGATGGTCATAAGCCAACAGAAGTTGTTACTCCCCTTGCTGATGACGGGTGCCTGTACTGTCTACTGCTGCACGGTGCTGAAAACTGTTAACTTCAAGGCAAGACCGAACCACATTTATCAGCGTTTTCTTAAAGAACAGCAACTGTGAGCTGGATCTGCGTCTAGTTGTGGTTAAACTGCTTTCAGTACTGGCTCAGTGTTGTGTAACATAAGCAAGAAGTACATTTTCTAATATAAAATGGGTTGCACGTGCAATTTCAGTAACTTTTCCTACAGGGGGGGAAAAAAAGATTTGGTAAAAACAAGATCACAGGTGTTAAAAATTACAACTCAAAGTAAAGTTTGTGTAAATATGTGTCGGACAAAACACAGGCACGTGACTTACGAATGGCTGCAAGCTGATAGAAGTCGTTGTGATTCCTCTGGATAACAACTCTACAAGATCTGAAATGATTAGGAGCATCTGAAAAAAGCATACATCAGTCTTGTGGCTATTGTCCTTTGTGTTCTTACTGGAATAAACTTGTTTGGGTTTGAACTGATAGAAAAGCACATCTAGAGACACAAACAGGTATAAGTTGCGGCTTAGGATCCTAATTTAATAAGTAAGGTGTACACAAACTATCCTTTTTATGTGTTTGTGCAGCATTAAATGGCAGTATTTGTACCTCCTGAATCAGAAAATATTTTCAAACTGTGAAAACTGGCATTTTTAGACAAAAAAGCATTTAATCACATTTCTTCTCTGTTTTGTTTTGTTTTTTTTTTTTCAAATTAAATGAAGAGCTTTATATAAAATCCTTTCATATGAATGATAAACAATTTACGTGGAAACAAAATTAAGATGAATTTTTATTGGTGGGGGTTGTTTTAAGTAATTGATGTAGAAATATTTTTGGAGATTCATTGAATACAGTAAGTTCAGAATATTTACATTTTAAACAACGTGCTGCTGTTGGAGTAACTGGCAAAGTTTAATTGTAGTAGGAAGGAACAGTAATATGTTAATTGGTATTTGCTTCACAATGCACTTTGGTTTCTGTTGAATTACTTTAACCTCATATGAATATAATTAGACTTTGAATTCCTTATGTGCCCCAGGTTGTGTTTTTAATAATTTTTTTTGGCATTTAGAATTGCATAATTTTGTCCAAGATTCTTAAGCCAAGATTTCTAAAATAAACTGAAGATTCTTTTGTGTGAAGTATGACCAAAACTAATACAAGAACACCAGTAAAAGTAATGTTTAAATGAAAGTTTTTACTAGGATTAATAAGTTTTAATCACTTTTTCTTCTGCACTACCAAGAGGAGTACATCTAAGCTGTAGAAAATACCTTCAGGAGCTATTCAGCATGATTTGTCAGTGTCCTGAACTTACAGATACATGCAGTCATGCTCAGTGCCAAACCTCTCCAAACACTATTGCTGTAAGCCACACACAGATCTACTATAACTTACAAGTGCGGCATCTCTTTTCTTTCAGCGGACGTAATAAGGATGTGTATGCGTAGTCTGAACTATAGAAAATGAACAATTTACCATGGTAGGTTGAGTAGGATAGTTTCTGCCTTTCCTTAATAATACTGTACTATTCATGGGATGTGAATGTGGCTTGTACAGGAATGCAAAAGAAATGTATAGGTAGTAATTTGTGTTGCTTTTCTAAAACGTACAAATTCTTTTATTAATAGGGCAATAGTATATAGGATCCTAATTGTATATTCTTTCTTCGTTGCCTACACTGAAATTTAAACCAGAAATAGCACATGGGATTTCCCCTTACCCCATTTCCAGAACTAGCTGGTTTGTCATTAAAGTGTCGGTCCCAATCAGCATTGGCCATTCTGGTAGTTCTTTGCTCTTCTCAACTTTTTAACGAAGTATGCTTGAGATCCTACCTTCAGGAAGGGTTCATCTTGAATTTGGACGTGTACATAATATCTTCGTGGAGGTTGTCTTCCAATGATACGTAGCACTCTAGATGAGATGGAGTATTACTTTTGCTATCTTGTTATAATTCAGGTTTTTCCCGAGAACTGTCTAAATGGCACTTGAGCCCTGGTCCTGCATAGAGCAGTATCCAAATGACTTTTGTTGGTCTGTACGCTAGCATGGGACAATACCAGCACGGGACTCTTTCTAAATGATTGGGGTTTGGGGTTTTTTGGCTCTGAGGAAAATCTGATAAGTGATTAAAAGTAGAAAAGCATCAGGGATATGCAATATATATAGAAATAGCTTAACTCCTAGGAGGGTAAGAGGAAGCTGATGCTGGTTGAGCAAAGGGGTTGAGAGCACAGAAACTAATACTGTATTGGAACTGCCTGGGGAGCTGGAGTTGGTGAAGTAAGGAGATGGAAGCAAAAAGCTGGGGTTACTGTGAGTAGTCAGAAGAGGACACGAGAGTCCAGAAATGACAAATAAAAAGACTGACTTGTGTTGAAAGGAGCAGAGAGAAGATGGCAGAGGAGACAGGCGAAGATGGACAGGATCGGATTTTCCCAAAGTCCACGAGATCCCGTGGCTGCCAGCCGTAGCTCTGAGATCTAAGACAAACCGTCTCGCCCCCTTTGGTTCTCTTGCAGGTGCAGGAGGCAAGTCACACACTTAGTCGGTTGCTTTGCTAGTTTAAGAACGTTCTTGAGCATAGATTGCGATTTGAAGGCTCCGTAACTGTGGCTGCCCAGTGCAGTAGCAGTAAGTTATTGAAAGTATTTCCTTTGCTTTTTTTAAAAAAAAGGGCGGGCACGAAAGCCCTGTATGAAAAGGAAGCACTTCAGGTCACAAGGCCAAGTATTCAGAACTGAGGAAAAATGCTATAACTGGGATTGCCTCTGCAACTTTCCGTTCCTCTCCATTGTAAATATTTACATTGTTATGAGGCAGTTCTAATTGCAGGATCACAATTGTTTCTCTCAGAGGATATTTGCCTCTTTCAGTTCAGAAGATGTGTCATCCTAGCTTAATGAGAAGCTACTGAGTGTTCTGATTTTTTTTTTTTTTTTCTCTTCTGTGTTGTCATCTGGATTTGTGTTAGCCCATGCTTTGCTTTCTGTTGTGACATTTAAATTCCTGACCTTTTTTTCTTGGCCTTTTCTGTCATTCTTACTGTTGTACAGGGGTGAGTGATTTGGTCTTCGCAGTATTCCTAGAGATAAGAGGCTGGAATTAGGCCCATTTTACAGATGGGTATATGAAGTGTAGAAACTAAACCGTAAAGCTTACACTGACTTTGCACAACCAGTTTGACACACAAAAGACTCCTCCTAACTTCAGTTGCAGCTCAGTTTGCCAGACTTTGCCAATGAAGAGAGAAGGGAGAGAAGCCCTATAGCAAAGAGCTCTTTAAAGAACATAAATTAAATTCCTACTCTGAATTACTCTCGAGGGGAATCTGCATGCGAGAGGCAAGTTACCCTCATTAAGGGCCTAAAGATAAGTAGCAGGAGTACCGGTCCTTGTGCAAATTGCCATTTCTAAAAAGTTGTTTATAGTTACTTGTTCAGCGTCATGACAGAACAAAACCAATCCAGACTTCCAGGTTATCTCTTTCAACTGTCTAACCAAGACAATCTCTTTTTTTCCCTACCCACGACATCTTGTTTCATTTACTCTTAAATTCACGCCTTCTGAAACAGATGAGGCAATACTGTCACACAAATAACCCCAAAACAGTCTGGATTTATTTCCACAGCAGCTTCGTTCTGTGTACTAAATAGGTAGGAGGTAGAAAAAAAATAGCATATGATCATAAAAGGTTGCGATTTAAACATCATTCTACAAAGTACAGATGTGAAAGGGTCTAATTTTTTGTTACAGTTTTAAATGTAACATTTTCTAACTGTTGAGTGTTGACTTTCTTATGTGAATATTCTTCTAGAGTACTGAACAAATGCTGTCAGATTAACAGAGAAAACAGAAATATGAAAAGGAGAAAGATGTGCAATGCAGTGACGTGCCAGTCTCGGATACAAGTTGTTTGCGATCCACAATTTGTCTTCTTTGTTTACAGCTCAGTAAAAATATGTCAAACCTCAGGTTTTTGTTCCTGTAGGTCATATGAAAGTTCCCATGATGTCAGTGAGATTTTTCTGTAAAAGCCTAGGAGACTGACCCTTCTGACCAACAGTGTGAATATGATGTGATGGTTTTGCTGTTTTGTTTTGGTTTCTTTTCCTGCAGGTGAAGACGAGGATGAGTTCGAGAATTTCATGCTCCCCCTCACAGTTTCGTTTGAAAGCGTGACTCAGATATTCAACAGTAGTTTTGAACAAGAAGAAGCAAAGGTAGGTGTATTTCAATTATAGGGAAAGAAATTATTGATGGAAAAAACTTAATAGTGGGGCAAGCATTTACCAACAAGCTTGTCATCTCTTCTGTCAGTCTCTCTTGGCATGTATATAGCTGTATACTTCCATGTATATTTATACCTGTATGCATTTAGATAATTAGGAATGTAGACAGTAGAGATACAAAGACTACAAATTACTATCCTAAATAAACTTTGTAAAAGATTTTATAAAGGCCTTTGGATTTTTCAGTACTTTGCAGATCAAGTGACCCCGTTTGAGCCCCATTTATAATCAAGGGGACAAATTTGTCTTCAGTGATAGCTTATCTGTTTCATATGTAATATTCCTCTTTGCCATGCAAGTGTCCTGTTTGTGTATATTAACATATTTATTTGGGGGTATGAAGAGACATGTTGTAACACACTTGATAAAACACTGCTGCTTTAAAGTATTTTTTCAAACAAGAATTTATTATATAAATCAAGACTTTATTAAATGGCTGGGCATATATGTATAAATAGGAACTGGTCTTGAAGTATTGCACCCTTAAACTGAACAAAGTGATTAGGATAACTGATAGCTAAATAAGGTTTTTATGTGCCTGTGGGAGCCATATTAGGATTGATTTGACAAGTCAGTTCAGCTGTGGCAACAGTCATAATATCTAACACAACATTATGTTTTATTAGTAAAATCCTTAAGTGTAGCAAGCTGTTTGTGTCAAAACAGCAGTATGTTTTAGGGAAGAAAAAGACTTGCTAGATACAAGCTGCATCATCAGGGATGATAATATATTAGAGCACTGTTGCATTAGAGAGATCCCCTTCTACTGTCACTGAATAAATAGTTAACAATGCCCACTGGAGTCTTGCTTCAGCTACACAGGGTAATTTTGAAGAAACCCTAACAGTAATTTTAATTTGCTATTTTAAAATATGGTGGAAACTTAAATACTAGATCATCATATTTATCCACTTCCTTTCATAAGAACATAAACAGATATGCTAGAAATACTTAGTAAATAATTTGTCTGCAGTACGTCTCTGACATTACCAGAGGATGCACTGTTCAGAACAATCGCTTGAATTAAGCTAATATTTTTTTTAAAATAGTACTTGAAGTTATTTCAGCAATTACTTAATTCTGGTTTCCTCATTTGTTGTTGCTTTATGTATTTAATTTTAATAACTTTTCATTTCTTAAATAGACGCAGCTCAGACGCAGTCCATCTATCGTGGATTCCCCTCTTACATTTTCAAGTTATAAATCCTAAAAATTAGAACAAAGAGGTCATTTGATAGCATTACCTTTTCTATAGGAAACTGTATTTATCTCATGTGAGGATTCCGTTTATTAAAATAATTTTGCCGTTGCCCTGTCTGGTTTGCTTGAAACCATCTTAGCAGAGAAATTTTAATGGAGTGCCAGTGATATATTCCTAAACTAGCAAGTTCTTAACAACCCTGGAAAGTGACTGCTTGATTACACTTTAACGGTATTTGCAAATAAAATCACAAGTAATTAAGGGGAAATCTCCAGGCTTTTGAGCAAGTTTGATGCATGATAACTGCCTGATTCAGCTTCATCTAGAGTAATGCTGTGTAGACAAGAGCTACCGAGATCAATAGCAACATAATGATAGTGGCAGAATTAAGTGAGTAACCTGAGAACTGTGTCTTCAAAATGCATGCAGCTGCCACAAGCCAGGGCCACACAGTGCACTCCGTGCTTCCGTCCTAAATGTTCATCAAAAGACGCCCTGCAGGAAAATGGAGTTAGATGCTCTTTATTGCTGATCGTGTCTCTTGCCACATTTATCAGGGAAATTGGATTAGCAGTTGGCAGCTGCAGGTAGACAAGGTTCTGCAGTGATTAAATATGCAGCTTGGCTGCATTTGTTGTGACAGACCTTTAGTAAATTCTACTGTAAGCACCATCTGTCTAATTTGTATAAAGAAAACTTGGTGCTTTAAGCTACTGATAAAGAACTAAATCTGTTGCTTTATCATAAACAAAACTTTTGCTCTAAATTCTCTTAAACATAATTTATTAGGTTAAAGCTATTTTTCTATCATGATGAATAAATAATACATGCAAAAGCGCTTTCAGGTACTTCATTTTGCAAGTACTAAAAACAAAAACAGTTCAGTTCTTCAATAAAATGCTTAGTATTCCAATCCACAGGGAGATGACACTGTTAAAATATCACTGTGAAAATGGTCCAGGACTGCCAAATTCATTTAATTTGTGGTTTTTACTAGGACTTTCTAACTGGCTAGGGTTTTTTTTTAGTTTTTCAATATTTCTGAAATACACCACTGAAAACCAGTCACAACAAGGGAGCTCGCTCTTTTTAAAATACATTTGTAATCATTAAATCTGCATACAAAACATATGTTTAGGTTTCTTTTCTAGGGAGATCAAATTTAATTGAAGATGGCTTAAGTAATTATGTGCTTTGCTTTCCTTTTTCTTCCTCCTTTTTTTTTTTTTTTTTTTTTTTTTTTTGGCTACTTCCTTCTTTACATTTTTATGTTAATAGGAAAAATTTCCAGAATTAAAACAGGGGATAATTTTCTCCTAAGAATTTCAAGGTTTCTCTTGACAATCCGGTTAAGTAATATATCGACTGGGTAGCCGGAATCTCGGTAGTACTTTGTTTATAGTTGTGACATCATCAGATTTGCTAGAAACGCATGAAAAAAAGGATCTGAGGAAAAAGCAGTTAAATAGCAACATGCTATCTTTAGCTGGTTTGTAGAAACTCCATGCTGTTAAATTATTTAAAATCCTTGATTTTCAGCTTGCACACATTAAAAGTTTTCACACTAAGTGCCAAATGTTGCAAACAGCACTTTAACAGAATGATTTTGCTTTGATCCCTGTAGCAGTTCCTGAATAATTTATCACAGGTTATTGCCTTAATTCTGGAGAGGGATAGAGCAATAAAGGCAGATGAAAACACTCCAGTTGAAACACCTTGGGGCCTGCTCATTCCTCTGACACGGCTCTTTTGTTGGAACTATTTAGAGGTTATTAAGACGTGTCTCCAGAATTAAGAGTATGCTGTAAGGATGAAGACAGCCATCTTAATTCTAAAGACAAAGCGCAATGACCCTTCACCTTTTTTTTCCTTTGTTGTTATTATATAGTAGAATTATGAGGGTAATATTATAGCTGCACCCAGTAGTGCCACTATAGTTAAGGGTCTGTCAGACTTTCCATTACAAGCCCCGTTTTGGGGGTGGGTGGCGTGAGCAGTCTCGTCTGTTTTAAATTGCGTTAGTCAGACACTTGGCACGTGTTGGCAAGTCATAGGGTTTTTTCTGTGAATATTTAAATCTTCAGCTCCTTTCCTTTGAAAAATCCATTGAAAAGTCTTCAGGACTTTGAAACAAAATACTTGAATTTATTTTTTAAATGGCTTGGGTTTAATTAATCTTAAGTCAACCTATCACTGATACTCAGGGAAGACTATTTCAAAACCGAAATTTGAACAAAATTGTTCCATTAGCATGAAATGCAGTGTATAAACCCACATACTACTGACAAGCTCCTCTTGCTACATTTCTTGTATTTACTGCTCTTTGCTTCTCATTTTACTCGTTTTGCAGTTGCTGGTGGTGTTATTAACTGTCTCTTTGCCCCAGAAATGGCTGGTGTGCAGCAGTGAATGAAGCAGTAGCTTTATATATTCTTCAAATTACTCTGTTAAGTTTGCAAGGCACTTCGAATCCCACAGGATGACAGACAAAAAGTAGATATATAAGTGTAGAATGTTGTTTGTCATTAATAAATTTTATGCACATCAGTGCTATTTGAAAACTCGTAATGGGCTAAAACTAGACTGTCTTGGGATTTTAGGGTTGGGGGAGGGAGGAGGTTGTTCGTAGTAAATGTGACTTAAGCAAGCGTGGAATCTAGGGTGATTTTTGGTCCTGTTGGAGTTTAAAGGTGTTTTTACCAGTGACTTAAATGGATCAGGATTTAGCTCAGGATTCTGTAGGCTGTTACATAGGCTGTTTGGACGTTGCCAGCTGTAGGCAGTTTTATTTTATAAAGTTGAGTTCCAATGGATAGTATCTAAAACACTGAGTTTGCTGGGATTTTACAGCACAAGAATTTTATGGTGCCCTGTAGATTGAGGTCATTTTTTAAGAATAGTGTGGTTAATAGTATGGGCTTTTTAATAACAATACCTGAATTTAAAGAATAGAAAAATGAGAAGTGTAGTTTGTGTAGTACTTATTCTCCTTTCTTCAGAATTCGAGGTCAAATGGTGTCTGAAATTGCCTGGTGTTTGTGTGGGTTCCCAGAAATCTGATACTATAGTTTAAAGAAAGTTGCACATCTACTTTTATTAATAGTTTTTAAAGTCTCATAACCAAACAGTTTCTTAAATAGATTTGCAAAAGAGCGTTTTCTTACAACCGGTTGTCTTTATGAAGACAGAATACGCATGTTAGAGTAGTACGGCTTTGGCCGGTTGGCTTTTTCTAATCCATCTTCTAGAGACCACAGTAAGATGGTGCACCCTTTCTCCCCGAGCGCATCCTCAAACAAAGGCAAGTTCATGTCTTGCCAGGGGCTGTAGCTCTGCTTCTTCCCAGCTCCAGCCTTTCCTTTGTGCAGTCTTGCTTGTCTCGGTTTTTTGTGGCTGGAACAGGCAAAGGAACCAAAATCAATCTGGAAGGTTTCCACTTCCTTTTAGGTATTGTTGCATCTCTGTATGCCTTCCAGAAAGAAGTATAAAGTGTTGCTGCCGAGTTCTTTTAATTCTTTATGGTTTGGCCACCACGTCTGCTAAGCAGTTATTTTCTGTGTGGACAAAACAGCACACAAAGTATGAAAATACAGATGAATATAAAGATAAAGTAACAGTTTTATATTGCATCTTCTCAGTATTGAACACTTCCTCTCTAGTGATTTCAGAGTCCCATTAAAGTTAATGAGAGTTGAGACCTCTGAGCATCTTGCAAGTTCAGGCCATTTCAATGCACAACAGAAAGGAAATGCAAATATTAAAATACTCCTAGCAACCTCACCAGTGTTCTGTAGAGAACTCAATTTATCCTTGGATAAATCTATGTGCGTGCCATCCAAGGCAGTTGGACTAATGGGTCTGTATACGAAACGTAGAAATTAGCCCTAGTGTAAGATTACATTTAGCAGTTTAACAAGGCATCAGCCATAATTTGCTCTTTATGTGATCAATTAAAATTAATATGTGAATCTTATCTTTTGTATTTCTCAACACTATAAATATTACAGTGTTAACACCAAGTGGTACATTATTGAAAAATCTTTTTTTTTTCCATACTTCTGTGATTTTTTTTTTTTTTTTTTTCACC
>JAOBAS010000040.1:3139087-3169412 GCA_025311575.1 Elanoides forficatus | reverse complement strand
GATTTTATAGCTGCAGCTGTAACAACAATTATAGTAACTGGTATTATGTTGGGAAAAAAATCACGGCTTAATGATTAGGGGCTAATTATCTATGCATAAAATGTTGTCTGCATTTGAGCTGGAAGGATTCTGAAGCCACATTTCAGTCATTAAAGGGAAAAAAAGTGCGTCTCAGAACTAATGTTAATACAGATGGAGATTTGCATGGTCTTCTGTAGACAAAAAAGTCACTTTTTGAAGAAACCTAACTTGGAAAATTACTTTAAAAAAAGGTTAAAATCACAGTACAATGAGAATCTCAGTGCAACCTTAATTGTAGCTTGTTATGAGTATCAGTTCGTCTTGCACCTCATTCAAAATATTACAAGCTTAAATTAACATTTTATTGTTATTATTACTTTAAAGATCTTAATACAGGAAGCACTTTTAAACTTTAATACACAGTATTCATAGATTACATTTTAATTTGCGTTATTCATTAGGATAGCGTATCGAATAGTCACAAGCATTTCCTAAGCATTTTGCTAGCGTTACCCCTGTAAAACTTGTGGAGATCTTGTTTGTTCAAAGAATCTCTGTGGGTTTTATAAAAAAAGATTTGAGCAAGACATTTAAACTAATGAATCAAAATCAGATATGTGGTCATTATTGGCTGATTATTACTCCATCTGCTCTGTGCTAACGTGAAAATCAATTACTGTGTCTCTTTCCCACTGACAGCGTATGTTGATCGGGCTGGCAAGGGATCTTCGAGGGATTGCCTTTGCGCTGAACACAAAGACCAGCTACACCATGCTGTTTGACTGGATGTATCCTTATTACACTGTGACAATACCAGCTCTGTGCGCAGAGGGATACCAGGCCCCTTGCATTAGTTTAATAGTATGGCACAGTGGGGAAGAGGAAACAAAGCTAAATGAACTAATGTGTAATCAGCTAAAATTACAGCACAATGGCAACCATGCAGTTAACTGGGAAGGACCACAGAGAGGTCACTTTTTTGTTGTGTCACACTACTAATCTAGAAAACATATCCAAGTGCTTTTCTTCCCTTCATAAATCCCTAATGTTTTCATTAAAAAAAGCTGTGTCTTTTAACTCCAAACACAATGTACCTACATTTGGGTTAACATCAGAAGTGCTTAAAAAATACTATACGAGTGCTATCTGGGGAGATTTCTCTCTCTGGTATGAATCATGTCTTTAATTTAGTCAGTTACTTTCTATTTATGTCAACTCTATTAATATCTCAACACCTGCAGTCTTCTTGATCCAGAAGAAAATGGACATCTGAAAACAAAATCAGAATCTTTAGATCGTAGTTTCCTTCAATAAGTAACAATAATGGAATTCTATTTGCTTTAAATTTCATACGCATTTTTATGCCAACAAATACAATAATACTCATGGGTATTTTTTTAATACTATACAGAAATGTTTTGTATTTTTATAAATACAGTAGCTGTAATGCTCTCTTCGGGCACACAGTCATATTAGTAGCAAAGTGCTGAAGTACATAGTGAAGTAACTGTGAAAATATTTGTTTTATAATTTAGAGCTCCCAAAGCTATGGAAGTGAATTATGTGTTTGTTTATTTTGCGGACAGAAAAAAATAACATTCAAGTACAATTACATGCTTTACTAGAAATCAAGCTTTTAAAAATATTTCTGGTTTAAGTAAATAATGAAACCCTAGTGTTCACTAATAATCTTCCTGGTTAAGAAAGAGGAATGCATCAGTACAGAATTGCAGCTAGGAAATTAGCCTTTAAGGACTGAAAGGCTGTACAGCAGAGCCTGGTATGATCTGATAGATGTCCTTGTGTGGTAGGTAGTAGGATCCTGATGACCATTCAGATAAGCCCTATTTAAGACCTTCACAAGCCTGCAGTGATTCTGTCTATATGCATGCTCAGCTTGCAGAAAGTAAGTCCAAAACATAAAGCAGTGTAATCTTTATTTCTCTTAAAATCAGTGGAAAGCATCCCTTAATTTCAGCTTGAGTGGACTGGAGGAAAAAAAAAAAAAACAAAAAACCAACAAACAAAAAACTACTGGAGCCAGACTGTGAATTAGCATCTCATTTTCTAGTGGGCACCATTGGGTACATTTAACTTCGTTAGTACTGTTTGCGCTTGGTTACCCTAAAACTTAATAATAAAATTGGGAAGATGTGTAAAAGCACATCAGTGCTGCTTCCATTTCAAATTCTTTTTACTTTGTCTTTCTTAGTACAGCATGAGTATCATGCTCTTCTCCTGTGCAGAACTGCAAATCTCCAGTTGTAGGAGGAGGGATAACAGAGACTTGCCTCCTCTGCATTTCAAAGAAATGGATTCATCCATGGAGGTGGTTTTTTTTATACAAGGATCCAGGATGTGTAATCCTCAGGACCCTTTCCTGATTTTTTTTTGTAATTAATTTATTCCTTCCAGTTTATGAATTAATTTTATTTCAAATAAATAAAAACAGCCTCCAACTTTTGGATTTCATTATTCTGTATTAACAATAAAAATAGATTGAAATGTAGCTCTGTGTGGAATTCAAAGCTCAAGCCTTCTCAGCTTCTTTTCCCTTGCACAGGTTCAAAATTTTTCTCCTCATCACCTTTGGCCGTAAAGGATAAGTGCATGCTTCTCTTCAGTGGATTTCACCTCATTTGGCCAGCTTCATCCAGGTATTGATCCAAAGCATTATAGCAGAATAAGCTGCTGTTATCACAACTCTTATTTACTGTATATAAAGACAGAAAGGTAAATGGGAGGAAGAGGAAGAGTCAAATGCCAATTTTATCATATAAAGTTTAACTATCCTTTGATTAACATGTGTCTTTTGTAGTTTCAAATATATCATCAGAAAATGGTTTTAATAGCAAACAAAAGCTGTTTTTCAAACATTTTATTCTGTTATCTTTGGAGCCCTGGTATTTCAATATTGAAAATGCTAAATATAGAATGTTAGCCAAAATAAATCTAATTTACTTGCATTTGTTCAATAAATAAACAATACAAAGAGGCAAGGGATAAAAGGCTAAGCTTTTAATATACCATAAGATGATATTTATTCTGTATTGAAGACTATCAGAAATAGTCACTCGTAAATCGTTGTCAGAAGAATGTATTGTTAAACTTTTCAAGTGATTGCAGGAAATATTTTGGGTCTAAGCCCTCTCCGTAACAAAACAAATTACACTCTGTAATCTCTCACCTGAGAGAGTCTTTTCTTTTTTCTGATCGCAGTGTTTAGGATTTAAGTTTTGTCCAGTAGATGGCAAAAATGAGCAGAAATAATTTCTTTTAAGTCCTTTTGGTCCGGCGAGGGGAGGGGGGAGGCACGGGGGACACCGTTTCATCTTGTATTTTACCATTATGATTGAGTTATTAGGATCATGGTTTAGAGGTGAATCGTCAGGTACGCTGAAGCTGCGCTAGATTGCCAAATAGGGCTGTTTTGTAGCAGGCTTGCTTATACTAATTGAGTTTCTCTAGCAAATCAGGCTCCTTGGAAAAAGGCCAAAGGCTTTTCATAATTGTATTGACAAGAAAATGAATATGATAAATGGTGTTCATTCAGCTGAGACAAGATTTATAGTTTTCCTCTGGCAAGGGATGAAGAGAAAATACTTATAATAATAGTAAAATTTGTTTTAAAGTTGTATTAGGTGATCTCTCAAAAGACTTCATTAAAATATTTCCAAATATTTTAGGCAGCTTCAGGTGTTAAGTATAGGATCTTCTCAAAGTATCCGGTAATGGAAGGTGAAGAAAAACATCACACAAACAAACAAAACAAAAACAAAACCCCCAAACCCTGGATATGAAAGTCATTTATTCTTCCTGAAATATTGATATGTCAAGCTGTCAATGCTGATTCCAGTACCACAGCTTTGGAAAGTTTATTTGCCTTTTGTATTCATAATATGGGGTCTCTGTAATTTGTAGGTCAGTCCTGAACATGCAGGTGTGGCCTGAAAAAACCTGTATACCAATTTGAGCAGAATCAAAACCTGTTTTTCTTAATGGTGATGATTCTTCTTACGTACTGCATTCTGCTGTTTACTTCAAGACTGCCTGGATAAAATGTTGAATGTTTAATCTGTTTTCTTCCATATTAATATCAGACTGTAGTCTGAGGTCCTTGGTGTCGCAGTTAGATATGTCCATGGAGGTTCAATTGTGAGTTCAGGATAATATCCACTTTTTTGTTACTTTCATTTAGTGTTTCTTACAGTTAGGTGGTAACCCATAGGCAATTTTTCCTGTGTTCTCCCAGTTGATTCTCAGTATTTAATGACTTCTGTTGTCTGTAAAAGAAGGTCGTTGCAATACAAAAATGGGTTGCAAGAGTTAAGTTATTAGGTTGACTCAGAGTTGCAGTCAGCTAGACAGCACACGATGTATATGTGTGAGTGCATGAAATTGCCTATATAAAAATATCTGTGGGTATAGGTACATAGACACTAAGTTTATGGAGAAGTGATCTGCCATCGAGATGTTTTATCTGGTGGTCGTTTAAAAGTTCCAGTTGACCTAGATACTCAGATGTCTGATTGTATGCTGCTTCAGATGTGGATCACTAGGACAAGCAAAACAATGTTTTCACCAAACTACCATTGTAACATATTTATCCAAATTCGTATCGTATTTCCTAACAAAATAAAGCCACGTGCAGCAATAAGATGGCTTCTTCAAAATTATTCTGTTTTTTAAGAACTAGATTTTTAAGTTTATATGTTTTAAGGCTTCAGGGTTAGGTACAAACTTCAAAGAGCCAAACAAACAGCTGTAGAGATTGAAGTTTCCTAATCACAAGAGAAGAGGAGAATGCATTTTCTCATGAAACAGGGCTACCTGATTGGCAATCAGTTTGTAATAGCTGTTATTGCCAGTTGCATTGATTCACACCTCAGTATCATTTTTTGCAGTCTCTATTCCTTTGAGCTTGAACTGACTGGTCAGGTTAAGTTCATAACTTAGCCAGATTCCTTGAAGCTTGTGGTTAAAAACACTTAAAAATAATATTCTGTTTAAAATCAATTTATTCCACTTTATTGGATTTATAAAAGAAATAATAAATTGCTGAAGCCTTTCTGTTCACCTAAGCTTTTATAAAATTTGACTATAGTTTCCAGTCTTTCCTTGTCAATGAATACGGACTCAATGCTTAAGTTTTGGAATTAAGATAGCTAATCGTATTGGATGTGTTAGCAGCCTTTGATATTGCTGACTTACATTTTGATGGTAGGATTAGCTGTCAGGATACTCTCTTCACCATGAAATCTGAAAAGGCAATTGCTTGCTTTCCCATAAAAGTCCGCAGTGGGGCTTTGCAGCATTGCACCGTCTCCCTTTTGTGTACATGGGGCTACTAGGAAGGCTAAGGAAGAGGCAGGACTTAGGAGAATTAATAGCACAGCTTAGTTCTGTACCTTACATGACATCTGCTGCATCTTGAGAATATTGACCATCTGCTATTGAGAGTGAGCTGGATTGGAAGGCCACCTCAGAAAAAATGGAACTGGCATTAGTGAATTTTTCAAGGTCTGAGGTGGCATGGATCATCTGTGGCCTTTAAGGATATTTTAGGTAAGTGGGATTTGAATTTAAATCCCAGTTCATTATTGGATAACTCTCCATGGTACGTTTAACTCTAGTTTGTTTGATTTAACATATAAAGAACCCCATAGAGGAGCAAGAAGCAAGGTCTAAAAGTATATTTCACATGTCAGCCTCTTCCGCTATATATAGTTTATGCCTGCAGTGCCTCAAGCAGCTGGCAGCAAAAATGCACAAGTCTTTAGATGCCTGCGACAGACAGCAGTAGCCAGAATGCCTTCCATCTGTCTGCCCAGCGCTGTCATTCATCAGGAGTGCCATGTCTGATGGCTTTAGCCTCCACCAGAAGAGCTGTATCGAACTGAGGCATGACTGTGTCTACATGTCCTAGAAGCCTGTAAACCTTTATGTATTTCAGACTTTTATTTCACGATCCCATGTTGAGTGCTTGGCCTGTGTTCTGCTTTGTAAGATTCACAATAGTTCCCTTTATTGCCTGAATAGGCAATAGCATTTTCCTAAGAATAGTCACTATTTCTCGCGTGGTTAAATAAAACAGAAATATGACATGAAACAAAGTTAAAAATGAAAAATAACTTTGTTAGTAAACAAAACCATTGACTAGATTAGCTACATCATGTTTTAATAGCAAATTGTATAGTTAAAATCTCTTGGTTCAATATAAAAAAAACTGTTTCATTCTTTGCCAGTCAAGCTGTGCTACCTTATTTCCATTTACCAGTCTGCATTCTTATCCAAGTAAACTCTTCTTTCAGTATTTTGAGAAAACTAGGGGTCAGCTTTCTATCAAATTGTTGCATGAAATATTTTGATACAGTCAGTAACTCATAAGATTATTTTTTTTCCAAGTTACATTGCAGAGTCTACTAAATTTATTTTTTTCTGTATTGCATTCTTTGAAATCCTGCTTTAAAGGAACGGATATCTCTTGGGGGCTGATGAGCAAACAGCTTTCCTGAAAGAGTTCTCTAGAAATCTAACTTTGCTGGTCTTCCCCACGCCGTTTGGCTGAATTCTCTTCTTGAATGCTCTGGAAACAACTTCATGCAGTCAAATTGTTCCCAACCATTTATATAGCAAATACAATATATATGAGGTGGCACTGAAATTTGGGGCCCAGGATTTGCTAATATGTAAATCTGCGTTTTTTAAATTAAATTGTCATTTGTGACTTAGGCCATTCATTAAAAATCCAAGCCTATTTTATACATGTACTTATAGGTTAGCTTCACATGTACAAACTGCTTTCCTTTTCCTTCATTGCAGCTCTAGTATATTAACTATTTCCTACTTAACCATTAATATTTCCAAAGGATTTAGTCTTCTAAGCAGAGACTTGCTTAAATTTGTAGGTTCTGGCAGTGCCTCTGTCAGAATGAGCTGCCAAGGTCTCTATCTGGCCCACCCACCTGCTGGTGTCGTACAGTTTTAAAGGAACTTGTTTTGCAAGATGTTCATTTTATCAGTATACTCCTTAACTCAGTTTGGTGAAGATACCCTGCGTACATTTCTGTTCTGCAAAGAGCTATTGAACTGTGGTACCGTGAACCTGCCTGTACAACCCCTATCTTGAAGCTGATGGCAGAATTCATGCAAAACAGGTAAGAAGCACGTGAAAATTAGGTAAGTCATGAATACTGCAATGGTGTGCATTCTCTGTTCCATCTTTCTATGTTTTGCTTGTCCTCATGATGTCTGACTTTAAGACTGCTACTTTTGTACTATGGAGCACAATTCGCAAGCAGAACTCAGCTTTCAGTGTCATTGTATTGTTTTACCAAAATGGTAGGTGTTACAAAATCAGCAGGTAAGGGTTAATTACAGGCATATATATGAGAAACTACTGTGATTTTATATTCAGTGTTAGTGGAAGCGTATGCTTTAACCAGGGATAAATACTGACTCTGTAATTAAATATCGGAAAATTGTCTGCTGTCAAGATTTGCTGCAGGCTGAATTTTTACCTTAAGCCAAGCAGCATACATATGTGCCTGGAAAACCACAACTCCCTTTACAGTTTCTTTTGTGACTCAACTCTTCCAGCCAAAATAGGAAAGAATGGTATCTAATCCCGCAAAATTTATAATCAACATGTAGGTAACTTCTCCCGTCTAAAATCTTCTCTGTGGGCTAGCCAAAGAGGCCTCAGCATGATTCTGGGAGGTGATTTCAATACTTGACATTGCAGTAGTTAGAATGAAATTCCTGGTTTACCACAAGTAACAGAACAATTTATTTGGGGAAATTATCATTACACTTGGAAATATTTAGTGTATTGCCCAAAGGAAAAAAAAGATTTTTAAATGAAAAATTGATAGTGAAAGTCTCTGTGCTGGGTATCTTCATGACCAAGTAATTAGAGTTTTCAGCAAGGAAGTATGTGTTCTCATCATTTCTCATTTTGCCTTGCAAATCAAACTTACAAGGAAAAAAGTTGAAATTTGAAAAAAATATTTAGTTTAACCTAGTGACGGGAAAACGGTGCCTTAAAGTTCAGACCTGGCTCCCAGTCAAACGCTAGTGTGTATGATGTGCATATAATTCCTGAGTGGCTACACAAGCCTTGAGGCAGAGTTCCCTATTTCTTGTTTGTGGTGACTTGCTTGCTGTGACTCCCTCTTTGGTTTGAGTCGGCTAATTATGTCCTTTATCCTGGTAGTAGTATAAGTTGTTGCTGGAAAAGTTTAACCTATTTTTATTCATGACGTAATGCACAGGCAGTATACGTTAATAGTGCTAAAACTGAAAGAGAAGATTGTTAAAGTGTAAACACAGAACTCTAATAACAATAAACAAAAGCAAAGAGGAACAGGAACAATAAATCTTATGCAAAAGACAGCTCTTCAAGCTACATTCCATATTCATGTTATTCTTCTACCTATTGCTATTCAGAAAACCTGCCTCGTTCCCTGTAGAAAACATCATCTGGGATGGTGTTTTTTCAGGAGTTGTGTACTGCATTAGCTTTTACAGGTTAGAATGCATTATACAATGTACTTTGACATGGTTAAAATATGTTACAGAGTCTCAGATTGTGCATTGTGCCATTCTGATATTGAGATGATCTGCTGGTTTGGGGGTTTTTGTCTCTGCCAGCCATTATAATTTTGTGCATATGGAGTACACAAATGTTTTACACAAGACACATTTTATTCATTTATAAACACCCAGTTTTACTCCAGAGTTTGCAGCAAAGGACCCTGCAAATGGGGACTCAGACAACAAAAAATTGGACTTGCAGCAAAGAAAGATACCTCCTGCTGTCTCTGTGACAGGGGTGATACAAGGATTCCACGTTTGACCAAAAGTGGATCGCTAGCACGTAGGTCAGCCAGGGGATGCTCTGGTTTACGTCACTCAGTGATGACTCCTTTCCCTTTCAGCCCAAATAAACACTAAGGGTAAGTTTTGCTGAACTTAGTTAGAAGCTTAAGACCTGTATTCAAAATTAACTTTTAAGTACTTAACGGTTTTCACTTAGGCTTAAACTAGGACTTAGGCTTCTTTATCACAAGGACAGATTAGAAAGATGCAATAGGGGCTTTGGCAAGGACTGTTGGGTTTCCAGATTGGGAGCAAAGTGGTTCTTGTTGGCTTTGATAATACATGTGCATCAGGGAGGATAACATGGTGCAATCTTCTTCAGGTCTGAATGTTCATAAAAAGCGTGTGTTACAATTTACTCTCGGAGAACGGGCTTGTGATTGCCACAGATTTTATGTAGCAGAATAACCAGTGGGCATGAGTTTATTTTTAAAAGCTATAGAGGTGCAGGAGGAGGGTAAAAGTTAGCCTGACTGCTTGGATTATGGAACCTTTGTAGCATTCTTCTGAACTGAGTATGGGCAGAAGATGTTCCCCCGTCACTGAAAGCTGTGTGTGTATTGTCTGGTCACGTTTTCTGGTTAAATTGTTTTGCCTTTTGTCATAGGTTTGTTTCTTTGGCAACGCGTGGAGATAACTAGAGTGCATATCATTGGACTGAAAGCTAGAATTAGTTTGTCAAATAATTGTACTTCGTAATCAGCAAATATTTTTTTTGTTTTAGGAATGAATCCATTGCAGTTTTCTGCTTCGATGACCATCTGAATATTTTTGCTGTTATTTTTTAGATCGCAACGTTTAAATTTTGATGTATCATCTCCAAATGGAATTCTTCTCTTCAGAGAAGCTAGTAAAATGATTTGTACGTATGGTAGGTATTCATTAATGTTTCCTCTGCAGTGTAATTCTTTGCCTGTCTTGTGATATAAAAATCCTGTTCGTATTGCTGAGCGCTGATGGATTTGTGGCATACGTAGCAGGACTGTAATGTGCTACAGCCAAGTATCATCCCTTTGTGAAGTGCAGAGCTTACATGGCAGACCTTTGGAGCTCATTTGCTTTCATAGATCAGGGTTCATTCATGTAGTGTTGTTGCTTGTATCGCTTTTTTAACTTGAATGCCTGTCTTCCAGCAACTGTAAATGTATTTCAGCGAAGATACAAGTACGCAGGAGGTGTTTGATCTAGGCTACTGATTGATAGGTGTGGGTTGATTTTATGTATTCAAATTATATTCCAGCAGTTCCAAAACATAATAGGACCATAACAGCTTTACCCTAGAGCCCTGTTAAAAGTATTTATAATAAGTTGCTCCATTTTACTACTCCCACTCATGCATGCAATGCAACAGGTCTTTGACACCAGCAGTATATATGACACTCCAACTAACTTCGTAGCTTACAATTTTGCTTTCTAAATATTTTGAAAGGAAATTACCAAGTTTCTGTAGAGCAACCTTGTTTGTACTTTGTGTACACAGGAAGAGCCATAAATGTCCTGTTTCTTTTAAAGAAAGAAGATCGGTGCATCAAATTTGCTTTTACTGCTTTCAAGTTGCTTTGGGGGTCTGGAAACTGTGTGTTACATGGCTGCCTGTGTAAAAAACCTCAACTGTAATTTTGCATTTGATCTAAAGGGCATGGAAACAGTATATGCAGAATGCATAAAGCATTTATTTATGACAGAAAAAAATCACACCCAAGTAACTCGCACTCCTTGCAAAAATAATTTTTCTGTCTCTTTTTCAAATATACCATGTAGTAAGCAAGCATATTTTTTAGCTATGTTCTTAAGTAAATTTGTTAGAACTATTAAGCAAAATAAAAATAAGATTTTCCACGTACGGAAAGATAAAAGGTAAACTTTTAGATTTTATTACTCAATTTCTGTTAGCCTTTGTACTTAATTGCTGTAAACTTTCTTTTGATGATTTAAAAAAAAAAAATCAAGTGTAGTCATGATGATGCTTCAACCCTTGTTGTCTTATGGTACCTGATCCCACTGCAGTTACATTTTCCTTTTTAATTTTTTTTTCTTCAACCAGCCTTTACCATCCTTTCTGCACTTATGAAAAACATATCGTATTATTGGGCATCCATTTGTCTCAGTTGTTGGCATCAAGTTTCTATACCTTGCTGAGTAAACCATGCTAGTTGGTTTCAACCTGCTTCATTCCTAATGCACGCCTAAAAAACACTTTGTAAAGAAACCTTTTGCTTTCAGTTGCAGCTTTTGTGGTGTGTATGTGGAGTTCATAAAATTCTCAGCCCTAAAGTATTGGTAGCTCTTGCACATAAGGACCAGACATTTTCTGGCTCCTGCTAGAATTTAATTATGCAGCATAAAAGAAAATTTCAGGACAGTGCAGACTGAAGATTTAAAACTAAGCAGTGGAGCCATAGAGCCCGTCGAAGCCTGTGTCCAAACACCTGTTGCCCTCTGTTAAATTCTGCGAAAGATACTTAGGGATCTGTGGCATCTCGCTGGAGATGTGTGCCATAGAAAGAAGCGAAATGACGGTAAGAGCTTTCTCTCATGCTTCTCTTTCGTGTCTTTCATAGCTGTTTTCCTATGGAAGGATGACGTTGTACTCAACACAGGTTTAAGGGGAGAACTATTCTTAACGTCCTCCAAAGGAAACATTTAAAAAAACCTATCAAGTGAAAGTGAAGGAAAGACATAGATGTGGGAAGGCCTCCACTCAATATATCTATGTGGGGGTTTTTCATTTTGCTTTTAAAACACATTCATATCATCATCAGTGTCTGAGAGGGTCCCATCAGCGATCTTTCCACTACTTAGGTGTGACATTTAGAGGAACCGTTTAGGTTTTCTTTCCTGTGAGCGATTGGCAGTATTTATTCTGGGACCGGACTCATTGCAAACTCAGCATGAAAGACCTCCCAGTGCAGTCAGCTGAACTGGCCCCTTAGAGCAGAGATTTCAAATAATGCAGCTGGCTCTGCGCTGGCACAGATGGGCAGCACTGGCCTGGCCGTCGCCGTGGCTCAGCTGTGGGCACTCTAATAAACATCCTAGATTAGTGCTATTTCAAACTGCTACAGCTATTTCTGAAGTGGTCACTGGCTTACGCTCTGGGAAGGTTTTACTGCCCACTATAAGTATTTCAAGATACTACAATTAATCAGCTTTGTATAATTGCTGTTAACATTTTTAGCTTTTATTGCCAGTTACTAGTTTATGAGATTTCCTTTCCAGTGTACAAAGATATAACTCTTCTGGAAATGTGTTATAAGAATTCATTACTTTAGTTAGGTATGATCTTTTGAACATGCAAATTCCTATAAAAATATTGATATCAGGGGATTTTGCATTAATTTCAAATGCCTTCCTGAAAATCTTAATAATTGTGCTTTTAAGGAAAACTTTAATCTATAATAGTATATTACTTTTTTTTAAGTGTATTTGTCTTTTAAGCATATGTAATCTTGGCAGACATCTGGGGAAAAATAAACAAATAAACCAAGTGATGATCATAAAATTCACTTTGGTGTTCTTGAGCAATGTTTCCAGCCCCACATTCTGAAAAACTCTGTGATTCGGTTAAAAGAATGCATACGTACATGCCTTCTAATCCTTGGGTTCAGTTTTCACGTTTTCTGCTGTACCATTACGGCAAGTAGCTTAAAATTCTGAAAATAGTTAAGATTCTCACATTCAGCATGATTTTATGGCTGAAGCATTAGAGAAAAAAAGAGAAGACACACAGTAAATGTCAAGAGATGACAACAGACAGTATACGCTCATTTATCTTACCAAGCCAGCCAACTCTCTTGTATATGCCTGCAGTTTATAGTAAGCTCCTCAAAGTTGATCAAAAAGACACTTGAAACTCAAGATAGATTTGATTGAAATCTATACTATAATAATTGCCTTTTTAAACTGAGAGAAACACGAAGTGATGACATGAGACAGGGGGGGGAATACAAGCGAACATCTCCTTCTGTCATCACACTGTCCTTGTGGGAAGATCCCACCTTTCAGTCTCACTTTCAGTTAATCCACTGACCGACGGGGTTGCCGTAAACTGCCCAGCCCCCTCTCATCCCTGAGTTCTTCTTTCCATCACCTGCAGACCTGCTTGTCTTTGCTCCTCTTGGCAATCCCTGGTTGAACACCAGGCCTCCAACTCTGCTTGTTACCTCTCCCCTCTCCTCCCTGCCGTGCCCTTGGCAGTAGAAGTTTCCTTCCCATAGCTCAGCAGCTCTCCAGGGGAGGACGTGGTCCCTCTCCTGCAGCCGGCGTAGCCTAGGCTGGTTGCTTCTCTTTCTTAGAAGAACATATTATACAAACAATAAATGAAAATACGGCTTAATTGTATTGTACTTCCATTGGCAAGTGAAATTTAAATTTGTTTTAGAACAGGGTTTTTCTTTCTTCTCTCACATGTAACGATAAAATGCTAATAGGAGTATTATTTTCAGAAATTTCACCTGCACCAAATTAAACACAAACATTTCCAGTTGTGACTTAGGTCCACTGGGAGTCTTGCTATAAAAATGTGATCTGAAATACGCCTTTGTCTTGTCAACACTTAGACAAGGAATTAGTAACTGAAGGGAGGTGGCATCAGGTGAATCTTTTCACCAATATCAGAGCACAGTGCACTGGTGATTATTGACATAATATTGACTTTTTTCCTATGTCTGGCCTACACTGATCAAGTCAGTTTTGGATAACACACAGATACTTTGCAAACATGGCCTTCAGGTGATGAAAATCATCTAGAATTTATGTTGACTTGTTTTGTGTAAACCCTGTACTGTTGTTTAGGTGAGAATAACTTTGAAACAAACATTTGGTAACCTAGCGTGTCGCTTTCTTTCCATCTTCAATTTTACCAAAGTTTGTGATGTCCATTTATGTCTGCGTGGTACCTCCGTTTACTATCTAAATGTACTGTAAGATCTGTGCCTGGCCTAAAAATAAAAGGGGGAAGAAAAGGGTGGAACTGTGTTTCTGGGGTGTGAATGTATGTGAATGCTTGTGAGTACGGATGCCGAAATCTCTTTCCTAGGCTAAAGCGTATACTCTTTTCCTTTCTAGACTGGCATATAGAGATTTCATATGTTTGAGTCCAAAGCAGAAAAAATCCAGAATGCCTGTTTTTAAGATATGCTAAGCATCTTCAGTTGTCAGTGAATAAAATTTGAGTTCTTTGTAGTTTTGAAAATAAGTACCTCAGCAAGTGTTTAATTCTGCTTAACAGATCCAGCTTTGCGATTAGGGTAGTACTAGTGTGTCCTGTCCTTCTCATTTATCACTGATACTGATACAGTGCTGAAGACAATTCTAAGATGTCTTTACACATGCTATATAGTCAAAAGATGTAAAGCCTGGCGTAGGATGCAAAAAGCACTTAGATAGTCAATTATCCTTGTTAGGACTCCGCAGCTGCTTGGCACAGGGTGTTGTGTCTTGTCCATTATGGCTAGAGCCAGTCTGACTGATAGAGTGATTTAAAATAAACAACTGAGAGGAGAAAATTGAAACGAGTTGGAATAGTATGGTCCGCCATTCTTCATCCCCAATATATTTCACTTTTAATTCTGTATGTACAAGTCTCCTTACTATGTGTTTTTGAACTCCCAGTTGTATAGGAATGATGTTTCAGTGCATCTTGGGACCATCTATTTTAGTTTTGTAGTTTCTTTACATTTTAGTAAACCTCTTCCCTTCCATTATAGGAGACTGACCTAAAAATAATATTTTCAATATGCTGTTTTTATTTATCTACATTCTGTCATGATATACTTTGATGTAAGTTTTTAATTTTGCTTCAGCTTTCAGCTGTTGTAGCGGTTACTGCTCAAGGTCAGCAATGAGGTTAGCCACAGTAGCACAAAACAATTTCCTGTTCTCACAGCCCAGGTAGCATTTGGATGTGGATTAAATTTTACCACATTTTGCAGTAGCCAGACACAATTATTTCTAATGAGCTTTAAATTGCTTCCAGAACATGTATTTCAAAACTTAGTGTGGTGATCCATTCAGTGCCAGCAACTTCCTAAGATAACAGTTCTTCTTCAGAATTTTGGTTAAACTGATTCTTGCTGCATAACAGGTATTTCTAATCAGCAGCTTAGCTTCAAAGTGGAGTGCTCGCTGCTCTCGGTTGCTGTTGGTCTGCTCTCCTCTCTTCCGTGATAGTTGTTCCAGAATACCCTGCTCTTCATTACTGACTCAGATTTCATCATCAGTTTCTTTTGGCAAATTTATCTTGGCGCTATGCATGCTTGTTGTGCTGATTTGAGAGGTTTTATGCATGTTTTGTTGTTGTGTAAGCTCTACAAAATGAGGTTTTGAGGCTCACTCTCATCTTTGATTCATGGTTTCCTTTTTGTTTTGTATATATGGCCACTTCTTTATGCTGCCCTAGCATTCTGAATGCCTGGAAAGCATACATTCAAAACCATCTTTATGGGGCAGTGGTGAATAATAAAAATAGGAAAGGGGAAAAGGCAAAAAACACTTTTTCTCTATAAATGTGATAAATTTTCACAACCTTTGTTTAATCTCACCAGAGTCTTTTTTTTTTTTTTATCTTCATCTAATTCACACATGTTAAAACATGATTTAGTTGTATTACTATACATAACGCTTATTGGACTGAAATCTAGAACAAGCCCTGCTTAAATGAAACTCAGCCATAAGGAAATCATTTTTGTATTATAGCTTCTACTGTAAAAGCAATTAAGGAGGAGCACTGAAAGGGAAGCTGCCTGTCCTGACATGCTCCCGCATCTAGGAGGGAGTGAGGGAATGAGCTGTGCAAAGAGCTCTGGCGCATATTGCCTGTGGGATTCCGGGGCATGGGGATGTTCTCTTCCGTCAGAGCATCCCAGTTTGGTTTTTTGCTGGCTTTGTATTCCCCCTCTGCATACACACGCTTTTTTCTTCCAGCTCCTTTGTTTATGTACTAAGGAGTCTTTCAGTAATTAAATGCTTCAGTTGTCAGCCAAATGCAGGCCTTTATTTCCTATCGAGCAGTTTTACCCAGTATCTTTAAAAATCCTTTTCTTATTCCTGTCAGAATTTTGTGTCACCTCTGAGGCTCGGAGTGTTTATAATTTTTGTAAGTGACATTGCTGTCAAATGGAGGGCAAAAAGTTGTATTAAAGGAAGTTATTGAGAATTTTGAAAGCCAGCATATTTTAAGATTGTGTCATACAATTTCTCCCACATTAAGAAGAAATTGGTGCAAGTTGGATTTTTTTTCATTTGATTTTTAACTCGGTAGTAACACTGAAACTTCGCTGATTAGTCTTTACAGAGTTTTCATTTTGACAGGAGCTATGAATTTCAAACACAATTTTTAAATTGAGCATGTCAAAGGTCACTTTTCTGTTGATTTAATTTCTTTAAATTGTTTCTTTTAACAATAGGAGTTTATAAAATTCTATTTTGGTCCTCCACCACAGGGATTATAAATGTAAGCATAACCTCAGTAGCTGAAGAGTTGTTCTTGACCTGATTCCAAGTACCTCAGTAAATTAGTTTATGTTCAGTAGTATCCATAGTGTGTAAAAATATTCCCCTGAAGCTCCCGCTAAATGTTACAAGTAGATCATTCTTTTTTTATCTAGTCAGGCGTAGCACCGTACTTCATATTTTTTTCAATAACTAATGCAAAACCACTAGTCTTTGTTCTAGCACTGCATCCCTTGAATCATAGGCTGATGGCTTGGGCCGTTGGTGACAGGCACCGCGTGGTCTTTCACCTCTGCTGCTAATTTGAAATCAGCTGTGCCCCCTCTTAGGCCCTTTTAAAATGAGTCCATGAACACAGAACAGTTCTCTGTGGACTCTGTCCCCTTGCAAAAAGCAGCTTTTAATCTTGCACTAGACCCAAATTCTTCTCAGTGTTTCCATGAGAAGGGATAGGCACCGAATTCCTCTCCTGCCGCGCCTGCCCCGGGGTGAGGCGGCGTGAGGGAGCAGGGGTTGTGCCTTCCTATACTGAATGCTTTATGTTGATCAGTGGATTTAAAGTTTTAATTATAGGGTGATTTTTCTGGTAAAGTAATAAAAATGATAGAAGATCAGCACTAGTGGATACCTCCTAGAACTCATGTTCTCAGGCGAAGGGATTCCTAGGGTTTTTCCAGCTTCTTTCCTCATCATCCAGTTTTTCCATTGACTTCCAATTAATTTCCATATTAAGTACATAATTGCTTTGTTGACAACTACTAAGCTCTTTCCATCTGTTGTTGCATATTACACTGAGTACTTTGAGGACCTAGGATTGCACGATGTCGTGCTTGGACAGCTCAGCTGTAAACTCAAGGCTGTTGCTTTCTTGGATCCAAAACTTTGTCTTTGCTTATTTCTGAAGCCATGTATATATTTGTGTTATTAAGGTGGAGATTTTCAGCAGAGAATTTAATAGTGGAGAAGATCAGATAAGGTTAGTTTACAGCATACTTAACATTTTGTCTTGGTTTTGCCCTAAGAATTGTACACTGTTTACATAGTAGCTTTCAAAAACAGTGTGCACCTTCCCACTTTACCTCACAGACAGAATTTTGTATTTTATTGTATTTTATTCACAGAATTTGAAATTCACTGATCTTCTCGGTAACTAGACTAGGTCTTGTCAAAAAGGTTAATGCTAATTAAAATGACCTGGCTGGGATATCTTAAATGGGGCACTATAGGAAGCTAGATGGAGTTTATCTTTAATGTTATGTAAATGCAATTTCTCTGTAATGTGAAGTATTACAGTAAATGAATATCCGGCACGCTAGAAGACATTTTTCTTTTTCTGCTATGTTTTATTTTTCACAGAGGATCTTTTGGATAATGGTCACTTTTAGTATAACAGAAATTTAACACTATTTGGAATTAGTTTCTATGCAGAAGCAGTCACTGGAATTGTACCCTCTTCTCCAGTTACGCTGTGTTCATGACTACAGCGATCGGGCTAGTAGAGGTGCTCATATGACCATTTACAGTATCAAAACCATTCTGTATTTTCATTCATAAAAATACTTTTTTAATTAAGAGGGCTTGATTTTGATTGTAAGTGACCATCTTTCCCATGTAATATTTGATTCTTCTCCTCTCTTCCATAATTCTAGTGATGCCATTCCAGCTTCTTACAGACCCCAGTTACTTCTTCTAAGCAATCCCTGATTGTACTCCCAGTCTTTTTTTGTAAATCTACTTTTCCTTTACAACCTAATGGATAACTTGTCTTGTACTTGTCTTGAACTGGTGAACAACATCGATGTTTTAAACAGTAACTTACGCCTTTTCTTCTTTGCGTCAAATGATACCAAGTGCGTTATACTTTGATGTGTTGGGTGTTTAGAAACAAGATTTTCCCCCTCATTTTTCTAATTATATGGTGTAAATTCCTCATTGTCAGTAATCAGTAGCATTAAGAGAAAGAATTAAAACAAGGCAGGTTATCTGATTTGCAGGTGGAAATGTGTGTGGGTAGAAAGGAGAGCTGTGTACAGACGGACCCAGTTTAATATTAGGCCTCAATACGTATTATAGTGCTACGCAGTCTGTGAGATCTCTGTTATCTCAGGCAAATTTTTAGGGGCATTTTTTAATTGCCTATTATAAAAGCAAGATGGAGTTTCATAATTACCTCTCTCAACTGGCAGTGTTTGGAATTGTGAATAGTTAATGTCCAGTTCGCTCAATGCTCCTTCATCCAAGTTGTCGTCATAGCGATGACAGCTGGGCTAGACGCTGAAAGCAGACAAGCCGAGCATCTGATCTGTAGACTATTGTGCTTTTATTTGTAGGAATACTTTTAAAAACATACAGTTTTGTGTTATTTTCCTGTAGTTAAAATTACCAAGAATGGTGAGTTGTAACAAAGTGAAGACCTGGGACTTGGGTTTTGTGCAGGCCAAGCTTGTCAAGGTCAACATCAGATGGGGTCAACCTAGTGAGGCTACTTCGTGGTAGAACTGAAGTACTTAATCTTTGCTGGGTTCATTCTACTGTTTTAGCTCACCTTCATTAATTACTTCAGGTTAAAAAAAAAAATTGTCATGAAGACAAACTAACTACAGGGTGCTGTGAAGATGAGCATTAATTAGAAAACTTGGTAACGAGGCCTTGTGAATAATTAGATTGGTACAGAGGATTGCAGCGGGATCTACTGCGCTGCTACACAGTGGATCCAAAAGTCACTATTGCCTGTTAATAGCAACAGCAAATATTTACCGTTAGCTGTTATTTTTACATTATAAACATGGAGTTTAATTAAAAAGTCATTCCCATCTGTGACTGGTAAAATAGAGGCTTTTGTAATGGACATATTTGTTTTCTGAGGGATATATTTAGTGTGTGTATACATCAGCAGCCATCCCCAGAGACCGTCATGGTAATGGATCAAAACCAGGCTTTGCTGCAGCATGAGAAACTATAAAACCATGTGTTGCAACTCTGTTCAGATTAAGGAATTCATGCTGATAGACCCAGTCATGGTCTGGCTGTACATCAGTGATGGGAATTCCATAGCTTATATTTTAAATTTTGCATACTAATTCCTTTGTGGCTTTTTAAGATCTAGTCATGCTTACTTAACAGATCTTTTTCATCAAATGCAGAAAAAATTTTTCTTCCAAATAATAATGAAAATAAAGAAAAAAAACTTAGATAGTGCCATCAAAATATTTTAGATTTGCAGCTGCTTATATAAGTTTCTTTCTTTCTTTCTTTCTTTTTATGAAAACAGGTAATCAGATCCTCTCTCTTGGGACTTTGTCAAAAGATCAGGTTTATCCGTTGAAACTCAAGGGCATTTCCATCTGTTACTCTGCACTCAAATCTGCCTTATGTGGAAATTATGTCAGCTTTGGCGTCTTCAAGTTGTACGGGGACAACCACTTTGACAATGTACTTCAGGCCTTTGTCAAAATGCTGCTTTCAGTATCCCACAGTGACTTGCTAGTAAGCAATTACTCATCTTGGGAGTCTTTACGTGAAATATGAAATACCACCACCACAGGCTTTGTATTGTTATAATGAGACAGAGGGATCTAGAACAGCTCAAATACAGTTTTCAGCTGAATTGCTTGAATTTATTTATATAGTGACACCTAAAATACAAGTATGACCGAACTGCCATGTGAAACAGGAGCTTTTCCAGAATTTTCACAAGGCTTCTCGTAAAAGAGAGAAATGCAAATTTTTTTTTCCTTTCTATACTTGCAAACCCATTTAGGTTGCCTGCACGCACTGTAAAACTTTCTCACGTATTCAGCCACTCTGCAATTAGTTTCAATCTGTAAATTGTCGCTGTGTATTCCCCATAATATTTAAAACTTTTATTTTAAAGGGTACCATGTTCCCACTTCTCTGTGGGAAGGCAACAGATCTTGCACAATATCAGCCTAAATTTGAACCATGACATTTTCTTCATGACACTTCAGTTCGGAACTGTCATCTTCTTGCAGGAAGGGACAAATTCGGGATAGTTAAGTATAGTTAATACCCAGATTTATGCTTGCCACATAAAGAAAGTCCTTGGAACTGAAAAGTTGCTCTCAATTAAAATCGGTGTATTGGTTGTATAGTAAAGTGTGCATATTTGGCACATTCCTAGCCATCCAACAATAAATGCCCTAAATAGGAGTCCTTAAGAGTAAGATGCTGATTGGGCCAATGGGTTCAAGCAAGTGCCTTTGCCTGTGCAGAGCCTGTTACAGGACCTCATCTAAGCACAAAAAAAAAGTCCATCTCTGAGGTGATTTGGGGAAACCTGTGCTAAATCTTAGGCAGATTTCCTGCAGAAGGTAAGACACGGGCTGTAATCCTGTCAAACTGACACCCTGGGCAGAATGCTATACTGCTTTTACTAGACTGATAGCTGTGTAGAATGTCAAAGCATGATAGCATTATTGTATTATCCTGAGCTTATTTTAAACTAATAGTGAGTTTATATCCTATGGTAAACTTGAAAAGTTGAAATCTGCTGAAGATGATAAAATATTTTGCCTCTACAAATACTCTGATTTAATGGCTAAATTAGAAACTGTAAGATCATTCTTCTGTCATCTGTTAATGTTGGTAATATTAGTCAATGGCAATATCTATACTTTCTATGAATGTGTGCTCTTTTTTTCAGCAATATCGAAAACTAAGCCAGTCTTACTACCCGCTTTTGGAGTGTCTGACCCAAGATCATATGAGTTTCATTACCAGTTTAGAACCTCACGTCCTAATCTATATTCTTACCTCAATATCTGAAGGACTTACTGCAGTAGGTAAGAATTACTTATACTCGGCTAAAGAAAGAATTCAAGTATTTAGCCATCTGGGATTTTCAAAGAAGCACATTCATTTGTATCTTCAAAAAAATTAATATCAAGAGACAGTGGAAGATGCTGGCTTTTGAACGGTTTAAGAATGTGACCATTTCAGTTAATGGAGCTAAGTTCTTTTAAACATCTAACCTGTAGGTTTTTACAGATAGTATTTTTAAATTGTCTTTTCTTACAAGCCAGAATTGTTAAAATTATTAATGTGCCTCCGCTAGGATTGTACTGAAAATTCAAGCATTTGTTATTCAGAACTAAAATGTATTAATATGTGTACAGAAATCTGTGGGGTTTTGTTTTTATTTGATCAACATAGCTGTTGTATAAATAATGCTTGTTCTGCACAGCTGTGATATGATTTGAGAAATTTAAAGGTATCTTTATCCATGGAAGAAAGAAACTAGTTATTCAGTACTTCCTGAATAGAGGAGAATCAGTGCAACAGAAGTAGACTTGGAGTAACAATAAAAATACAGCAGTCTGACTGCAGTTCATTTCATTCTCTTCCACGGTTTAATTTATGCTTTTTAACCAGATGACTGTCCAAACATTTGGGGTTTGGGCAGGGGGGAAGCATGGAGGGTTGATAGCCTAAAGTCATTTGGAATATGGAGAAGGAGACTGAGCATTTGGGAGAAGAAAAAATAAATCACGCAGTTACACTCTGCTCACCTAGGAATACCATGCATTTATGCAGTTTTTTACTGAGAAGCTGTTCAAAACCTTACAGTCATATTTATTGATTAGGGTGGTTATTAAGGAACAAAAAATAGGAACGTATAATGTTAGTGTGTCTAGATGTTACTCTATAATAGCTGGTGTTTCTCATTACCGCCAAGTGTCAGTCAAGCCCCATAGGAATGCATGAATGCACTGAGACTCACAAAGCATTTGCTATGTTAAACACATTCAGCAGTTTTTGCTGCAAGAGGGGAACCACTCTTAGAGAGAAAATGGGTAGTGAATAGCTAAGCAACAGTAGTAAAGAAGTATTCAGGTCATTTTATTATATAGTGCTGAAATCCATCTTCTCCCAGATATTTTGAGTGCTTTGTCACCTCTAGTGATGGTGCAGCAGTTTCTGCCTATAGGCTGGTTCTGCTGGGCGTCTGCCTGTTGATCGTTTGCAAATGGATGTATCGTCCTGAACGGCAGCTTGACTGACAGCTACCAGTTCAGCAAGGCCCGTTCTCTGCTATCACTCCACATTGCATCTCTTCCATTTGAGATATTGGTTATATTCATTTTGATAATTCACTAGCATACCAAGTTTACCTGAACCATCTCTTTGAAACCCAACTGGAATTCATGTAAAAGAGAGAGAAGAAAATGTAAAAGCTATATAAGCTTCAGCTTTCAGGTGTTACGTTTATTTTCTCCTCTCAAAAAGTGTTGATCTCTCACTCCAGGCAGGGAGGAGAAGTAAGAAAAGTATGTATTTCCAATTTTAGCTGTATACTTTTGTGGTTTGACTTATCTGGGAGTTTAATCGTGAAGAATTACTAATTTTTTAGGAGCATAGATGTTTTCTTAGGATACTTTTATTGGTGGAATTCCTGATATTCTGCTGAGAAAAGTATCAACAAAAATTCTAACAGCTCACTTTTTTTCACATTTCATAAACCATAGATTTGCTTAGCCAATGCTCTCCTTCAGTTCTTCTTAATGTCCTTAAAGTATCTAAAATAAATACAAACATGCAAGACTAAAACAAAGTGTGTAGGAATTTTTAACTTCTCCTGACTTCACAGAAGGCTTGATGCAGTCCATCAAAAGCTATTATGCTCACTTTCGTGTTCAATATTTTTCTTTGTTTACTCCGATTCCTCCAAACCCAAGTAGTTTTTCTGTCTTTGAGACTTGCCAAATCTGTCTGTCAGTAAGACTTGGCTGTTTCACATTGCCCGGGGAGGATGTGGTACCTCCGTCCTTGGAGGTATTCCCAGGTACTGCACAAGGTCCTGAGGAACCTGTCTGACCCTCTTTTGGGCAGGAGGTTGGAATGGAGGATCCCCTTTTGTTTCTGCCACCACCTTTAGGATCCTACTGGTATTTTCCCTACATTTTCCACTTGTATTCTCTAGCTTTCCAAAACAATTTTTGATTCCGTCCAAATCTGCCTGTGCAGCCCCTAATCTTTGTGCATGTCTCTTGCGCATTACTTTCCATGATTAGTCAGCTGAAAAATGCTTCTTTTTTACCTTTCATGTTGAAGTGATAAAGTGATTATTTTTCCTTAATATCATGTTTCTTAATACTGCATGTATCAAGAATTGATATTGACGTCAGCCATTAAATTCCTCATTTGTGTTCAAGAAGTTTTATTTTTGTAGTGAACTGAATAATTTTCAGTACTCTTATAATGACATGTCCAGATGAACTACTCTTTGGTCAGTTTATAGCTCTTACTGTTAATTTATTTATTTTTAATCATCTCAAGAGTTAGTTACCTGTCACTGCGTTTTCTTACCAGAGTCATCCTTTAAAATGTTTTATCCCTTTTAAAATTTTGGGATTTGGGACATTACCAGTTGTCAGACAGTGAAATACAAATTTATTTCTTATGTGTTACTTAGTCACATACATCCTTCCGCCCTTGGAAAATGGGTAAGTAGATCCAAGCATTGCCTTTTTTCACTGAATTATATCAGTGCCACAAGAACATCCTAGAATAGTAGGGCTCAGGGCTATAAGCCATCTGAGGGGGAATTGTGTTTTAAACTGATTAGAACATACAAGTCATTTTCAGAAATGTTTATAAAAATGAAATAGCTGTCTTTTTATTTTAAAAATTAAATACCAGGAGATCACTTCTCTTTCACAGCAAAAAAGTATCTGACTTTTTTTCTCTATTCCCTTTACGTATGTGAAACCTTTGAGACTCTCATTGTTGTCAGCTGTAGGATAAACATTCCCCAAATCCTTATTTCTGAGGAGTGTTCATTCTGTTGCTGAGTAAATACCTTGCTTGATTCCACACTTTATAAACAAGGTGAAAGAATATGTATTCCTTCTGAAGCGCCTAGCTGTAAATCAGCTATAATGGAGGCCCTCATCTAAGCTTTTATTGCGAGGATAAACACTCCAATAGTTCTCTTCTAAAGTGTTTACCTGGCTTTTTCACAGCTGACTCAGTGGATCAGAGCCTTTTAATGTAGTCTGCCTGGCATGTTGTCACTAATCTCTGCAACGCTTTTCTAATTCTCATGTGATTAATAGTATAGTATGCTATTCATTGAGGAAAAAATAAAACATTTTTTCTGTCTTGCTGCCTAATTTAGATGTTAAATTGCTAAAGCCATTTACTTTCCAGGTTTAGTCTCAAAGGCAAATAATGCCAGTATTGAACTGTAAGCAATTGATGGACAGGGAAAATACCACTTAACTCCCTTTCCTTGCCTTTATGTGAAAAACAAAACAGAATCTTTTGATATGCAGAGATTCAGCAATGTCATTAAACTGTCAAAAAATAATTCCCCTTCAGCATGCTGTTGTCATATCGTTGAGACCAATGGCATCCTCAAGTTGTTTGGGGGTTTTGTTGGCTTTTTTAAAATAATACAACCCATTCTAACATACATGCTCGACTTCCAGTTACTTGAGCTAATGGCTGATTGGAATTGCCTACATAAGGCAAAAACACACAGATAATAAAAAAGTGCATGTAAAATTACCTCCCAAAACATGAAATGAAAGCATACTGGCAAAGAAGAAACCAGAAGAGCTAGTTGAACGTGATGGTGACTGGTGCCAGAGTCGTCATCCTTGTCCCCTGCCCACCACCAGCACCTACCTCGTCATCAAGTCCAGAGGGCTCAGTTTTGTTTGATGAAACTGCTGAACTGTTCCTGGATCCGTGTTGACACACGTGGCGCTGGTTTTGGCATTTTCTGTAACCACGGCCTGCTTGCTTCGTGATCCAAATGATTAGTTCACAGGTGATAGGGCTGAGTTGACCAGAAGTGAGCAGCGTGGTTTGACTGCGTTTTTCCTGATGATCCCAAGCTTCTTTTATAATTCTATCTTTATTCTGTCTTCTTCGCCCATTTCTTCTGTCCATAGCCCAGAATCGGTAGCTCCTTGTTGCTCTTGTTTGTTCTATTTCTTTGGTTGGCTGGCTTGTCTCGCTAAGATTTAGTGAGAACACTATTCTGCTCCAGCACAAGGTTCCACATGCCCAGAAGAGTCATTCAAGGGAGTTTGCTTGATGCTCCCTGTCTGTTATATCCTCGCAATCAAAAGGAAAAATGAGCATAGGGAAGCATATTTGATATATAGTTATGGGCAAATTTAAGTAGCTCTTAACACTCATATCAGATTCTCATGAGCAAATGATAGCATAGACCTGTCTGCTGTCCTGCTAAAATCACTTACTGTCGAATGTAAAATATCTACTTGTACAGTATCAGCATGTTTAGAACTACTGCTGTTTTGTAAACTGATGATACTGATTTACTTTGTATTATTCAATTTAAAAAGAAATAGAGTTAAGCACTGGTTTAGAAATACAGCAGAGCCCTCCTATGAAATATGTATTTTCAAATCTCTCACTTGTTGTTATTGATGGTGATTCAATTCCATCATGAATTGCATTTCTAGTTTATATGCAGGACTCTTTTGGTTGAGAACACGATGAGTGCCAGATTCTGCGGTCTTTACTTTGGCAAGACTCATAACTTTGAACTCAGCTTTGTTCTGGCAGTGTGTCTTAACATCCTGCCCTGTTGAATTCGGTCCTAGGAAGCTCGCTGCTCCAGCGGGGACAGAGTTGAGATGCTCCAGCTCATTTCTGTGAGCTGTTAGATCGCTTTCCACTCCTGCTGCTAAGTCAGCTGGTTGCCTTGGAAGATCAAGTCTTAGGAGACCATTTGTATCTTCCTTGCCTGTAAATGTTTCTTCAGTGTTTACTTCAAAACACTCTTAGCAAAATACAATTAGGTTTTAGATGGCAAAGGGTTAATAGTGTCAGCACAGAGCTTAAGGAGTTAAACAGACACAGATCAAAATACTTCAGTGTCTAGAGGGATGTGTTTAAATGAACACTGCAAGGTTGGCAGGCCTCCAAATTAGCATAGTTTAAAGAATTCAAGGTACATTTAATTGGATCCTTCTAATCCCTTTTCCCTCAGAGTGAGCATTTTAACAGTTTAATTCCTTTTGCAACCCCCACACATCCCTTACTCCAGTGGCCCATCTAAAATAAATACTGTGAACTATAAAAGGCCTAGACAAGTTCTAGCTGAAGTCCGCGGCACCCGGATGGTAGTCCTGAATGCTCCGCTCGTTTGGATCCGACCTGGGAAACCGCAGAGGGTATCAGCTGGGGCTGAACCTTGCTCCCCGCAGGTCGAACCGCTGCCTGTACAGAGGGAGCTTCGGGCGCCGTCGGTATGGCGAGGAACCGGCAGTTGTTTCAACGTGCGGCTCTGGCCAGGATTACAGGAGCGGAGCTGGAAGGCAGCACATCTGCAAATGTCGCGGGTCTTGGGGCCAGGGAGTCTCTCGGGTGTCGGGCCAGGAGGAGACGGCAGCTGGGCAGGAGGGAGGCGAGAGGAGCGCGCGGGGGAACCAAGGACCAGTACGCTGTTACCGTCGTGCTGATGCGTGGAAGCGAGCAGAATTGTCTTGCACAGCAGCGGCACAGCAGGCAACACCTAGCAACAAAATAGCTTGCATAAATCAGACAGACGTATTTACTCTGCAAATAGGTTTAAGCTTTTAATCTCCCTTACTTATAGAAAACAGTAAGTAAAGATATGAAGTGGCTTTTGCTTCTGCTCTTCAACAGTATCATCCTTTGCTGTCGTGACTTTCAGTTTTGGGGACGTTTATGAAGTATTTGGTAGTGACTGCTATTGTGTTGTTGCCAGCCATATTTACTTTAACCTACTTGAATTATTAGTTGTTGAGCAAAATAACTAACTGGCTCTTTCTGCGATCACCCTTTCACTACATTTAATGGCCCTTGTTCGTTGTTTGCCGCCTGACATTGATTGTAAGCTGTTTGGGGCAGAGAAACATAGTGAAATACCACTTGAGAAAAAAAAACTGGGCAACTACTTGATTTTCTACTTGATTTAACCTTGCCTTTTCGGTAAGCAGATCAAAACAGAATTTTAGTTTCCAGGAATCTGGAGCCTTCTGAATGTGAACTGAATACCAGTAAAATGTCAACCCCGATCCTGCACCACCTTCCAGGACGCAGAGGGGCAGCTGCATTCATACGGTTGTGAATGAAGTTCACTGGAGTTCACAGGATCTTTAGTACATGGAGCTATCCAGTTACTCAAAAGCAAAGGTTTAATGCCACTGTGTGTTAATAAAAGCAGTCTTTAAAGCTAGTCAACTCATGTATCAAAAATAGACTTGTCAATGTATCGATTAGCCTAATGTCAAAGAGATTATTAAAGTTGAGCTCTCCAAGTACTATAAAATGTCATTATTAATTATTCTTTTATGGAAACCATTTCAAAATGCTTTCATTTTTTACACAGATACAATCGTGTCCTCCAGCTGTTGCGCTAGTTTAGACTACATTGTCACCTACCTCTTCAAGCACCTCGCTAAAGAAGGCAAGAAGACTCTAAGATGTAGAGAGATTTCACAGGATGGACAGAGATTGCTTCATTTCATGCAGCAGAACCCAGAAATTCTACAGCAGGTGAATTAGCAGTCTTTTCTATGGGATAGTATGACATTTTTGAACTGTCCTGATTTTTTGCGGTACTGAACACCAGGGTAGCACTGGCTATTTGGTAACAGAACAAACCTCCCTACGCTGGTGTGCAACCCTGAGTAGCTTCAGCTGTGTTCTCATGACAACCAAAGGTTGAAGGTATTTTTTGTCATGCTGAAAAGCATAGCTACTATACTTGGCTGTACAGTATCTTAAAATTTGGTGTTCCTTTTTTGCTCATAAAAAGAAGTGTGTGAGACCATCAAGACATTTCTATATGGGACAAATGGGAAGGAAAGCCCTCTGAAGTATTTTAGGAGGAAGAAGAAGAAATTCTGGCATTGAACCGCACATTTTGGTAATGAAATGTGTAAATTGAATGGCTGTATGCCATCGAGTTTGAATATTTTATTTTGCAGTAGGTGACTCAGTGGGATTTTTTTCCGTTAAAGGTAAATACAATAGAATAGAAATTAAATCTCATGCTTCTGAAAAGGAAGTGGCTGCTGTACCACTTAGGAGAGATTTCCCCTGCCCAGCACTGTCAGGTTTATCACAGCCCAAGTACCTTACAGGGAGATCAGGATGTTCATAGCTACGTATCTCTACATTTGCTCAGTGCCACATTCCCTTAAAATCTCATTAAACTATTTGAAAATGCATGTTTACAAGAATCTCTGGATTCCTTAATGCAGTTGCAAAGATGCCGTTGCAGGAGACGTGTTTCGCAGGTCTGGAGGCTTTTAGTGAAAACGGAAGTTATTAACAAAATGCAGATGACTGGTGTGGTAGTCTTTGCGTTTCCCTAATAGGTACGTGGTCATTTGGAAAAAAGCCTGGCATGCAGTCACCACAGTTATTGTTGTCGTTTGTTTACTGTTCTAATTGAAGGTGAAAAGTAACTAATGGTAGCTAATATATTCCTGGCAGTATATAGCATATTGTGAGAATATTAATGATGTTTATTATTGACATCATTATCAGAATATGACAACTCCCTTGCCATATAACAGGTTCTTATGTTTTACTTGCCTAGTAGGGGTTTCATGGAAACCAGCAATGAAGTCAGCATTTGGGTACGTCAGCTTGCTCGGTATTGTACCGTGCGTGCAATGTATTGGAACATAAAGGGCAGAGCAGCAACCTGGGCTCTGGACTTGCCTGCATTTGTGGCGATCTTGATGTAATATTTTGCCTGTTAATATGCAGTAATCTTTCACTTCACAGCGTATGATTGGGTGGTGATCTGTCTTTATTAACTTCAGATTCTGCGGAATACGTTATATTTATTTTGAATGCAGGCTTTCACATACTGTTTTAAATATTAATGGATGGTCTCCAGTAGTCAGCATAAATATGATTTGCATTAGCACTAGTCATATCATATTGAGTGCCTCTGATGTCAACTACTCAGTGTACTAATATCTGACATCATCTCCCGAGGTCACTGACAACTTTGACCTTTATTCTCATGCACAGTTTCTGTAGTCTCAGAAGCTCTTTTGAATTGATTTGAAATTTTGACTCTTCCCTTTATGAGGCAGTAAAATTGATAATTATTCAGATGGGAACCGAGCACTGAGTGAAAAATCAATTCCACCCGCTCTCTGCTGCGTATAAAATTACTTCTGAGTCTGCTGGACTGAACGGATGGCCAAGGTAAAAGCAGCAGGCAGAAATAGTAGAGAGGATTAGCTGGACGAAACTAATAGCCTAAAGGGATGGCTTTTGAGATGAGGGAGTGGGCCGGTTGGGGGTTATTATCAGCAATGATGGGACTCATTGATCATATGTTTACATCAGGTTTCCATTGGGTTATAAATCAGCCCTGAATAGAAACGGAACCCAAGGCCTCGCGTTCTACCAGGGGGACGGTGTATTAGATTATTCTCGCTTTCACACTCAGATGAAAAGTGAGACATTGATTATTCATCGGCTGGCCATTAAACACTGGTTTTATAGATGATTTGACTATCATGGAAGCTAATGAACAAGGTTGCTGCTTCGTAACCAGCGGTTTCAGTTTTCAAGACATCTGTGTCAGTTAAGTAATGCATAACCCTATTAAAAGGAATGGGTTACAAATTGCTTAACAGTGCTGAAAAACTAGACCCTGATGACTAATTGTGCTTTGAGTTTAGAGAGGTTTGTCAGCTCTTTAAACTAAACTGATGCAACGATAACGGCAATTATTTACTAGTTGGAACACTCCTTCCGAGTCGGATCTCGGGAAGGAGCCGGAGAACTGCCGTGGCCGGCAGCCCGCGAGCAACAGCCCGCCTCACGTCGGACCCTCGGTTGGCACCGCCTGGCCCGGCCCTTCTTCCCTTGCCTCTGACGAGGCAACACCTCTCTCTCGGCGCTCCGCCGCCAGCCGGGCCCGCCGCCCTCTCCTCCGGCCCGCCCGGCCACTCCTCCGGCCCGCCGCCGCGGGCACAGC